>SJYA01003065.1:586904-661564 GCA_006410615.1 Neotragus moschatus | reverse complement strand
ATGGCTGATTCATGTCAATGTATGACAAAACGAATACAGTATTGTAAAGCAAAACAAACTAAAAAATAAGAAAAATGAAAACCAGAAAAGAAAAATAAATAAATAAAGTCAGTAGAAATGCTGGACTTAAAAAGAATCACAGTACTACGTGTTAGTCAGCAATGATCCAGTGTAACTAGAACTCTCATTGCTGCAGGGGGAAATACAAAATGAAAATTTCTTATGGTTAAATATGCACTTGTAATAGTAGCCTTAGGAATCCTACTCCCAGATATTTATCCAAAGTAAGTGAAAACTTATGTCCACACAAAAGCTTGCAGGCAAAACTTTTATCAAAAATAACCCCAAACTGGAAATAAATCAAATTCCCATTGAGGAGGTAGGTGCATTAACACACTGTACATATCCACACAAAAACAGGAATGGACTAATGTCTTTGGAAGGAATGACACTGAAGCTGAAGCTCCAGTGNAAAACTTATGTCCACACAAAAGCTTGCAGGCAAAACTTTTATCAAAAATAACCCCAAACTGGAAATAAATCAAATTCCCATTGAGGAGGTAGGTGCATTAACACACTGTACATATCCACACAAAAACAGGAATGGACTAATGTCTTTGGAAGGAATGACACTGAAGCTGAAGCTCCAGTGCTCTGGCCACCTCATGCGAAGAGTTGACACATTGGAAAAGACTCTGATGCTGGGAGGGATTGGGGGCAGGAGGAGAAGGGGACGACCGAGGATGAGATGGCTGGATGGCGTCACTGACTTGATGGGCGTGAGTCTGAGTGAACTCCGGGAGTTGGTGGTAGACAGGGAGGCCTGGCGTGCTGCGATTCATGGGGTCGCAAAGAGTTGGACACGACTGAGCGACTGAACTGAGCTGAGCTGAATGATTTGCAACCACATGAATACCTTTCAAAAGCATTACTTTAAGTGAAAAAAGTCAATAAGAAGAAATAATTTAAAAGAGAATGATAAAACTAATTCATCAATATCAAACTCAAATTAGAGGACAGAAAGAGAGGGACAGAGACAGTAGAGTGGGGGAAAAAATGAAAACCTAGTTTCTGAAATGTTTTCTAGTTTGGGTCACATGTAATAAAGAATCTGACTCCGTTTTAGATATTCGTTTGCTGAATGCTTTTAAGCACCACCCCTCTTTTCCTCTTTCTGCTTCACAACTGGGCAAGCAAGTAAGAAAGCCCAGATGTGGCCTCTATTTGAACTAGTGGGAAGTTCATACCACGAAACTCATCCTGGTCCTAAGTCCTCACCACCACAAAAACCTCAAGCCAACCTCCTTTCTGTGTACTCTCATTCCATTTTGGACATACTCAGGAAGACCACCCTGCTCTCCCCATAAGTCTTCATTATGTGAGTATTAAATTTTTACATATTCTCTTGGTGTGTGTATTTGGTGTTATCAGATTTGATATTTGTACCAATATTTTTTATAGATGGGGGGGGGACTCCAGCCCACTTCTGTGGTATTATCAAAGCATGATATCAGAAGTTTACAAATTAAAAATCTCATTGGGATTTCCCTGGTGATGCAGTGGGTAAGAATCTGCCTGCCAATGTAGGGAACACCAGCTCAATCCCCGATCTGGGAAGATTCCACATGCCACCGAGCAACTAAGCCCTTGTGCCACAACTCTGAAGGCCACGTACCTACAGCCTATGCACCACAACAAAGAGAACCCCCCACTCGCCACAACTAGAGAAAGCCCGCGCAAAAGTGCCGAAGACCCTGTGCAGCAACGCTCACCCCCCGGCCCAAGGAAAGCTCACTGAATTCCAAGGAGATTTCACACACACACACACACACACACACATACACACACACTCCTAAGAACATCACCTAATGTGCTGAAACAGAAAAGAAACAGAGAGAGAAAAATCTTAAAAGGAACAAGGGGAAAATCATAGCATTCAGAGGTACAGTGGCTTGAATTATCACTGCTTTCTTCCCAAAAATTAGAGTTCAGAAGACAGTGAAAACACATCTTCAAGTTAATAAGAGAAAAATTATCTCAATTCAGAATTCTGTATCCTTAATTCTATGTATCTTTAAGAGAGAGTGAAAAGGAAACATTTTTTAAATAAAGGAAAATTAAAATCCTTTGACCTCCTAACTATGAGAAATTTGCAGGAAGGTGCTATCAGCATTTAATGTTTAGAACACAAGGACACACCTATGCATTCTACAATGCACAAGATAGCCCAATACGACAAAGAAATTACCCAGTCCAAAATGTCGCGTACAAAAGTTGAGTAGCACTAAGTTAAAATATTTGTGACAATGTAGTTCTATGATGCTTTTGAACTGAGGCACTGGAGAAGACTCTTGAGAGTCCCTTGGACAGCAAGGAGATCAAACCAGTCAATCCTAAAGGGAATCAACCCTGAATATTCATTGGAAGGACTAACACTAAAGCTGAAACTGCAATATTTTGGCCACTTGATGTGAAAAGCCGACTCACTGGAAAAGACCCTGATGCTGGAAAAGACTGAGGGGAAGAGGAGAAGGGGAAAACAGATGAGATGGTTGGATGGCATCACCAACTCCATGGACATGAATTTGGGCAAACTCAGAGAGATGGCGAAGGACAGGGAAGCCCGGCGTGCTGCAGTTCATGGGGTCGCAAAGATGTGGACACAACTTAGTGACTGAACAACCACAACTGTTCTGACAAATAGATCAGTGAAATAGGCCTAAGGCACCCAATTAAGTTAGGTCATAGATCTAAATGAAGAAGTTCACACAGTAAATTTTAATGGAAAACATAGGAGAATGCATTTGTGATACAGGAATACTTGTAGTTTACATAAAGCAACACCTAATGAAACTGATAAATTTGACTTCATTGTTATTTTAAATAATGTTACTCATCAACAGAGAAACACTGCTTATGGAAACACTGCTTAAGGAAGCCCAGTCTGGGGAGAAATTGAACAACACACTTCTAAATTACCTATCAATTTAACTAAACAAAGGGAGCAATCAGAAAATATATTTAACTGAATGATTATGAAAATACAATGTATTTGGATGGGGGGATACAGCTAAAGCAGTGCTTAATGGGATATTTAAGCCTTAGAAACTTGCATTAGAAAGAAGGATGGTCTCAAATTATTGACCTAAACTTCAACCTTATGAAGCTAAAGAAATAGGATAAAAAGAAAACACAAAGGAAGCAGAAGGAAGAAAATACTAAATATTATGTTGAAAATCAATGAAATAAATACGGAAAAACAAAGGAGAATATCAATAAAACCAAAAGTTCTTTCTTTGAAAATATAAACAAAATGGATAAGCCTTTACCTGAATTGACAAACTAAAAAGACAGAATAGACACATTATCAAAACCAAGACTGAAATAGCTATCACTACAAACCAAAGTTTTTAAAGAGAATACTGTAAATTACCATGTTAACAAATCAGACAACTTAGATGAAATAAAAATTGACACAAATTATAAAAATTGACTCAAGAAGAAACAGAGATGAGGGAGATCATTGGCTCATATATAAAAATCAACTGTATCTATATATTAGCAATGGACAAATGAATATTACATTTTTAAAAATCCTATTCACAGAAGCATTATGAAGAATAAAAACCCACAGGAAAAAAGAGCAATTTATTGTACTATAAATATTATATACATTGCTAAGAAAATTTAAAAGAGATCTAAATAAATTAAGTCATTCCATGTTTGTAGATCAGAAGACTCAATATTGTCAAGATGGTAATTCTACCTAAATCAATCTATGGATTCAATACCATCTGGATAATATCTAGTAGCATCTTTGGGAAAACTTGACAAGTTGATTGTGAAATTTGTATGGAAATGCAAAGGACCCCAAATAGCTAAAGCAGTTTAGGAAAAAGAAACCTTGGATGCATAAAATAAATTCTACCAAAGGGCCTAAATTGATAACTGACTTTGTTCATACGTACACTTTTTCACAAATAGAAGCATAGAGAAGAAAGAAAATTCATCTCCAGATCAAGTGATTCGATGCTGAGCATCCACTATGGACCGGTTACTCTTTCAGGTACGAGAGTTATAGCAGTGAATCACACAGACAAGCTCCTAAGAGGGGAGATAAAGATGATCAAATAACAGCTATGTCAGATCATGGTAAGAGCAACGGGGAAAACCGAACCATAGCAAGAGAGGTGGGACGTTATTTACACAGGACTGTTTGGGAACGTCTCACTTATAGAGATGTGGGAATAGAAACGAAGAAAATGAGAAAAGGAGCCACTGAAATAAGTGCATGTGTGGCAGAGAAGTGTTCCAGGCAGAAACACTATGTTGTCTTTCCAAATAACATTAGGGAGTAGATGAAAATTTCCAGTGGTGACAGTCAGCTTCCTGCGATTGAAGAACATGAAGAGACTCCAACACCTCAAGCCGAGCAAGCAAGGAAACAAGAAGACAGGACCCAAAGAGGACACAGTGCATAATGCTTCCTAAATCACGCTTCCATCAGCCTCTGAAAACCAGTTTCAGAGAAAAGAAAAAGTAAGTGGGACACAATGTTTAATTCAGGTTATCTAAATTCAGTGGTTTTCAAAGTTGAAACCTACCAATGTCCACTGTGTTTAACTTTAGGAAGCTTGTGTTACTGGACAGGGAATCCTCAACTTGGATTTTTATCAGAGAAGTCAGTAGTTTCCAGGAACTTCTCACAAGAAAGGAACATTCTAGCCAAGAGTCCATGACTCCCTGTCCCACTTGGAGGCTCTGACCAGCAGGGGAGATGGTAAAGTGAACCCCCACAGTGTGATAATACAGGGCATTAAGAATCCCAAACTTGTTTTATTGCTCTGTTTTTAAGTGGACATATTGCTTTACATGGAGAAGGAAATGGCAACCCACTCCAGTGTTCTTGCCTGGAGAATCCCAGGGATGGGGGAGCCTGGTGGGCTGCCATCTATGGGGTCGCACAGAGTCGGACACGACTGAAGTGACCTAGCGTTGCTTTACATGCAGTGAGCACGCAGCGAGAACACATTTTAGGTATTTAACGTGACGTTCTCTCTGTGATGGTGCTATTTTCCATGTATTTATAAATCATTCCATCTACTGGTATATCTATCTCTGTGAGTCTGCGCCGGGACTGTGAATATATTCTGGTGTTTTGCTGGAAATTGTTGTTTCAGTTCAGTTCAGTCACTTAGTCATGTCTGACTCTTTGTGACCCCATGAAATCGTGCAGCACACCAGGCCTCCCTGCCCATCACCAACTCCCAGAGTTCACTCATGTCCATCGAGTCAGTGATGCCATCCAGCCATCTCATCCTCAGCCGTTCCTTTCTCTCCTGCCCTCAATCTTTCCCAGCATCAGGGTCTTTTCCAAGTAGTCAATCCTTTTCATGAGGTGGCCAAAGTATTGGAGTTTCAGCCTCAGTATCAGTCCTTCCAATGAACACCCAGGACTGATCTCCTTTAGGATGGACTAGTTGGATCTCCTTGCAGTCCAAGGGACTTTCAGGAGTATTCTCCAACACCAAAGTTCAAAAGCAACAATTCTTCAGCACTCAGCTTTCTTCATAGTCCAACTCTCAGATCCACACATGACCACTGGAAAAACCATAGCCTTGACTAGACGGACCTTTGTTGGCAAAGTAATGTCTCTGCTTTTTAATATGCTGTCTAGGTTGGTCATAACTTTCCTTCTAAGGAGAAAGCGTCTTTTAATTTCATGGCTGCAATCACCATCCACAGTGATTTTGGAGCCCAGAAAAATAAAGTCTGACACTGTTTCCACCATTTCCCCATCTACTTGCCATGAAGTGATGGGAAAATTGTTGTTTCCCCAACATCTATTCCCCCGTCCTAATTGTTCTGTTTTTATCCGCGCATTCTCGTTTTCCTGACACCGCATTCCAAGCCCTGCTCCCAGGGGACTGGATCTAATTGGATTCTCACCATACTTTTGCCCCCTGCATGCACGCCTGAGATAATATCCATGTTTATTGCCGTCATATAGTAATTAGTTCAGAAATAAGCAAGGGATCCACTTCAGTCCAATGAGACAGTATCTGGGAGGGAAGAGGAGTTCGTTTTGAAAAGTTTCTTCAATTGTAAAAGGAGTCACAAAATTAACAAAATTAAGTTTCGTTTCTTAGTTGGGTGTTGTCAGATGCAGAAGTGAGGCTAGGAGCTGTCTTAGCAGGTTTCCCTCCAACAGCAAGTAGACACGAAGAGAAGAAAGCAAAGCCAAGAGAATGCTGGAGATATGAGCCGCGATGCCTGTGAACAGAGCCGTCACCCAGCTCAGTATACCTGCTTCATGATATTAGCCAGTATGGGTTTTCTTTTCTGCTTTCTGTTGCTGAAAGCATCCTGAAAGACACGGGCTCTGATAAAATCAAGTTGCCAGGATTGCAAGAGTGCTTCACCCTAGAGCAGGATGACAGTACTCTGTGATTTTCCCTTGTGCTATTTTCCACGGGTGCCTCCTAACATAACTAAATTAGCAAAACAAGGTACAAGGGATAAAAAAAATGTTTCAAGTCAATGTTGACAAGACCGTGGGGAAACAGGCACATCTGTACATTGCTCCTAGCATAGCAAATTGGTTTCATCTTTCTAAGAAGAAATCTGTTGCTATGTAATAAGACCTTTAAAATTGTTCACAGTTTTGACCCAGAAATTGGACTTCTGTGTTTATATCCCAAAGAAATTCCCTTGGATTCAATAAACAAAAATTTAGGTACTCACAGAAATACAACTGAAAATAGGAGAAACAAACAAACAAACAAACAAACTGGTAAACAATCCAATAACCAAGCAAATGGACAGCATGATAAGTCAACATAAAGAGAAATTATGTCGCCTTTCCAAATAGTATTAGACTATGTCCAACTTAGAATGAATATGAAATAAAGTAGAATGAAAACAGCAGAAAACAAAATGGTAAAAACATATTATTTTCTCGGACATTAGCCTCTCTTCGTATGCTCATAAACTATGAAATCAAATCATCTTCTCTTGAGGTGGCAGAGTTATTCACACACCCAGACAGACATTCACAACAGAGTGCAGAGCACGGAAAGTCAACCAGAAAACACACGAGTGAATAAGGCATTCACTGGTCGTGAGTTGGATGGAAATAAGCACAGTGATGGCTAGTGTGTAACTGGGTGGATGTGTGGGTTTCCTTCGGATTGAGGGGGATGGTGGGGCAAGGGAACAACTTGTGTGGGGATGGTGGGGCTGCTCCAGGCTCAGCGGCAGCCTCATGCCCATAAGGCGGTCAGCTGATCAGAAACAATGTCAATGAGCTGCGAGATGTCTGCTGCTTCCCTTCTGCTTCCACATCTCACAAGCATCTGCCTGTGGCTCGCTCTCACCAAAAACACAGAGGAAAGGGGATTTAGGGAGGTGCAGTCCAGCCTCGCCAAGCTGACGCCTTATCACCAAGCCATCACACGCAGAAATGGTGATGGCTGGAGTTAAAGAAGAAGATCTTAGCGGCTCTGAGCTTTCATTACTCTCATTGGCACTAGATTCCTGGTGCATCAAAATGATGCTGGACTTCCTAGGACAATTCCACAGTTAACTCATCGCTTTTAATAAGAGATGCTCAAATCCTGAGCCTCAGCTGTAACAGCCTCCATTAATCCTTCTAAACTGAGACACGGGCTCAAGGTCAGTTTGGACAGAACCCTTCCTCCTCAGGTGGAAAAGTTGAAGGCCTGCAAGTCCTGGCTCAGAGAACAATCCACTGCTCCAAAGACCGTGGAACAGAGAGTCCAATCCTATGCCTAGGCTTTGCTTTACTCTCTGCATGCTGTGGACTGCTTCATAATTAATGGCAGGTAGGTAGATGCACACGCAGATGGATTCATGTCTAATTATTTGGACAGTGCACAGTGTCTCTAATACAAAAACAACATAACTGTTCACAATTTTGACCATTCTTAATTCAAAATTGCTCCTGGGTTTCTTCACACAGATGACCATATGTGATAAAATCAGAAATGCTTAGCAACATTCTGACAGCATTCACAATAACACATTTCACCCGGCCATTCTTTATTGTCCTCTTCAACTTAATCAAATGGCCCCATGCAAAAGCACAGTTTAATAAAGTGGTTTAGAGATACCCAGTATGACATACCTGAGCTGGAGCAACATTTTAATATATTAAATGGTGTGTCATCACTTCTCCTGATGCTGTTTTTTATTCCCCGGCCCTCCCCCGTGCAACCTCGGAGAAGGGCTGTTTAGAGCTTTTTAAAATTTCAAAAAGCCAAATCCTGAGAGAATACACAGCATCAAAAGAAAAAATAAAAAGCATGTTGAGGCAGAACACAGCTCCACCCACAGCCACACGCTAGACAAGGTTCCCCAGGTCATGAGGCAGAAAGAGGCCAAGAGGGACATGGCATGGAGGAGAGGGCGACAATGGTGAGGTGGGGGCGGCTGAACATCAGGGGAGCAAAGAGGCAGAACAGGAGAGAGTTATATCGGTCAGAACAGGCTCCGGCGCTGCAGTGCCAACCTCCAAACCACAAAGGCTTCAAATAGCAAAGGTTTATGTCTTATTTTTTGTACATGCCAATCAAGGGCCATAGGCTTTGCAGGTGAAGAATGGTAAAGAACCTGCTTGCCAATGCAGGAGACACAAAAGACTCCAGTTCAGTCCCCGGGTCCAGAAGATCCCCTGGAGGAGGGCATTCTTGTCTGGAGAATCCCATGGACAGAGGAGTCTGGCAGGCTATAGTCCACAGGGTCGCAAAAGAGTCAGACAAAACTGAAGCAGCTTAGCACGCATGCCCATCAAGGGTCATTTGGAGAACTCTGCCTGTTATTCAGAAACCTGGGCAGACCAAGCAGTTACCATCTTGAATGTGGCCAAGTGCTTTCCAGAGGAAGAGAAATCACTGTCCTTAAGGTGAGATTAAATATTCCAGCTAAGTTGATAAACAGGCCAGCTACTCAAAACTCACCGGCCATAATATCCCAGTCTTAAGGGATATTATGGAGGTGATGCCATTCTACACATGTCTAGAAAAAGAAGACATGGTCTCTCAGCGGCACTGATGGCATGAAATGGCATCAAGAAACGGCCTGTTCTCCGTATACACGAGCACCACCAAAATACATCCATTTCAAAAATGTACGGTATATGCATTCAGTAAAATATTGTACAGATTTTAAAAGTTAAAAGTTTAGAATATTTAGTCATGTGGAAGGGAAGAGCCTCTTCTCTTGCTGCCTCTACGAAACCATGCCCTCTTAGTGTTCCCATCCTGAACCCACCAGCCTCTCCTTTTTCTGCCCCTTCTTTGAGTTTTTCTCCTCTTACCAACTACAGAACCTCTGCTAGGGTCTCTGCTGATCTTGAGTATACCCTATTCTCCAACTCCAGGGCTAAGACCAGTTTGACGGCAACATTCCACTTTCACACCTTCAGTCTAGGCCACTCCTCTCCAGATGAACAGACCTCGTTGACTACTGAAAACCTTCACTTGGCTGTTTCACAGCATGTCAAATAATAACAAATGTCCAGAACGACTCTCTTGATTGTTCCATACTCGTGCCCCCAAAGAAAGTGATTTGAAGACTGTCTTCACCCAACCTGATCTACATTAGTAATTATCATACACTTTTAGAGTGTGAAGTCGAGTGGGCCTTAGAAAGCATCACTATAAACAAAGCTAGTGGAGGTGACAGAATTCCAGCTGAGTTATTTCAAATCCTAAAAGATGATGCTGTTAAAGTGCTGCACTTCACGTACCAGCAAATTTGGAAAACTCAGCCGTGGCCACAGGACTGGAAAAAGTCAGTTTTCATTCCACTCCCAAATAAGGGCAATGCCAAAGAATGTTCAAACTACAAACAATCGCTACAGTCCATGGCGTGGCAAAGATTTGAACACAGCTTAGCCACAGAACAACATATACATTTAGAGCGCTTCCTTTGTGGCTCAGCAGTAAAGAATCCACCCGCCAAGGCAGGAGATGCAGGTTTGATCCCTGGCTTGGGAAGACACCCCAGAGAAGGAAATGTCAACCCACTCCAGTATTCTTGTCTGGGAAATCCCATGGACAGAGAAGCCTGGTGGGCTACAGTCCATGGGGTCACGAAAGAGTTATACGTGACTTCGCAACTAAAGAACAAGAATAAATATCCTTTTAGAAACCTTGAAAATATAACTGACCACTCAGATCCAAGTCAGTAGCAGAGTTGGTCTATTCCTAAAGTACCTCTCAGAGGCATGTACTTTTTCTCCATCTCTGATGCTACCAAGTCTGGCCAAGGTTCTGTGGCATGCTGCTTCTACCAGTGAAAGTGTTAGTCACTTAGTCATGTCCAACTCTGTGACTCTATGGACTGTAGCCCACCAGGCTCCTCCACCCATGGGATTCTCCAGGCAAGAACACTGGAACGGGTTGCCATTTCCTTCCCCAGGGGATCTTCCCGACCCAGGGATCGAACCTGCGTTCGCTGTGTCCCCTGTATCACAGGCAGACTCTTTACCTGCTGAGCCAACAGGGAAGCCCGTTGTCTCCTCCCTATCCGTCTCTCTGCCTCTGATGTGCCCACTATGTGCTCCACACAGCAGTTGGAACAATGGCTTAAAAAAACGTAGGCAATTATATAATAAACTCGCTTGTTTTCAATCCATGTGTGGCCTTCAGCTTTATTCAAATTAAAATCCTCCCAAGGCTCACAAGCCCCCGGCCCCCTCCTCCAACTTGAGCGTGTGTTTCTTCCCTTGGAACGCCCTTCCCCCAGCGGTCCTAACTCTCGGTGGCAATCACCGGGCTCCAGAAGCCCCACTCCAGTCCCACTAGGCTCCATGCCACCGCCATCACTTGTTCCCATCAGCATACTAGACTGTGAGATCTGATTTGGGGTTTATGAGATGCCACATCCTTCTTCTCACCGCCAGCTCCGAAAGGGCATGTAAGCTGTTGATGCCACTGTCTCTCTGGGCCTAAGAGGGGGCCTGTGTGGAGGGGGTGTTAATACCTGCTTTATGAGTGAGCCATTCATTAATGCCAATAATCAGATTTCTAAACAGTCCCATCCCATTATAACTGTCATGCAAGAAGTACTAACTGAGAATGAATGGATGTGTGGAAGGGGCAGGTGTTTTGTGTATTTGTGAGTGTGTGTGTAAAAAGATTCAAAGGAGTTAACCCAAAGTCCTAACATGGGTATTGCTGAGTAAGGTATGAGTATTTAATTTTTCCTCTATTTCACAAGGACTCCACAATGCAAATATTTTTTGCATAATAAGAAAAAATGATATATATATTTTAAAGGCATCCGATTTAAGTGGAAGTTTTCTGGAGGCAAGGGTCACCTCGTCGATCTCTGGAGGGCCTTGGTAAACTCTCTGGTTCCTGAAAATTCTTGTCTCAAGCAGACATAATGAGCACATCCTTGACTTTGGCCAATTTGTCGGTTTTAATTTGGTCAGGAGTGAATCCACTTCCCCCCACATTTCCTCCTTACAAAGGTGAAGAGGTGCTGGCCTCCTGCCTCTCTCTCATTTGGGCTTTGTTTTTTTTTTTTTTTTTAATCTCTCACAGTAATTGAAGAACGTTAACCCAGGATCAGAGAAGAGAAAGGAGACAAAGTCTGGCGCTTAATTCAACCTGCATTTTAACAAGCTGGATACACCTGACCCGGGTGATTACAGAAGCCTGCAAGTCCTGCTCGGCTTCCTCCCACTGAGCTCCTTGGCTCTCCACCTGCAGGAGTTGTTCTGTCCCAATTACTGGGGCAGTCAGATGGCAGGGCACTGAGTTGCCCTTCTCGAGGGCTGACCTAGAACACAGAGATTCAGTGCTGATAGCCTGGCTCCTTCTCTTTCAGCAGGAAGCCCAGAAGAGGCCCTAAGGGCTAGGTTTAGCCCCAGCTTCTCATTTCCAATTTCCTTCCGGGGACATTTGCCCCCACATTAATTATACTAGGAATGTTTGAAGCTTTCTGCTAGGCTACCACATGTGACCATGTTCCCTTTTTGAATGCTTGCTGCTTCTTGTAATATGCATAACTTCTCTCTGTTCTTGACCAAATTAAAATTCTTTTCATTCTGAGGGTTCATTTCAAGAACCATTGCCCTTGGAAGCTTCCTGGGGCTCTCAGGCATCCTCACTATCCTTCTTGTATGCCTAACTCACTTTGTCCTGGACCAGCGGGGCAGTGGGCTTTCTCCCCGAAACACAAGCACTTTTACAGACAAATCAGCCGCCAACTAATAAAGATATATGGTGCCTTCCCAACACTGGACAAGATTGTCTGCAATGCGGGGCTCCTCTCTGGAGTTCCACTTCCTAACTCTCCACCTTCTTCCTGGTATCTGGAGAAGACCATTCCCATTATCAACTGTGACCCCTCAGATTTGAGGGAATTGTTTAGACTTGGTGGATATGACTCCCAGCTAGACACTCAGTGGTATTCACTCACCAGAGTTTGGAATCACACCCTGGGTGACAGACGCTATCAAAACCAACACATTCTTCCCACCTCTCTCTTGGTCAGAGGGGGAAATTTGACCCTTGTGAACTGTATCTGCTTACATTTTTGGCTCTTCCAGCACACTGAGTTCCTCATGGGCAAAGACCTGTCCCCATAGTTTGTGTAGCCCATGCTTGGCAGAGGACTTGGCAGCTGGCAGCAGAAAGTTAGAGAGTATTTGCCAACAGTAAGGAGAAAAAGAGAGCTGACAGTCCCTAGAGTACTCGAACCAGAGGCTGGCCCTGACTGTCCACATGGGATCTTGTGCTCTGCCTTCCCTGCTGTGAGAGTGCGTCTGCTTCGCCACCGAGACCCTGTGCAGAATGGAGCCCCTTTGCAGGGCCCTGCAAGGGCGTGTGCTTGACCTCATGGAAGTGGGCTTCCGTCTTGGTCCCAGAGCTAAGATGCCATTCGCACCGTGTACATGCACGTGTGTGGCAAGAGCACTGCCCGAGGATGGAATCCTCAGTGTCCTGCCCCTGCTCAGCTCTCAGTGGCTTGGTCATCTCTGACTCTGTGATCCCAGGGACTAGACCCCACCAGGCTCCTCCGTCCATGGGATTTTCCAGGCAAGAGTCCTGGAGTGGGGTGCCATTGCCTTCTCCAAGTGTCCTGCCTAGACCCTGGTTATTAGACCCTAGTTATCGGATGCCTGCATGTTAACCTGTGCACACTGGGGGCTGTCTCCTCATCTTTCTCCCTTAAGTCCCGCATGTTAATTGCACTCCTGGAGCTGAAGATCATCACGCACAAACATTTTTTAAGCATCCTCATCCTCTTTATGACCAAGTTATTTTCAGTATTAATCACATCATCATAATAATGACCAGAAATTTTTAAAAAACACTTTAAAAGTATTTTTTACTGAAAATTGTGTATTGAATGTCAATTAAGTATGAATTTCTGGAGATAAGAAAAAAACAATCATTTGTTTCACTGTTTGAAAATTTAAAACACACGGGAGGTGGGGGTCGGGATTGGGAGCTCATGTACACTCGTGGCTGATTCATGTCAATGGATAGCAAAACGAATACAGTATTGTAAAGCAAAAAAAAAACTAAAAAAAAAAATTAAAAAAAGAAAATTTAAACACAGACTGAAGTAAATTGAATTCTGTCTGTGTTTAACATTACCTCTCATTTCTAATCAATCATTTAAATAAAGATGTATGGAGCAAATACAGGGGTTACAGACATGAATTCTAATAGATATGAGCTTGAATGAGTCCAAATTTTTAAGAATTTATTCTTGAAATGAATACATATATTTGAGTCATCCTGTGCCAGGGTATAACACATGTTTGTGTAAATTAATTTCAATGTTAAATAAATGATAAATTTATTAACGTACAATAAAAATTCAGGGCTTCCCTGGTGGCTCAGTGGTAAAGAATCTGCCTGCCAATGCAGGAGACAAAGGGTTTGATCTCTGGATCAGGAAGATCCTCTGGAGAAGGAAATGGCAACCTTCTCCAATATTCTTGCCTGGGAAATCCCACGGATAGAGGAACCTGACAGGCTACAGGATTGTACACAACTTAGTGACCAAACAAACAAAACGAACGAAAATAAGAATTCAGCAACAACTAGAGAAACGGCTTAGTACTTAGATCACAAAAATACTTTGTGGTGGAGGAAAATATTATTATTAAAGTTGCCTAGAATTGCTGGAACATGAGAAAATTATTGTTATGGGCTGAGTTGCATCCCCTCAAAATTCATATATTGACATCCTAACTCACAGTAGTTTGGAATGCAGCTATATTTAGAGATACGACCTTTAAAGATGTTAAAATGAAAAACCTAGGAGGTGGTCCTAATTCAGTCTTATAAAAATCTGGATGCACAAGAGACCCCAGGGATGCATGCACACATAGGAAAGACCTATGTAGCAAGAAGATGCCATCTACAAACCAAAGCTTGAGGTCTCAGACGCACCAACCCAGTCAACATCTTGGTCCTTGACTTCCAGCCTCTAGCACCATGAGAAAATAACTTCGTTGTTTAAGACACCCAATCCGTGGTATTTGTTATGGCAGCTCTAGCAAACTAATACAAAGCCAGATTAATATTTTAAAAGTTTCAGTATTGTTAAAATTCTCTGCAGGCAAGGCTGCAGAGAGGGTGCACTAGGGCACCCAAGTGACCAGTGTGGCTGAGGATCTGCTTCCTGCAAGGTTTGCCCAGGGTCATTCCAGAGTGAACTGACAGCTCCGTTGCCAGGCAATGCTCCTGGACTGCTGCAGGATGCCGCGGTTCCCTGATAAATCCTAGAAGATCACTGACGCATGCAGGTGTTCTGAGCAGAAATCCATCACGGTCACAGTAGCAAGGAAAGACCTTTCGCAGGAGACGGCAGCTTAAGGATCACCGTGACTCAGAAGGCTCTTCCATGGCACAGGCAGGGACACCAGAACCACAGGCAGACACGCGATCCACAGGAGGCCACAGAAGCAAGAAGAGAATTTTCTACAGACGTCCGTCATGTCTACAGCCTTAGAGGCAGATAGAGGTTGCAGAGAAAACGGCTCTCTTCACAATCAAAGATCCCACCCTGGACAGAAGCCATGACATGAGTGACACAGGTGGGTATTTCAGAAAACACATTCTGGCCTGGAGATTGAAGAGACCCAGCAAAAGCTGCCACAGATCTCTGCAGAGAAGCTCGGGACAATAACATCCCGATGTCAGATAAAGGAGCAGGGAGGCCCCAGAGAGCAAGTCTCCTAAGGCCTCACTCTAGAAGCCTGTCCCTGTAGCTCCCCTGCCAGCCCAGTACCCGACTCCTCAACCTGCCCAAAGATGGGGTGTGGGGCCTTGCACGATTCCCCGCCCTCTGCCAAGAGAGCTCAAGACGCAGACACCATTTCTGGGTCTGTGTGAGGATGCTGTTCTCATGCCCTTGTGCTTACACTGGAAGGAAGGATGCGCTCTCACGGGCTGCGGTACTGAGGACACTTCATAGAAATCAAAGGTTTGCAGAGGAAGACAGAAAGAGCCAGCAAAGCTCCAGCTTGAAAGAGTCAGAGATGCTTTGTCTACAGCCGTCAACACATCCCCTGCTTTCTCTGCAAGTTAAAACTTCTCTAAAACTGAGTTAGGAGTCATCTACACAACTCCTAATCCAAGTGAGGACTGGCTGCTGAGAAAGGCAAAAGAGAGAAAGGGGAGGCCACAGTTGATCTAGAAGGTGAGATTTGGATGACAGGGTGAGCTCACGGCCTCTCTCTCACTCCCAAGGGCAAAGCCGTCTGCAGCCACACTCACCTACCTGCTCTCTCCCCCTGACTCAGCAGGCCCTGTACCCAACTCAGAGTCCCCTCTTCTCATTTACATTCTCTTTTTCCCGTTCCAGTGCTGCAGAAGTAATAACCACGTTTACAGTCTGGGTCATTATGCTGCCCAGGAGATCCCACTGCTGAGCTCTGTTTGGCTTGGAACTGCTCGGTAGAGGCAAAAGCCCAAAGGGAGTACAGTTTGCAGCAACAGATAAGTAGCAATCTCTTTGCTGAGCTTGCTCCTTCAGAACATCTGTGGGTAAGCTCGGGAGGGGCCAGCAGTGAGGAGGAGGGGGGAGTTTCAGCTGCAATAAATGCTGAGCTGTGGAAATTCTATCCCACCCACCTTGGCATCTACAGATGTGTATAAAGGGTGTGGTGGTGGAACGAGTTACCCCCTGGAAGGAAAGATTTTGTCACTGATGTTGAGTTTGGGAATATTCAGTTCAGTTCAGTTCAGTCACTCAGTCATGTCCAACTCTTTGTGACCCAATGGACTGCAGCGCGCCAGGTCTCCTTGTCCATCACCAATTCCCGGAGTTTACTCCAACTCATGTCCATTGAGTTAGTGATGCCATCCAACCATCTCATCCTCTGTCATCCACTTCTCCTCCTGCCTTCAACCTTTCCCAGCATCAGGGTCTTTTCAAATGAGTCAGTTCTTCACATCAGGTGGCCAAAGTATTGGAGTTTCTTCACTTTCATCAAGAAACTTTTTAGTTCCTCTTCCCTTTCTGCCATAAAGGTGGTGTCATCTGCATATCTGAGGTGACTGATATTTCTCTCGGCAGTCTTGATTCCAGCTTGTGCTTCTTCCAGCCCAGTGTTTCTCATGATGTACTCTGCATGTAAGTTAAGTAGCAGGGAGCCTTGACGTACTCCTTTTCCTTATTTGGAACAAGTCTTTTGTTCCATGTCCAGTTCTAAATGTTGCTTCGTGATCTGCATACAGATTTCTCAAGAGGCAGGTAAGGTGGTCTGCTATTCCCATCTCTAAGAATTTTCCACAGTTTCTTGTGATCCACACAGTCAAAGGCTTTGGCATAGTCAATAAAGCAGAAATAGATGTTTTTCTGGAACTCTTGCTTTTTCAATAATCCAACGGATATTTGCAATTTGATCTCTGGTTCCTCTGCCTTTTCTAAATCCAGCTTGAACATCTGGAAGTTCATGGTTCACGTACTATTGAAGCCTGGCTTGGAGAACTTTGAGCATTACTTTGCAAGTGTGTGAGATGAGTGCAAGTGTGTGGTAGTTTGAGCATTCTTTGGCATTGCCTTTCTCCAGGATTGGAATGAAAACTGACCTTTTCCAGTCCTGTGGCCACTGCTGGCCAAATTTGCTGGCATATTGAGTGCAGCACCTTCACAGCATCATCTTTCAGGATTTGAAATAGCTCAACTGGAATTCCATCACCTCCACTAGCTTTGTTTGTACTGATGCTTCCTAAGGCCCACTTGACTTTGCATTCCAGGATGTCTGGCTCTAGGTGAGTGATCACACAATCGTGGTTATCTGGGTCATTAAGATTTTTTTTGTTTAGTTCTTCTGTGTATTCTTACTACCTCTTCTTAATACCTTCTGGGAACACTTAATATATCTGGGAACACAGTGATAAGAAAAAACAGATCAACCTCTAGTCTACTTTAATATTGTTTTCAAATTCTCTGAAGACACCATCCTCCCTTGCTCTGGACAGCCAGGGCAGACTCCCGCTCTGCTCCACCTTTGATTTCTGGGCAAAAGTGACCTTGCTTGCTAGTAAACACAGCCAATCCTAGATGCTAAAATCCTAGTGGTCTTAGGATCAGACCACTTAGATTGGCATGCCCTTCCCCTCAGGTGTGAATCAATAGGGTAACTGCAGAAATAGAGGTGCGGCGTGGACAATGGCATGAGTTAGGAGCTCACCTCCTCCTGCCACCCTCATGGCAGAAAGTGGAGAAGAACTAAAGAGTTTTTGATGAAGGTGGAAGAGGAGTCTGAAAAAAGCTGACTTAAAACCCATCATTCTGCTTTTGAATTGTGGTGTTGGAGAAAGACTCTTGAGAGTCCCCTGGACTACAAGACCCAACCAGTCCATCCTAAAGAAAATCAATCCTGAACATTCATTGGAAGGACTGATGCTGAAGCTCTAATACTTTGGCCACTTAATGCCAAGAGCTGACTCACTGGAAAAGACCCTAATGCTGATAAAGACTGAAGGGAAAAGGAGAAGGGGGCAGTAGAAGATGAGATGGTTAGATACCATCACCAACTCAGTGGACATGAATTTGAGCAAACTTCAGGAGATAAGGGCAGGAGAGCCTGGCTTGCTGCAGTCCATGGGGTCACAAAGAGTTGGACACAACTTAGTGACTGAACAAGAACAATAAGTTTAACACATAAAAAAATAAAACAAAATAAAACTCATCATTCAGGAAACTATAAATAAGATGAAAAGACAACCTCAGATTAGAAGGAAATAATAGCAAATGAATCAATTGACAAGGGATTAATTTCCAATAGCAGAAAAACAATCAAAAAGTGGGCAAAAGACCTAAACAGACATTTCTCCAAAGAAGACATACAGATGGCTAATGACCACATGAAAAGATGCTCAACAACACTCATTAGTAGAGAAATGAGTAGACTATTTGATTTCTATTAGTAGAAATAAAAACCACAATGAAATATCACCTCACACTGGTCAGAATGGCCATCATCAAAAATCTACAAACAATAAATGCTGGAGAAGGTGTGGAGGAAAGGGAACCATCTTGCACTGTTGGTGGGAATATAAACTGATATAGCCAGTATAGAAGATAGTATGGAGATTCCTTAAAAAACTAGAAATAAAACCACCATATGACCCAGCAATCCCACTACTAAAAGACACCTGTACCCCAATGTTCAACCCATTCCAGCATTCTTGCATGGAAAATCCCATAGACAAAGATGCCTGGAGGGCTGCGGTCCATCGCGTCACAAAGAGTCAGAGGTCTGGGTTTCTTTCCTTGTGGTCCATGAAGGGCCACACCACAAGATTTTTCTTCCCCAAAATTGTTTTACTGTGCCTTTGTTTTTAATCCATTTCTCTTAGAAGGAAAAATAAATAAATAACCTTAGAGACATGCGCTTTCAGTGCCAGTGGGATCGAGGAAAATCTCTCAGTACAATTTCACCTTCCTCTCACTTCTGTTTAGGTTTGGAGGGGTAAACCAGCTCTGTCCATGGCCTGGACTCCAGGAGCTCCTGATTACTAGCTTTGCACTTTATATCCTGTTGTTATGACTTCCTGCTGCAACTGCCTTTAATAATATGCTTATGTAGAGTCACGCCGCTTCCCCATCAAGAAGAAGGTCCACTCCTGCTCTCCAAGCCAGCAGGAGCCAGAGTCTGGGACCTGTGCTAAGGTCTCTGGGTCAGGAAAGGGGCCGGGACAACAGACTCAGTCAATTCATGTATCTCAAACTGAAGGGAGCAATCTGAGTTGGACTACGCAGGGAGAAATCAGCTTCAGATTCCAATCCTGAAAGTATTAGTCACTCAGTCCAGTCCAACCATTTCCAACCCCAAGGACTGTAGCCTACCAAACTCCTCAGTCCATGGAGTTTACCAAGCAGGAATACTGGCTTGGGTAGCCATTCCCTTCTCCAGGGCATCCTCCAGACCCAGGGACTGAACCCTGGTCTCCCACATTGCACACCGACTCTTTACCATCTGAGCCGCCAATCATGAAGGGCTCGCCAATGAAGGGAAATCTTGCTGTTGACAGTAGTTTCTAAAGAAATCCGACAGGGGTCAGCCAATCCTTTGATGCCTTCATTCACTCTCATCTGTGAAGTGAAGGGGATGGATCAGCCATAAGGGGGAGATGCTTGCTGGCCAGCTGAAGCAGATATTCCAGGCCAGCCAGCCGCCAGGAGACCCCTTCAGTTACCATGGAAACAACTGCATGAAGCTGAAGAGTAGACAGCACACTTTAACTCGGTTTAAATGCAAATTCTACGGGTAATTAAGAGGCAAACCACAGTAAGAACATTACAGGAGATATATAGTCACTGGAAAGGTAATAAATGCCTGCCTTGAAATGGATAGAATGAAAAATTTGACAGTTTGTCTCAGCAAGAGATTCCGTCTTTACAAAACCTCCATCATTTCTAACTTCCCCTCCAGTTTTGGAAATTGTCATTCTAGGAGTGTTTTTTCTTTTTTAAAAAAACAAACAAAAAACCTCAGGCTTCCAATGGTTTAAAACAAAAAACAAACCTTCTTCTTAGTAGCAGGTGCCTCCTATCTTCCCCAGAGCCCTCACTGGAGCTTTTTATGAGCTGGAGTTCTGTCGACATTTCAGCTTCAATTTTCCTGTTGCTGCTGAAGAATCAACTGGGTTGAAAGGGAAAGTTTTTCTTCTGTTCGTTTTTCCTCAGACTTGCTCCTTGACTTGAACATATACGCAGGCTCCTCAATGAAGAGGCCCTGGGTGCTGAGCCCAACTGCCCTGACGTGCCTCCATAGGCCTCTGGTACTTCCCCAAATAACTGGCAGGCTCATCTCAATAAGCTTAAGTGAGAGAGGAAGAGGGGGTCCCATCAGGGCATATTGGGGCTGGGAAAGAAACATTTGCGACTTGTTCTCCTCCAGATGGACGGTCTGAATTAGGTGTGATATGGCAGCAGGCTGAGCCTCAACTAGGGTTTCACGGCCTTTGACACCTACACACCTAAGGAGGCTCTTGGCCCCGAATGGAAGGAGTTGATGGCTGAGAAAAGCGCTCTCAGCACTGGGCACCCCCACACCCATGCACACACACCAGTTTCACAGGCTGGAGTCTTGCTTCCCTGAGGTCTTTCCCGATGAAGACCTTCGCCAGTTTCTGACTGACTATTATTACATCCACATTTTAAATTCCATGTACTGGTGCTGGCCACTTTTAGAGTCAAACAGAAGAGACTGGGGTTTAGAACTGAATATGATTGCAAGGGGCCTTCCCTGGTGGCTCAATGGTAAAGAATCCACCTGCCAATGCAAGAGACACAGGTTTGATCCCTGGATGGGGAAAATCCCCTGGAGAAGGAAATGACAACCCACTCCAGTATTCTTGCCTGGGAAATCCCATGAACAGAAGAGCTGGTAGCTACAGTCCATGGTGTCACAAAAGAGTTGGACATGTTAGAACAAGTAAACAATATTATTGCAAGGATGGAGAGGAACACTTTTTAAAACTCCCTACTTAGCAATCTCGTTATTTATATCTGCATAATTAAATTTCGAAAGGATTAAGAACTGGAAGAGATACTGGAGTTTACCTAGCCTATGGTTCTTAATCTGGGACCCATATATTAGTGTCAACATAATCAAAAACACCTTGCAAAGCAGGAGGCTGCCTACTGCTGACATCAGGAGCTAAAATAAATTTGTAACATTAAAGAAAGTGAAAAAGGTGAAGGACTAATGTTATTATTATAACATTTTGTGCAAACAGGTGGTCCCTGTTTTTGAACTGTTGGTTGATTGAATAAGTCAAACCATATAATTGAGATTTCACTACTCCTCTGAAGACATTTTTTGTCTAGTCCCATCTCATCTTTCCTCACTTCCCATCAAGTGGAAAAATGGGTAAATACATTAGCAAATAAAAAGTGAAAAATAAAACAAAATGGCGAATAAGCAAGAAAACTGGATTTTGCTTTGGCATATCATGGATGTCCTTCTATGATCTGACCATTTGGGAAAAATAATCCTCTCATCCACGGGGCACACTGGCTGGGAGCATCCGCCTGACAAGCCCATGGATGAAAGACTCTAAGTGCAATGTTGAGAGGTGGCCCTCGGAAAGATCTTTCCTTCATCCAGATTACTGAGCAGCATCTTGAATTAACATCTCACCACCATGTGTACAGTAAGCTTTCCCATGTTAGGCTACTGCTGCTGCTAAGTCACTTCAGTCGTGTCCGACTCTGCGCCACCCCACAGACGGCAGCTCATCAGGCTCCCCGTCCCTGGGATTCTCCAGGCCAAGAACACTGGAGTGGGTTGCCGTTTCCTTCTCCAATGCATGAAAGTGAAAGGTGAACTGTTGGGAAAAGCAGCAGCCTCTGATGGAGCCGCAAACGTCTCACCCCAGGGGAGTCAGAGTTCCCCCTGCTGGGGACTCCATTCTGCCGCCGGCAACAGTAGTGCTTACCACTTTTAAGTGCTACAGAGCCTGACTTTGAATTTCTTTCCTCAACTTTCTTTTTTTTAACCTTTTCCCTTTGGGGTCATAAAGTATATGACCTCAAATACTTTAGTCACCTTTGAAGCAACTACATAGCTCCCTACTTGGCATCTGTGTAAGTCAAGATACAGAGCACATATTGACTCCCCTGCTTCCAGAGCCGGTCCCCTCTAGGGCTGGGCTACATGGTCCAGCCACCATCATCGGTACACGTAGTGAGATGCCTGACCTAAAGATCTTTTTAGGAAGAAAAATGGACTGGCATCTGAAAGTGATGCAGTTAAAAAAAAACAGTGTCAAGTAAGCAACAAGAATGGAAGTTAAGGAATAATGACAACTCACAGCAAAGCCTTAATGATAGAGGAACATCCTCAAGCCAGCCTGCCTTTCAGTCCAGTTCCAGGATGAGGATGGAATGAAACATTTTTTATTTGGGACGGTGGAGGTGTAAAGACTCTTACCCCTCTGCCCCTAAATGATAAAGGACCTTCACACAAAACTAGGCAAAGCAAGTGGGGAGGAGCTCTGGGAAGCATATCGAGCCATCTATGTAGGTAAGAGAGCTTTCCAGGTGGTTCACTGGTGAAGAATCCACCTGCCAATGCAGGAGATGTGGGTTCGATCCCTGGGTCGGGAAGATCCTCCGAAGAAGGAAATGGCAACCCACTCCAGTATTCTTGCCTGGGAAATCCCATGGACAGAGAAGCCTGGCAGGCTACAGTCTATGGGGGTCACAAAGGAGTTGGACATCACTTAGTGACTAAACAACAATACAGGTGAGAAGTAAGTTAACCTTTGAGAGACAGGTGATTTTTTTCAGGACCATAAAGAAGGCTAAGTACCAAAGAATTGATGCTTTTGAACTATGGTGCTGGAGACTCTTGAGAGTTCCTTGGACAGCAAGGAGATCAAGCCAGTCAATCCTCAAGGAAACCAACCATGAACATTCATTGGAAGGACGGTCGCTAAAGCTGAAGCTCCAATACTTCAGCCACCTGATGTGAAGAGCCAATTCACTGGAAAAGACCCTGATGCTGGGAAAGATTGAAGGCAAAAGGAGAAGGGGATGGTAGAGGATGAGACGGTTAGACAGCATCACCAACTCAATGGACATGAATTTATGTAAACTCCGGGAGATAGTGGAGGACAGAGGAGCCTGACATGCTACAGTCAAAGAGTTAGCAAAGAGTCAGTTATGCCTTAACAACTGAACAACATGTTCCCAGCAATACTGGATTAGAAGCCAATGTGACTCATCTCATTGGCTCATCTCAGGACTCTCAGGACTCATCTCATTCAAGTACAGATCTCTCAACCTCCCTCTACTTCAGTTCCATCATCTATCAGATGGGGATGCACACAGGTAGAGATTTGATCCCAGCACCTAATACTCCTTAAGTATTCAGCAGACGGCAGTTCACCTCTTTCTCAACCTAGATCTCCTGCAATAGTCCCCCTCCCCCAAAGAGCACTGGAAAGCTGCAAGAAGGGCTGCGTTTTTTGACTTAGAAGACCCTCTCTGGAGGCTCCAATTATGTTAAGAGGGTTTTTATTTTTATGACAAAAATTAATTTTCAATTACCTCTATTTGAAGATAAACTGGTGAGAGAATTCCAACGAGATGGCAGAATAAGATGAATAACAAGGAATCTATTTCCCCCTAATGCTCATCATTATTACTATTAAATCAGACAATTCAAGGAGTTTCCAACAGCAACAGCAGTAGTGGCAGCAATTCCAGGGAATAACAAGGGCTCCCAGGAATAGAAGGCGCGTCATACTTTGTCTCTCAGCCACAATGCTCCCACGGCACTGGAGGGCCGTCTCTGTTCAAACACACCTCATCTTTGCAGTGGAGACCTGCTCCCACACCCGGTCTGTGCTGCCACCGAGTCTAGGAGACCATCTAAAAGCACCTGAGCCCCCGGGGCAGACGTCAGGAGCAGCTCCCACCCTTCATCTATCTGCAATCTGGGTAGAGTTCCCGAGTGCCGCCAGACTGTGATAACATCTTGAAGCAGTCTCCTTGAGACTTCTAGAACCACCTCTGCAGCCCCAGCCCCAGAAAGTACTCTGTGCTCATTTCCAGCCACTCTAGACAGGTGAGTGAAAGCACTCAAGCTTCCACCTGTTTTACCTTCTGCATCAGTCTCAAGGTGAGGGCATCGTTAGCCTCAAGGTGCAGGAGAAAGAGAAAAATGCATCTTCTCTACTGACCTCTCTTCTGGGACTAGGCCCAAGCAGGTTGGGAATGAGCTTTCAAGGGCTCCTTAAGACCGGGATCAACACGCCACACAAGGTACAAAATCCTGGCACTTGTCAACAACATGTGAACGCATGGGCACCACAACCAGCCCAATAAAAATAAAATTGAAATAAGTAGAATGTAGCTTTGCAGAGAGCCAAATGCTGCCATAAAAGGTAAACCTAAGAAAAAATAGTTCATAGATAAGCCCCTCATCATTCTGAAGATCCCTTTGGGTTCCCTGGTACAGTAGGCAGGCCTCGTTAAAGCCCTATTATTCTGGGAATGTGTGCACACATGTTTCCGAAACACCAGCCAATAACCTTAGTTATTGCAATGGACTGAATGTTTGTGTCCCACCAAAATTCCTATGTGGAAACTCTAATTCAAATGCAATGGTCTTCGGAAGTGTGACCCTTGGGAGCTAACTAGATCTTGAGAGCAGAGCCCTCATGAAGGAGATTTGGGTCAGTATAAGAGATCAGAGAGCAGCTCTGCTCTACACTCTGTGAGGTTACAAAGAGAAGACGGCCATCTGCACCCCAGGAAGTGGGCCCTCACCAGGCACAGGAACTTCTGATCCCTTAATCATGTGTGGATGTTCTAGCCTCCAGAACTGTGAAAAATAATATTCATTGGTTAGGTCACCCAGTGAATGGTAATTTGTTATGGCAGCCCAAGCTAAGATAGTTATCTTTGAATCTCCAGCATCTGGTAAGTGTCCCTAGTAGGTATGGGTGTTTGGAAAAGTTTATTGATTAAATGAACAAATTCCTAACTAACTATTGGGCCCACTCAGTAGCCAAGTGAGTTAGAAAATGAACAAGACAGAACATGGAAATCTAGCCCTAAACGGTCAGTATTGCCAAGGAAGAACATCAATAATTACAGACCTAATGGAAGAAAATTTGTAGAACAGTCATGAAAATATGGAAAAGATCTGAGGTAAGAAATGGAGAGGAAGCATCACATGCTAGATAAAGTTAGTAATAAGAAAATATGCCAAGGCATATCCTAGGGGGAGCAGGGGAAAACTTTCCATTTCAAAGATAAAGAAAGACTTCTGCAAGCTTTCAAGCCAAAAAGAAAAAAGAAAAAAAAATCTGACATGTTATCCTTCAAAAAGATCCTTTGACTTACAAGAATAAAACCCTGAGTGTTCTTAATTCAAAGAAGAAGAAAATGGAACACCTAATCTTACAGACAGAGAAGGTTTTGAGAAGAGACAGTCTTTGTTTTGGCATAAGCTGTTATCCCTGGGAATTATGGTCTTCTCCCACAGGACCTGCATCTTCAAAGGCTCCCATCAGCATGGCTGAGAACCAGCTGTCTCTGCTTCTGTGGGTGGAATGGGGGCCCCAAGGCACCTTGTTACAGCTCTGGAGTAAGGACACCCACTGACTTGCCAACTGCCCCAGGGAGGACAACGAGAACCAGCATAGGACCCATGGCTACGCAGAAGTAGTTAACATCACAGTTAACATCCACTGTGATACTCGAAAAGATCTATTAGCAAGGCGGGACCTTGACCAGTGTCTGGGAACTTAGATGTCAGGAAAGTTCCCAACACAGCTGGTAAGAGTGGCTCACAGTGCCTAAGCTGTTTGCATGAACAATGTGGTGGGTGCTAACCAGCTGCTGTTCTTCTGGGAGTCTGGACTTTGGGTACAACCCAGGCAGAGACTGCCTGTGCGATCAGGCCCCAGTAGAAAATGAAGCAAAGCAAAAACCAACTCTTATTAAGTCTCTAACGAGCTTCTTCGGTTGGCAGCACTTCACACACGTTGCTTGGGGGATGAAACGCATCCTGTTTGACTCCGGCGGGCAAGGACTCTAAGCCTGCGGCTGGTCTCCCCCCAGACTTTGTCTTTTGTGCCTCTTCCTTCGGCTGACTGTGCTCAGTTTCCTTTCCTCGTATTAATTTATAGCCCTGAGTGGAACTGTGTGCTAGTCCTGGAGTCTTCCTAGCATATTCAGTCCCAAACCCCTGATCTTTCCACTCTACCATATGAACTGATCTAATCGTCTCCATCCGGGCAAATATGAGAAACCTTTAGAGTGACTCTTCATGAAATTCTACAGTCAGGTAGACAAGCCGGAGGGCAGCATGGTAAATGACGGAGGAACCAGGAAAAGGCAACCTCTGGGTCCGAGGGCTATCAGGTAAGATATTTGGCAAGAGCAAGACCTGGAAATGATTCCTGAATGCCCCACCAACACATCAAACAGATGCTCAACATTCGTCTTGAGCACCCCGGTGTCTTGCTAGCTCCTTGCCCATTCCTGCTGGGATGATAAAGAGCTTTATTGACCCTCTAAAACAGAAACATTTTTCTCCAGCTGTGCCATCTGGTTGTTTTTCTCTGTACAGGCAGTCGGCAGAAAGATTCATCTGTTGAGATATAGATGGGTCAATGTGTGTGTGTTTAGCGGGACAGGGTAGGGGGGGCATCTGGGTGTGTCTGTGTTCATCTGTTTATGTGACGGGCAGAGGATTTTCAGGCTGGGTATGACAGGAGAAGAACGTAGGTTCTTCTGAGAATTCTGAGGCACATGGAAAGATTAAGCCTCGAATGTTGTCTGAAGTACACATGAACCCATGTCAAGAAAGGTAAGCCCCAGCCTACTCCTGTTCCAGCACCCCCAGCTATGGGTTAGCTTCACTCCTGTTCCAAGCACAAACCAAGGGAAACCCATGAAATCACCAGAAGTGGGATTCTGTGTACCTATGCTTTTGCAAGTCAAAGTCGGGTGCCTCTGAGATGAGAAAATGCTGTTGGCACTGGGATGATCAAGGACACAGTACCCAACTTTCTCAGTCAACTGGCCATTTTTTTTACTCTGTGAGAACAGCTGCTGTTAATATCTGCCCAACACTAGGGAATGAAACATCATTTTTTCTCACAAAACTGAGTGTTACAGATTCAAGAGACAGTCTATGCCCAAGGTTTTCCTGTATAATTGGAAGCATCTCTGAAATATTCAAAATATTCTTGCCTAGAGAATCCCATGGAGAGGAGAGCCTGGCAGGCTACAGTCGGCAGGGTCGCAAAGAGACACAACTGAATGACTAAGCACACAGGTCCTCAATTACGGTCATTACTTTTCTGTAAAAGTCTAGAAGAAAAGAGAGTTCTTCAACCTTCTTTCAACTGATATAAAATTTTACTGAATATTTACTGCATATCCAGGCATTCTACTGATTATAGTGAGATAGTCTCCCAAAAAACTGAGATTCAGAGAGTCTTGCAATGGTTATGGCAATTAAGTGGAATGGTCACGGGTGGACCTCAAGTAAACCAGAGGGCAAATCGTGTTTGTTCCCCTAGAGAAGAATTTCTGAACCTCACTGCTGACATTTTGGAGATAATACTTCATGTGAGGCCTTTCCTGCGCTTTATAGGATGTTTAACAGCATCTGTGTCCTTCACCACTATATGACAGTAGTATCCATCTCGATACGACAATCAAAAAATCCTTAGACATCACCAAGTATCCTAGAGGAGAGGAGGTAAGCCCTACCCAGCCCGACCTCTACCCCTGCCCTACCAAGAGCCATAAAGTAAGTCACCTCTGAAGCTTTGCTTCTCCCAGTGTGGTCAAAGCCACTTCAGCATCATCATTGCCTAAGAGCTTATTAAAAATTCATAATTTCACACCTCTTCTTAGTCCTACTGAATCAGAACGTGCATTTCAACAGGATCTCTAAGGCAATCCCTGTGCTTGTTACAGTTTGAGAAGCACTGTTTCACAGTATCCTGTGGTCAGTTGTGCCCCTGGATTTTCCTGGACGAATTCAGTTTCTCAAAGTGTATTCCTAGCCGAGTGCTTATCAATTCAATTCTACCATTTCAGTTCAAAGACTGAAATATTTTTGTCAAAAGATCATAAATTTTTAAAGTACCCTTGGTTACCACAGGATCTTCCTAAACTTAACTACCCTGGGATAGGGTAAATAGGGCCCTAAGCTTTAATCAATACATATCCATTCATTCATTAATTATTGTCAAGAAAGCTTATTGCACAAGGCACTAGAGACATGAGGTGTGCAGCAGCTTGGGCTACCATCTGGAAATCCAGCCATGTTCCATGAGGCCCAGTATGAATCTCAGTTGCTAGGAGCAGACATTTCTCAGCTTTTCTTTGGCTTCAGTGTGTTCTTTCCTGGAGTTCAATCTGGATACATTGTATCTACCAGAACCCCAGCTTAGTCTATTAATCTGTTAGAAATACACAAAAAGGGCCAGTCAATAACCTTGTGGTTAATGACTGATTCACAAAGATAAAGGTTTAGTCCACCATCCACTGAAGTGTGAGGGAGGGGATACTTCTCATCCATAAAAAAGAATGAAATAATGCCATTCACAGCAATGTGGATAGACCTAAGTGAAGTAAGTCAGACAAAGACAAACATCATACAATAACACACGTGGAATCTAAAAACATGATACAAATGAACTTATTTACGAAACAGAAATAGACTCAGAAATACAGAACAAATCATGGCTACCAAAGGGGAAAGACGGTAGGGAGGGATAAATCTGGAGTTTGGGATTAACATATACACACTACTATATGTGTGTGTGTGTGTGTGTGTGCGTACACATATATAAGCAGGTGCTCAGTCACTCGACTGTGTCCGACTCTCTGTGGCCCCACGGACTATAGCCCACCAGACTCCTCTGTCCGTGGAATTTTCCAGGCAAGAACACTGGAGCAGGTTGCTACATTTCCTTACTCCAGGGAATCTTCCTGACCGGAAGAGTGAACCCACATCTGTTGTGTCTGCTGCACTGGCTGGAATATTTTTTACTTCTAGAGCTACCTGGTAAGCCCAACATACTATATATATATAGGCTCCACTGGAGGAACCAGCACGAGGAGTCCCGCCCATGGCAAAGGTCGTGAGGAAGAGACCCGATAGGCAAAGCCAAGTTGAATCTCAAGGAACCTCCCTGGACCTACTTGAGCATCTACCCCCAAACCAGAATCTGTCTGCCTTACTGTATTATGCCTTTAACCAACTCCTCCGACATTAACAGGGGGANGGATGAGATGGCTGGATGGCATCACTGACTCAATGGGCATGAGTCTGAGTGAACTCCAGGAGTTGGTGATGGACAGGGAGGCCTGGCGTGCTGTGATTCATGGGGTCGCAAAGAGTCGGACAGGACTGAGCGACTGAACTGAACTGAACTGAAGGACTCGAGGACTCTGCAGATAGATTTGGACAATGCTAGTGCCTTGTACACAGCACTCCCACTGCACACACTCCCTCAGGAATACAAACTGGAGCTCTCCAGCAGCTCAGCCATGAGCATAGCACTGAAGGAAGAAAAACACCTTGTACTAATCACGCCCAGCCTTCTGTGAGCTACACTGAAGAGGGGGCTTCTGTAGGAGAAAAGTCCACCTCATGGTTGGCTGGTGGTGTTCTAACTGCAGACTGGCTCCTCTTCTTAGGGTGGGGAGTGTCTCATCTCCGTGGCTGACATGAATTAATGAACTTCTCCACCACCAACAGGCTAATAAAGATCACAGAGCATATGTCCCCAGTCTAGGTGTTCCCAAAAGAAACAATGGAAGTACTTATGTAAGGCAATAAGATCACCAGGCCAGAGGGATATTTTCAGTTATGATTTATTTTGAATTGTTTTGGTATTAGAGGTGAATTCTTACTATATAAAATATGTAATATAAGTGTGTGTATATATATATATATAGCACATATATAATAAGGACATATGTATGTGTTGTGTGTGTGTTAGATGTATAGATATATGTCTAATGTGGGTGTGTCTAAGAACACACTGATGAGTGCTTACACATATGTGTTTACATTTTTGTTGCTGTTCTGTTGCTAAATCCTGTCCAATTCTTTGTGACCCCATGGATTGCAGCATGCTAGGTTCCTCTGACCTCCATTATTTCCCAGAGTTTGCTCAAATTCATGTCCATTGAGTCAGTGATGCTATCTAACTATCTCATTCTCTGCAACTCCTTTTGCCTTCCATCTTTTCTAGCAGCAAGGTCTTTTCCAGTGAGTCGACTCTTCACATCAGGTGGTCAAACTATTGGAGCTTCAGTTTCAGCATCAGTCCTTCCAATGAATATTCAGGGTTGATTTCCTTTAGGATTGATTGGTTTGATCTCCTTGTAGTCCAAAGGACTCTCAAGAGTATCCTCCAGTACCACAGTTTGAAAGCATCAGGTCTTAGGCATTCAGCCTTTTTATGGTCNTTTTTCCAGTGAATCGGTTCTTCACATCAGGTGGTCAAACTATTGGAGCTTCAGTTTCAGCATCAGTCCTTCCAATGAATATTCAGGGTTGATTTCCTTTAGGATTGATTGGTTTGATCTCCTTGTAGTCCAAAGGACTCTCAAGAGTATCCTCCAGTACCACAGTTTGAAAGCATCAGGTCTTAGGCATTCAGCCTTTTTATGGTCCAACTCTTAGAACCATACATGACGACTGGAGAGACCATAGCTTTGAGTATGCACACCATTGTCAGCAAAGTGATGTCTCTGCTTTTTAATATGCAGTCTAGGTTTGTCATAGCTTTTCTTCCAACTAGCAAGCGTCTTTTAATTACATGGCTACAGTTGCTGTCTGCAGTGATTTGGAGCCCAAGAAAATGAAGTCTGTCACTGCTTCCATTTTTTCCCCTTCTATTTGCCATGAAGTGATGGGACTGGATGCCATGATCTTAGTTTTCTGAATGTTGAGTTTAAAGCCAGCCTTTATCACTCTCCTCTTTCACTTTCATCAGGAGGCTCTTTAGTTCTTCACTTTCTGCCATTATAGTGATATCATCTGTATATCTGAGGTTGTTGATATTTCTCCCAGCAATCTTGATTCCAGCTTGTGATTCATCCAGCTGGGCATTTTGCATGATGTACTCTGCATATAAGTTAAATACAGTGACAGTATACACAGCTTTGTTGCAGTCCTTTTTTTCCCAAATTTTGAACCAGACAGATATCTGGCTCTAACTGTGCTTCTTGACCCACATACAGGATTCTCAGGAAACAGGCAAGGTCATCTGGTACTTCATCTCTTTAAGAATTTTCTGCAGTTTGCTGTGATCCACATGGTTAAAGGTTTTAATGCAGTCAAGAAGCAGAAAAATATGTTTTTCCTGGAGCTCCCTTGCTTTCTCCATGATCCAGTGAATGTTGTTGATTTGATCTCTCGTTCCTCTGCCTTTTCTAAACCCAGCTTGTACATCTGGAATTTCTCGGTTTACATATTACTGAAGCCTAGCTAGAAGGTTTTTGAGCATTATCTTGCTAACATATGAAATGAGTACAATTGCGTAGTAGTTTGAATATTCTTTGGCATCACCCTTCTTTGAGATTGGAATGAAAACAGACCTTTTCCAGTTCTGTGGCCACTGCTGAGTTTTCCAAATTTGCTGGTATATTGAGTGCAGCACTTTCACAGCATCATCTTTTCGGATGTGAAATAGCTCAGCTGGAATTCCATCACTTCTACTAGCTTTGTTTGTAGTAATGCCTCCATTACTTGACTTCATACTCTAGGATGTCTGACTCTAGGTGAGTGATCACACTATTGGGGCTATCTGGGTCATTACGATCTTTTTTGTTTAATTCTTCTGTGTATTCTTGCCATGTCTTCTTAATCTCTTTCTGCTTCTGTTAGGTCCCTACCATTTCTATTGTTTATCATGAAATATTCCTTTGATGTCCAATTTTCTTGAAGAGATCTCTAGTCTTTCCCATTTTATTGTTTTCCTTTTTTTTTTTTTTTGCATTGCTTATATAAGGCCTTCTTATCTCTCCTTGCCACTGTTTGGAACTCTGCATTCACTTGGGTATATCTTTCCATTTCTCCCTTAACTTTTACTTCCCGTCTTTCCTCAGCTATTTCTAAAGCCTCTTCCAACAATCACTGTGCCTTCTTGCACTTTTTTTTCTTTGGGATGGTTTTGGTCACTGCCTTGTATACAATATTATAAACCTCCCTACACAGTTCTTCAGACACTCTGTCTACCAGATCTAATCCCTTGAATCTATTCATCATCTCCACAATATAATCATAAGGAATTTGATTTAGGTGATATCTGAATGGGGTGGTGGTTTTCCCTACTTTAGTCAATTTAAGCCTGAATTTTGCAACAAGAAGCTCATAATATGAGCCACAGTCAGCTCCAGGTCTTACTTTTGCTTACTGTACGGGGCTTCTCCACCTTTGGCTGCAAAGAACATCTGACTTCAGTACTGGCCATCTGGTGATGTCCATGTGGAGAGCGGTCTCTCAGGTTGTTAGAAAAGAGTGTTTGCTATGCCCAGCATGTTACATTGTCAAAACTCTATTAGCCTTTGCCCTGCTTCACACTGGGCTCCAAAACCCACTTTGACAGTTACTCTGCATATCTCTTGACTTGCTACTTTGGCAGTCCGATCCCCTATGATGAAAAGGACATCTTTGTTTTGTGTGTGTGTGTGTGTGTGTGTTACTTCTAAAAGGCCTTGTAGGTCTTCATGGAACCAGTCAATTTCAGGTTCTTTGGCATCAGTGGTTGGGACACAGACTTACATTACTGTGATGCTGAAAAGTTTGCCTTGGAAATGAACCGAGATCATTTTGTCATTTTTGAGGTTGTGCTCAAGAACTGCATTTTGGACTCTTGTTGACTATGAGGGACACTCCATTTCTTCTAAGGGATTCTTGCCCACAGTAGTAGATATAATGGTCATCTGAAATAAATTCACCTATTCACATCCATTTTATTTCATTGATTTCTAACACTGATGTTCACTCTTGCCCTCTTCTGCTTGACCTCTCCAATCTACCTTGATTCATGGACCTAATATTCCAGGTTCCTATGAAATTTTGTTCTTCGCAGCATCAGATCTTACTTTTACCACCAGACACATCCATGACTGGCACTGTTTCCATTTTGGCCAGCCGCTTCATTCTTTCTGGAGCTATTAGTAATTGCCCCCCGACTCTTCCCAGTAGCATGTTGGACACCTTCCAGCCTGAAGTGGTGGGGGCTCATCTTTTGGTGTCCTATCTTTTTGCCTTTGCATACAATTCATGGGGTTCTTGAAGAAGGATCCTGGAGTGGACTGTCATTTCCTCTCCAGTGGACCATCTTTTGTCAGAACTCTTCACTATGACTCACTCATTTTGGGTGTCCCTGCAAAGCATGGCTCATGGCTTCATTGATTTACACAAGCCTCTTTGCCATGACAAGGCTGTGAACCATGCAGGGGGCATACTTACATATATTTATACATACATACGTGTGTATGTGAATGGTTATAAATACTACCCACGGCTCTGAATATAATCACTGCGTATGTTGGTATGGACGGTGGTGGCTCACATGGTAAATAACCTGCCTTCAGTGCTTCAGTGCAGGGGACTCGGGTTCAATCCCTATTTCTGCAAGATCCCCTGGAGAAGGAAATGGCAACCTACTCCAGCATTCTTGCCTGGGAAACCCCACAGACAGAGGAGCCTGGTGGGCTACAGTGCAAGGGGTCGCAAAGAGTCAGACACGACTGAGCCACTAACACTTTCACTTTTTTCATGAGCTCATATATGTTAAAAATGTATGCGTACAGCAATACATGTATGTGGGTTTGGATACATATAGTTGAATGACAATTTATGTTTTGTTTAAATTTATACGGGTCTAAATATGCAGGGGGTACTTAGTTTTTTACACATATTATTTTAGTTTATTTTCACATCACCACTGAAAGCCTATAATTATTTTCACTTTATCGATGAAGAAAATAAACATCAGGGAGAAAGAAAGATTTGTTCAGGATCACAGAAATAGCAAGAGGTAAATTTGGGATTACAACTTAAATCCCTGGTCTGATACACTATACATTCAGCATACCTGATGCTTGTGTGTGTCTAAGTGTGTGTGTGATGTAGTCCCCATGCGTGTTGTGTGTGTGTGTGCACGTATACACATGTGAAAGGAGTCCCCTGCAAAGGGGTCTCTGTACACAGAGAGCCTTTGACAGTTGCCTGCAGACAGGACCCCCCTACGGGTCCATGTAAACAAAACCACCCCTGCTGGGTGATCCATTTCTTTTTCTCAAAGCCCTTCCTTCACCAAGCAGTCTTCACAGGATGACTGTCCATCTGTGGCCCCTTAGCTCTTTTAAGTGCTGCCACCGCAGGAGCAGTAGCCAGATGCAGGACCAGCCTCTTTGGCAAAGCCACCTAACTCCTCCAGCACATTTTAGAGACCTGAAGAGCCAGGGTTAGGAGGGCCTGGGGTGCCAAAGAATGAGCTTTGGAGACAGAGTGGCCCTATCAGCTTGCTCCTATTCATGAAGAAAGGGGTTAAAGTGAAAAAAAAAAAAAAAAGTGAAAGTGTTAGTTCCTCAGTTGTGCCCGACTCTGTGACTCAGGCTCCTCTGTTCATGGAGTTCTCTAGCCAAGAACACTAGAGTAGGTAGCCATACTCTTCTCCGGGAGATCTTCCTGACCCAAAGACCGAACCTGGGTATCCTAAACCTTCATGTTAAACTGTGATTCTCACCCTAAAGTGGGTAGGAGGCTCCAGTTGAGCCACTAATTATAAAATAGAGATCACGATATGTCCTACCCAAAGCGAATTTCTAAGAGAAATTCCCTTAGACTACAAGGAGATCAAACCAGTTAATCCCAAAGGAAATCAACTCTGAATATTCATGGAAGAACTGATGCTGAAGCTGAAGCTCCAATACTTTGGCCACCTGATGTGAAGAGCTGACTCATTGGAAACGACCCTGATGCTGGGAAAGACTGAAGGCAGTGACAGCGGACGAGATGGTTGGATGGCATCACCGACTCGATGAACAAGCTTTGACCAAACTACAGGAGATAGTGATGGACAGGAAAGCCTGGCGTGCTGCAGTCCACGGGGTCACAGAGAGTCAGACATGACTGAGTGGCAGACCAGCAGTGAAAGCAAAAAGTGAGATAAGAGGAGAGCCTGGCACGAGGCCATGCAGACGGAGGCTCTGAAAGCCAACGTCCTCTCCTTGTGGAGCAGACATTCTAAACTGCAGTCATTCTGCCTCACAGGCAGAAGAGTATTTTCCTGTTAATCTGACTTCAGTGACGCTAGTTCATTTCATATTTGAGACTCCACCTCCATGGTGGGGTACCTGCCTCCACTCCCAGGTACAGATGAGGGGACCCCACCCAGCAGCTGACCCATAGCGACAAACTAGTGAGATTCAGGCTCCCAGGAATCTGAACTGAGTGGGGCGATGCCAGTCTGTGGGGAACATTTGATTGAAGAGCCCATCCCAAAGTTACCTAGAGCAAGGCTGGGGATCCCACACCTGCTGGGGTGGAGGAAAGAAAGGCCAAATGCAGCTGGAAGAAACAGAAGCAAGAGACCACATGGCCTCTTGAGACAGGCAGTGGCCTTGATTCTCAACTTCCCAGTTCTGTGTTCCCTCCCAGACCTGGCTCCATGCCTTGCCTTGGGTTCTTAGAGTAACTGCAATTTCCTTCCAGAAGAGCCTCCCTTTTGTTCAGTGATGCCTGAATCAAAAAACATGCAGTCATTTCTGAGGCACTGAGTTTTAGAACATTCCTCACATTCTCTTCTGTGGAGACATCCAGTCTGGTAGTGTATGCTCTGGTACCATCTATTTCATGGGCTCAGTGAATAAGAGGCTGTAGATAAACTTGAAAGGTCAAGATGCCCTCATAGCACTGAGCAAGAGAAATGGCTATGAAAATGTAATATACAGTTAAGGATCCTCAATTTAAAATAGTCTCAGAATCTATCCTCCTTATTTCTCCTGCTGCTGCTGCTAAGTTGCTTCGGTCGTGTCCGACTCTGTGTGACCGCATAGACGGCAGCCCACCAGGCTCCCCCATCCCTGGGATTCTCCAGGCAAGAACACTGGAGTAGGTTGCCATTTCCTTCTCCAACGCACACATGCATGCTAAGTCGCTTCAGTCGTGTCCGACTCTGTGCAACCCCATGGAGAGCAGCCCACCAGGCTCTTCTGCCCACAGAATTCTCCAGGCAAGAGTACTGGAGTGGGTTGCCGTTTCCTTCTCCATATTTCTCCTGAAGATGCACTAACTTCATGCTGTGTTCAAAAAAGACCTCATGCCTGCCCAGATCATGGGTGACATATAACATATATGTGAAGGCCAATGACAGCCAGTGTCTCTCTGTTAAGATGTAAATAAAATTGGCTCAAAAGTCCTGCAGTTTAATGTTCCCTCCACACTTTTGTGACTTTTGGAGCCTTTTGTTTATGTCACCCAATCTGTACTCTATTTTGATACCTTGTCTCTTATTTCTGCCTTGGGCTGACCTCGACTCGGAGCTCAGCCCCTGTCCCTTCATTTCTCACAGACACCATTTGTGCAGGCGGCTTGGCTGTGCAACCACTTTTCCTGAAGAGGCGTGGCAGCATGGCACAGCTAACAGCCTAAACACACATGACAGACAGCTCATCCTTCTGGCTTCTCAGCAGCCTTGAAGCCTCTGCCCCACCCACACTGTCTGCCTGACAGCCACGTCTGGTCAGCGCAGATACCCTGCTCCCTCCCCTCACCCTCTCTCCTGCTTCTTCCTTGCCCTGCCTCTCCCCTGCCTGGTTTACTGTTTATCTCTTCCACTTACTCCTCCTGAAATCCCTCTGTTCCTCAGTTCACTCTCCCTGTTGCACCCCAAGCCCATTCCTACAATGCCCACAGGGCCTCCAAGCATATTCTAAGAGGCCCCTTAAAGCTTGTTTTTAAACAAGCACAATTCCCTCCCTCAGCGGAATTCTGCTCCCAACATCTCAAATAGCATCACTTCCCTCACTCTTGCACAGGCCACTGAAGGCAACCAGGCCCTCCTGAAGAGTTCTGGGAGCTCTCCTTCAGAGCTCCAGCCTCCATGTGAACTTATCCACGTTCTCCAGATCAAAACACAGGCCCTGCAGGGCCCTCTTCCTTTCCACAGGCCTTTCCCTCTGCCTGGAATAACTGACCTTTTCAGCTGTCAAATTCCCTCTCATCCTTCTGAACACAACTCAAATATCACCCTCTCTGTGACTTCTCTCCAGTTCTCTGGACCAAGAGGGGGTTAGACGCTTCTTCCCCTGAGTTCCCGCAGACATGCCTTGTCATCTGCAGAGCACTACCTCCCTCCCCGCTGTGTATCACAGCGCCCTGTTTACCCCCATTTCCCCCTTGCAAGTAGGAGAGCCTTCCATGGAGGAGCCAGGGCTCTCCCAGTCCTGTATCTCTGCGTATTTTGCAGCTGGCAGGTTATTGCCTCTCTGAAAGTATGGTTTAAATGGAAGTATAAATGGACAATAGGTGACATATTTAGTGCTTACTCTGCCAGGCAGTGTTCTAAGCACCAAGCATGCACTCTCATTTAACCATCTGTGTGTACCTCCTTACCAGGACACTATAAATATTATGGAGTACTTTACTTACATGTGAACATCCCGAGGCTCATCCATGTTAAAGGGCTTATGCCAGATCACTCAGGTAGAAAGTGCTGGAGCTGAAATCTGAACCCACACATGGCTCGTAATAATTATGTTGGACTCAAACCTATGGCTTTTCCAGTAGTCATATACAGATGTGAGTGGTGGACCATAAAGAAGGCTGAATGCCAAAGAACTGATGCTTTCAAACCGTGGTGCTGGAGAAGATTCTTGAGAGTCCCTTGGACTGCAAGGAGATCAAACCAGTCAATCCTAAAGGAAATCAACTCTGAATATTCACTGGAAGGACTACTGCTGAAACTGAAGCTCCAATATTATGGCTACCTGATGCAAAGAGCCAACTCAATGAAAACACCCTGATCCTGGGAAAGACTGAAGGCGAAAGGAGCTGCAGAGGATACGATGGTTACGTAGCTTCACTGACTCAGTGGACATGAACCTGAGCAAACTGCAGGAGTTAGTGGAGGACAGAAGAGTCCAAGAGGTTGCAAAAAGTTGGACATGACTCAGGGACTGAACAACAGCTAAGGAAGTGGAGGGGAGGGTGATGAAGGCATCCTTGAGAGACCATAAGTTCAGATTCATGGGACTTCCCTGGTAGTCCAGCAGTTACGAATCTGCCTTGCAATGCAGGGCACATGGGTTTGATTCCTTGTTGGGGAGCTATTCCCACCTGAAGCAGGGCAACTAAACCTGCATAACTAGGGAGATGCGTGCTGCAACAATTGAGTCCTCGCCCTGCAACCAAGACCCAACACAGTCAAATAAACGTTTTTTAAAAAGATTCACTTAATCACTAGGGGCTGTGTTGACACTATCCTAGAACCAAAGTATACAAGGCAACCGTGCTTGCTGTGGCTGGGAGTGTTAAGCTCTCTAGGGTCAAGCAGCTTTGGTGGGAATTCCTGATCCACTGCTCGATCTTTCAGCTGGGGGTGGGATGATCTATTATAAATACTTAGGATTCCATAAAAGACAGCCATGTTTAATTTCACTGTTGTGTAATCCAGTGTAGGAAAAAGGCACACACGTATGCATACAGATACACACAGGCACGTACCCATCATCATTCCATTAGACCGAGTACGTGCTATAAACCCTAAGGCTCCTGTGAGGCCGCCAGCTACTGCAGGAGCTTGGCGTGTGCCTTGGCCATCCATGCAAGTTACCCTCAGGCTTTGGCTATAGCCAAGGAACAGAAGATGCAACAAGGACCCAGAACTGCGGCCCTGGCCTTTGGGCTCTGTTGGATTGGCCAGTTTGGGAGAAAGTGGACCCTTTCCCTAACACTTTAATGTCATCTGAATTGTAGTCTCATTGCCGAAAGAAGTGCCAGCCTCTTGGCGAAAATCAAACCCTAAGGCCTCATAAAAAGTTCCCAGTTCTATATGCCAATATTGACACAAAGACAATGGGAAGCACGTGCAAATACAGCTAATTAGAGCCTGCGGAGACACACGCTTACTGCTCTCATCTGCTGTTAGAATCATCGTCCCGTAGCCTGTGAGACCTATGATCACGTGGGGAGAATATAAGTGTATACCTGTGAATACACACAGGAGGGGGATGCTTCTCTGGGTAAATCTGAGCATGTTTTTGAGCTTTTTCTAGAAAGTACTGATACTATGAATATCTGGCTGTATTAGCTAGCAATTGCTGCACAACAAACCACACCCAAATTGATGACTTAAATGACAACTGTGTCTTATTTCTCAGGGGTCGACAGGATGGCTGTGTAGTTAGCTGATCTCAGTGGGGCTTGTTCATGCCCCTGCGGTCACCTGGTCAGCTGGCTGAAGCTCGCCAGTCTAGAGTGGCCTCATCTGCAACGACTCTATTTGGCACCTCGTGGTTTTTCATCTTCCTACAGGTTAGGCCAGGCTTGTTCTCATGGTGGCATGAAGAGTGCACAAGACAAAACAGAAGCAGGCAAGGCCTCCTGAGACCTGCAGCTGATATACCATCACTTTGTCACTTTCTTTTGGCCAAAACAAGCCCCAAGGCCAGCTTAGACTCAAGTGAGTCATGGGGAAGAGTCTCTGATGACGAGAACTACCGTCAGGTTGCAGTCAACCTGCACCACTGCACGATGGGAACAGGGTGAGTGGGCTAACTATCCTTTGCTGAGCATTTAAGATGCACTATTTGTTGCTGTTAACCTGCTAAGTCATGCCCGACTCCTTTGCGACCCCACAGACTGTAGCCCACCAGGCTCCTCTGTCCATGGGATTTCCCAGGCAAGAATACTGGAGTGGGTTGCCATTTCCTTCAGTAGGGCATCTTCCTGACCCAGGGATCAAACCCACATCTCCTGTATTGGCAGGTGAATTCTTTACTGTTGAGTCACCAGGGAAGCCCAAGATACACTATTACCTGGTTATTATTCCCCTTTTATGAGACTCAGAGAAGTTAAGTAACTTGGTCACGACTACAGAATTGAAAATTAGCAGCGGTGAGTTTCGAAGCAAAATTTACTTGACTCTAAAGCCTGTGCTTTTTCCTTCTCCAAATGGACTTGATGGCGCTCTACACTCAACAGTATGGATGTGAAGAGGTGACTGGGCTCGGCTCTGAGTGCTCCTGAGGGATGAGTGACAGGAGGGAGGAGCAGCCGAGGCTCTGGGGGACAGGGGGTGTTCAGCAAACAAGCTGGCACAAAGGAAAGAAAAATGGCTTTAGAATTAGACACCCCTGGCTCTAAATAGCTATAAATCTCTTTCCTCATTTGCAGGAAGCTGACAGCAAATACTCCCTCACAAGGCTGTGTGAAAAATAGATATGCTCTGGACTGTGGTTTCGGGTGCGGGCTCCGCCACTGGCTGGTGCTTGACCTCAGACAGGTTGCTCTGCTTCCTAGAGCCTCAGTTCCTTCAACTATAGAAATGCACGTAACAAAGATCCTTGCTTCCTAGGGTTTCTGTGAAGATTAAATGAATTCACACCTGCAAAACACTTAGAATACCTGGTGCCAGGTAGTGTTAATCACTCAAGTCTAGTCCGACTCTTTACGACCCCATGGACTGTAGCCCCCCAGGCTCCTTTGTCCATGGACTTCTCCAGCAAGAATACTGGAATGGGCTGCCTGACCCAGGGATCTTCCTGACCCAGGGGTTGAACCTAGGTCTCCAGCATTGCAGACAAATTCTTTATCTGAGCCACCAGGGAAGTACCAGGTAAGGTGCTATGTAATAATCAGCGTGCAGATATGTACCTATATAGATGGTGCCGGCAAATCAGAGGGGATCAGACAATGCCACTGGGCTAAGCCCAACGAAGGGTCTAGGGAAGCACCGGACTTAGAGTATCTCAGAAATTATGTGGGCATCTTCAGGGTCTGACCAGACTGAAAGGGCTGATGATTAAAATCAATCTCGAGGCAGAGCTGGATCTCAGACCCTCCCTAAGGAGGAAATGCATCTGCCCAGCTCAGGGAACGGTGACGGGAGTGGGCTTCCAAGCTGTATTATGTGGACAGGCTTGGAGATGCCTTGTCCCTCCAAGGGACAGAATTGCCATGCTCCGTGAAGATACATAGCTCAGGGAGCTGACATGCATGGCTACTGAAAACCAGAAGAAATAAGGCATTATTAGAGAATAAAACAATTATTTCATATTCCTACTTACACACATACACATTTACAATTGAGCACTTGGCTTTACTTGAGAGGGAAAATGGAAAGAGACAATGTTATGCGCGGATCTGTGCACAGTGCACCAAATTCAGATGTGTGGTCCTAAACCCTAGCCTGCCAGAATGTGACCATATTTGGAGACAGGGCTTTTAAAGAGGTAATTCAGCTAAAATGAAGTCACACGGGTAAGTGCTGTTCCAATATGAACAATGTCCTTAGATGGAGAGGATATTAGGGCACAGACACTGGAAGGCCACGTGAGGACACGGAGAGAATATAGCCATCCAGAGACCGAGGAGAGCGGCCTCGGAAGACAGCAGCCCTGCGGACACCTCGATCTTATTCCCGGCCTCCAGAACCACGAAAAACTTAACTTCTGGTTTTTGAGTCATCCAGTCTGTGGTACTTTGTTACGAATGCCCTGGAAAACTCATTTGGGCTTCCCTGGTGGCTCAGTTGGTAAAGAATCCGCCTGCAACGCAGGAGACTCCAGTTCAATTCCCGAGTCGGGAAGATCCGCCGCAGAAGGGACAGGCTACCCATTCCAGTATTCTTGGGCTTCCCTTGTGGCTCAGCTGGTAAAGAATCCCCTTGCAATGAGGGAGATCCGGGTTCCAGCCCTGGGTTGGGAAGATCCCCTGGAGAAAGGAACGGCTACCCACTCCAGTACTCTGGCATTTGGTCAATTACTGTCCATGAACTCTATAGAAATTTCAGTAAAAAAAAATCTGGGACTCCTAGGTATAGTCTACTTTTCACAGGTCAGGAGAGCAGTGGGTCCTCGATGAAAGGGACAGAGGGCCTGGCCCACGTGGGGGAAAGGCTAGCCACAGGCATGTTTCCATTTGCCTCACCTGTACAGTCCTGAAGCAACAACTCTGTTCCTGCCAGTAGAATCGTGCTTCTGGACCCCTCCCTCATGTGTGCTTGTGGTCAGGCTTCGGCTCCCATGGATTTTTCACTCTGATGTCAGCCTTGCCCCTCCTAACCTTGCCTTCCTGCTCTTCTCCCACTGGACACACAGGATCTGACAGGGAATGACTCCAGCAGGTAGGTTCCTCTCTGTTTTGTCCCCCTCTGCTTCTGGCCTGAATAAGCATGAAGATGGAACATTACACGTGTGTCCACAATACCTGCTGCTTCTGCAGGGTCCCTTGGCTTATAACTCACTTCACATTTACATGAACAAGTTGACATTTTTAAGGTTAATGATCCAGTTGCTTATAAGACAGGCGGGGTTTGAAATCAAACGGCGCCTATGAACCGGTAGTCTGTGAAACAGCTTTTATTATGCTTCTCAGGAGCCTCCGAGAAAACTAACTTGTCCTTTGGCACCAATACAACCAGCTAGGACCCATGTCCTCCATCTAATTTGCACTTTGAAAAATTTTTCTCAAGTCTTCTCACTTTAGCAAGTGTCTCATGGTTTTTTAAACAATGTGCCTCATGACCCAACTTGTTGAAGCTGCTGAAGATGGGCCAGGGACGTTGCTGAAACTGAAGAACGTACATAAACTGCTCTACAAGGAGGGATGGTCTGCAATAAACAACAGAAAGGAGTTATGCTGAATTATGACAAAGATTAAAACCTGCATGTATTTTTGACCAATTACAATTAATGTTGAAATCCTTTCAATTGCATGACAAGCTGCAAATCATCAATTTTCCCCTTAACATTAAGAGGTTGTGAAATACGGGGCTCTCTTACATGTCCCCGCACCCCTGCCATCTATGGAGAGCCATTGCTCCTCCTGTCTCTGAGACGGATCCTGAGTCAAAGCAGGATCCTGATAATGAAATCACCATGTCACACTGAGTTGTGTAAAAGGCCAGCTCTTCTTAGGCTTGGCCTCAGCTGTTTAATGCAGAGGAACAGTGGAATTTCACCTCCCTACTTGATTTTGTTTCCTTTTTAAAATTGCTTTTCATAAAAAAAAAAAAAAATCCAGAGTAGTTCCACGCATTTAAAAATGCAGAGTTAGGTACTCCCTGGTGGTCCAGTGGCCAAAATTCTGTGCTCCCAATGCAGGGGGCCCCGATTTGACCCTTGGTTGGAGAGCTAGATCCCACATGCCACAACTAAGACCCAGTGTAGCTAAATAAACAAATAAATATTTAAAAATAGATAAAATGCAGAGTTATAAAAATTAAAATATTGGGGACTTCCTTGGTGGTCCAGGGGTCAAGACTGCTTCTACTGCAGGGGGCTTGGGTTCAGTTCCTGGTTGGGAAAGTTCCATATGTTAGATGGGGCAGGCCAAAAGATAAAAAAAATGAAATAATTTTTTAAAAATTAAAATACTGGTATTGCTGCTTCTCCCCTCCTCTGATCCCACTAAATTGAATTCGCATGAATAGTTGGCTCTGTGTGTATTCTTTCTCACCTTTCTCTCTGACATTATGAATATAAAGATATATTCACGTATGCACAAGTGCTATTTTCCATCCACACCATTTTACAAAAGTGCAAGGATACTACACGCAGTTGTCTGCCCCTTGACTTTATGTGGGTTACTTCACACAGTAACCCATCATAGCCATTGCTCTGACCCACATACACGTGCCGCATTCTTTTAACAGCAGCAATTTCATAGTAAGAATGCTCTGTGGCTTATTCAACCACCCCCTTCTGGTGGATATTTAGATTGGGGTATCCTGAAGCTTTTTTTGTGGGATACTTCAAACACTGTTGTGCTAAATATCCTTATATATATATTAATATGTTTATACTACCAACTTCCAGAAGGGCAAAACATACAGTTATTTTCAATCGCACTTAATACCCTGTTACCTTCCTGGAAAGTTATACAATTTACACTCCTATCAGCAACTGTGTGTTTCCCCATACCTTAACTCATGAGCAGTATAAATCAAGATATGGGAACTTCTAATATATCCAGGAAATTAATTATTAATGCTATGTGCTATTTGGATGTCTATCTGCAAATGCTCCTACATTTTCTTTTAGCTTAAAAGAATGGTGATGGTCTCTGAGACTATCGCAGCTTTAGTATTTGTTAAGTTCACTTTAACTTAAGCTAGTTTTACCTGTATTCTTTCAGTTGCAATTGAAAGAGACTTAGCTAACGAATTATGTATTTTGCTATGTATATAGTCTATATATATTTAATATATAGCTTGTGTTTTCTTCTCTAAAATGTGCCTCCATCCAACAATTCTACAATTACTCTCCTAACTTTTCACTTAGAAGTTTTGTTTCCTAGGTAAGTTTTTTTTTTTTTTTTTTTTTTTGGCATGTTGGGTAAGATATGAGTGTCTAGGAGTTTAAGATTTTCTCGAGAGCAGGGAGGCACTGGGCATGTTTTTGGGTCTGTATGACCCTTAGTGCCTATATTTCACATAAAAAGACTCAGGAAACATTCATGGGGGGAAAAAAGGCAAGGAAGAAAGGAGGAAATAATAAAGAAAAGAAAGACAAAATGAAAGAAGCAAAGAGGGGGCGAAGGGCTGGAGGTGGGAGGAAGAGAGGGAAGGAAGAAGAAAAGTGAGGAAATAAGTCAGGTTGAAAAGAAGGAAAGATTGAAACGTGTCTCTAGTCTTTCAGGAAAAAACAGAACAGAAACAAAACCACTGATTCTGTTCTGTGTTTGCCAAGATGGTGATGTTCGTCCCTATGTGAGTCTCTCATAGCTTTCAGATCTTTTCAGATCTGGGGGCAAGGGTGGCACTGCTCCTACTGATGATGATTACTCTATATTTTCACTTACCTTTTCCAAATTTCCCATCATAGCAGGCAGGCACGTTTGAGTTCAAAATTCTCATTGTACCCTTATTAGCTGGTTTGCCCTGGAAGAGTCACCTCGCATCTCTGGGTCTGTTCCTCCCAGTGTAAAATGCAGCTGGCAGCATCCCCTGAGAGGTTTATCCATGAACCTCCAGCAGAACCATGGAGGCGAAGGGTTGACTCCAAAGACACAGCCAAGGTAAACCCCCCACGCCGACTTCATTCCTTCTTTGAGCCATCCCCTACCCCCAATTTCTTTTGATACCGATTCCAGCATAGACATTCCCCAAAAGGAAACATCAGAGCCTGAGGAGGTTTCCACACATCTCCCTGCTCTCTCTCCTCTCAGGAGGTGTTTTCTAGGGCCTGTGATGTGGCCAGGTACCGAGCTGCTCCCTCCATGTCGTGGACTGGCATCTAAGATTTACATTCCTTTCATTTTCTGGATCACAGAGCTCCTTGAGGAACTGGTGAATGCTTTGGCTTTTTCCCACGGTGGGAGGAGGGGAAACAGGTATAAATCTTCTCATAACTATGTGCATGCAATTTGGGTGTCAGAGATGCCCCATATGAACTCATCTTTAGACCCTCAGTTAAGGAAAGTGGTGGACAGCAAGCAAATCAAGTCCTTGCATCTTCCATGTTGACATCAAAACACAAGCTTGTATGGCAGCGGTGTGTTCATCAGCCAGTGTCGACCCCGTCAGCATGCCACACCTGAATTGTAGGGCCTCACCCCCCCAACGGGCGTGCCGACGGTATGCTGGGCCAGGCCGAGATGGCTGCCTATTCTCCATCAGCCAGGAGAGGATGGAGGTCTATCTTCCATCGAGGACTGGGGAGTGGGGGAAGGGAGGTGCCCATGCAGTTCCACACGCTATCTTTTTGGCTTACTCAAAACCTTCTCAGTTAGAGAAAACGCCGAGTGACTATCTCTCGTAAGAGATTATCATATGTAAGCCCAACAGCAATCGTGAGAAGCAGGCTGTTGTCTGTATTCCAGATTATGGATGTGGGAGGCTAAGAGAGAATGTGACTTGACCAAGGTGACATGAACAGAAGGATGGATCAGGGAGCAAAGCCACAGCCAAATCCTGTGTGATTTAACCAAAACCAGACTGTGACGCATGTCCTAAGACTTCACTGCTGGGGGCCACCCAGCTAGCCTCTCCACACTCAAGCAGGCACCCTCCGATTTTTCCTCTCAACCTCACCGGAAGAGAAGTCACAGAGCATGGTGGCTAAAGGTACGGGCTGCAGAGTCACCCTCATGTCCTACTTATTTAACTTCTTTGGGCCTCGGTTTGCTCCTCTGAAGAGTAGGGATAGTAACAAGGCCTACATTATTAAGCTGCTGCTAAGTGCAGTGATGTATGGATCTCTTAGCAGACTTTTCATAAAAGTATGTGTTTAGTATAGTTTAACCATTATCATCATCATTATCACCACTGCAGACCCCCACGCTCAGAAAACTAATCAGCCCAGCTTTTCGTGGTAATTGGCCACAAAGTATCGTGAACCTATAACGATGCTAAAGCTGAAGCTCCAGTACTTTGGCCACCTCATGCGAAGAGCTGACTCACTGGAAAAGACTCTGATGCTGGGAGGGATTGGGGGCAGGAGGAGAAGGGGATGACCGAGGATGAGATGGCTGGATGGCATCACTGACTCGATGGATGTGAATCCGAGTGAACTCCAGGAGTTGGTGATGGACAGGGAGGCCTGGCCTGCTGAGATTCATGGGATCGCAGAGTCGGACACGACTGAGTGACTGAACTGAACTGATCTTGAACCTCCATGGTGTCATGAACCACAAGTTAGGAAGGAGATGATCCCGCCCCATCTCCTGTCCATGGCTCCACCATGGTGTGCCAGCCCCTGGGACTGTAACCATCATGCTTAATTAGCATGTTACACAGATGGTTGGAAATCAGATTTCACAACAGAAAAGAGAAGGTCATTCCTGGGGAATCCAATAGAGCATGGACATGAACGAAGCCGAGTTAGAAAAGCAGGAGGGCCAAAGAGGCATCCGAGACAAGATCTAGATGCTTGTGTGTGTCTCTTTCAGACCCACAGTAGCCAAACCACAGCACAAACCTCCACAGTGACTGCAACATGCAGCCCACTCTCGTGGCACCACAGGCTGTCTTAAAGATACAGCTAACCTCAGCCCCTCAGTCTGCAAAGCTTCCGGAATCTTTCTTTTTCACATGGATAAACTCCCGGGCAAAACAAGACCCTGGGGAAGGTCTTGAATGCATATAATATATCGCTGCCTGTGCTACAAACGCTTGCTTCAACAGAACCGGTTTTGTGTGCTTCCTCCTTGCCCGGGGAGAGAACACAAGCAAAGGATAAGGGCGCGGGCGCTGCTCTCAGGGACATGCCTGTTAGCAAGAGAGACAGGTCATCAACAAGTAAAACCATAAATAAGTGATAGGATTCAACAAATGAGAAGCTCTACAGATGAAACGTACCGTAACAGGGAAGTGAGGTGGACAAGGCTAGAAGAAGAGGGGCTTGTTCAGAATGTGGAGCGGGCAGTGTGTGGCCACTGGGAAGAGGAGGACAACCGTTATCCAGATCTTGTGTGCAAGGGATAAGGACACACAAAAACAGGGCAATGTGTGTGTGTGTGTCTGTGTGGGGGAGTCCTATAATTCGCTGCTCAGAATCTATTAGTGTCATCAAGAGTGGCTCAGGAACAGAGCTTCTGACTGAGGATGGGGGAAGAGCCAGATGATAACAGCAAAGCGCAGGCCCCACCCCCAGGGAAGGGTACTGTAAGCAAGCTTGTGGAGACCATCCTCTGTATTCAAAAACGCTGCCTGGACTGTCCGGTGTCACGTGTGTGGGGCAGGCTGGGAACCAAGGGGCCCTTGTCACGTTAAAGCACAGCAGTCTATTCTGCTCTCCTGTTAGGTCGTAAATAAAAGGGCATTTATCTCGGAAGATGGGCATCCCTGGCTTTGGTGTGAGCCAAGTGCCCAAGGACAGATGATTGTAAGTGCACTGGGTAACTGAGAAGAGAGAAGGACGGCCACCTCAATAGACCAGGGAGTGTTCTGGAGAGGAGCAGCTGGCAGCCTTCACCATGCTCCTTGAAGCTTCATGAAAACAGCCTGGCCGGAGCACCTGGTGAGGTCAGCGCTCAGTCCAGGTGCCTCAGAGCCTTTGTTCTTCCTCACTAATTACGCTCCTGCTGGCGTCACAGATCAGAGAGGAGGTGCCAGGACCAAGGGCTCAGGAAGCGCAGGGTAACAAGTGCACATTCCCATGCAAGCACGAGAAAAGCGATTTAGGGAAGGCCAGTGGACAGCCCCGGAGAAGGCAACGGCACCCCACTCCAGTGCTCTTGCCTGGAAAATCCAGGGACGGAGGAGCCTGGTGGGCTGCAGTCCATGGGGTCGCGAAGAGTCGGACACGACTGAGCGACTTCACTTTCACTTTTCACTTTCCTGCATTGGAGAAGGAAATGGCACCCCACTCCAGTGTTCTTGCCAGGAGAATCCCGGGGACGGGGGAGCCTGGTGGGCTGCCGTCTATGGGGTCGCACAGAGTCGGACACGACTGAAGTGACTCAGCAGCAGCAGCAGCAGCAGCAGCAGACAGCCCACCTGGCCTTCCACCTCCTCCTTCAGTGCCTTCCTGTTCCCTATGAACTGAAGCACAGGCAACTCCATGGATCTTGTAAGCTGTGACTGAAGACACGCGGACTCTTCCAAATCCCTCCCTTCTATGAGGGCAAGGATGCCACCTGGAGAGCATGGCTGAGATGCCAGGGAGGAGATTCCTAGAAGTGTGAGCTGGAATTTATGGCTCAATGTGATTCCTTCCTAGGAAAAATGCTCACAAATTTCCTGGCATCTCAAAAGGGTCCCTGACCCTAAATATCTTAAAGAGGCACAACCCTTAAAGATTCACTGGGCCGCACGACAGATCTAGAACCTGCAATTATCTCTCAGAGAAGGGATCTTTCTATTGAAAGCACGTGAAGCAGAAAAGGGCAAAGGACACCAGGATTGGGCCAGCCACTGCCCAGCTGCCTCACACTCAAGATTTACTCAACTTCCCCATTCACTGGAAGGTGATGTTACTGTCCTCAATTTACAGAGGAGGGAACTTAGGCTTCAAGCAGTTGATCAGAATGGACACACTCTATGACAGGATTTGGACCCTGGGTTTTCTGATTCCAAACTTTGTTTGCCCACCTCATCACAGTGATACTTTCACATAACTGGTGCAAAGGAGTGGGACCTCAAGAGTACGACCATATCCATTCAGGCCATCGCCAACCAGTTCACATGAATGCCTGCCTTCTCCTTAAAGGCAACTTCCAGCCCTGAGGTGGTAGCATAAGATCCTGACTCACTGTGGGTTCTTTCAGAACTGGCAAGCACGTGGATGGATCAGTGAGTAAGAATCTGGCTATTAATAGCATAAGATTTTAGCACGGGAAACCCAACAAGCAGAGCTTTCATCTGACCCAAATCCCCATTTCACAGATGAGGGGGTGGGGGCAGAACTTGCAAATAAGCTATCAAAGTCACACCCGTTCTTTGTGCCTACACTTGGCCAGACTGGAAGGGAGATCCACTTGACCACAGTGATAAAGACTACTTCCTTTTTTATATAGTTTCCTTTCTCACACCACTCCTTGGCTCTGGGACAATTTTAGAGGGTCTTGTCTCACAGTTCAGATTGTTCTGGTATTGTCCCGACCCCCTTAACAAGGTCCTGTGGACAGAACATGGCTCTGAAGTCAAGACAATCTGGACTGAATTCTTCCCTGCCAAGGCTGTTATGTGACCTTGGGCAAAGGCTGTGACTTCTCTGAGATGTTCGGTCTCTTCTTACAGAAAATGGGAGGAAATATTCATCTTACACAGTAGTCGTGCGAAAGGGCAGATAGCGCATCCAGCAGGCGCTCAATACATGTTAAACATCTCTCCTTGTACTCCCGCATTGCTTGCCGCTGCAGCTGAGCCAGCAGGGCCGACTGGACTCACAGAGACGGCGCTGCTAGCCCCAGGTGGAATTCCTTGCCCTTGGGCTGGTCACACGCGCTTCCCTTGCCAGTTGTTCTTTAAGAGGAACCAATTTCACACTTCCAGAGAGATCCACACTCCAAATTGTGTTTGTTTTAAAATAATGAGAAGTGGCATCGTTGTCCCCACCGCTCTCCAGGGCGCTCTGGGCTGAATGTATTCCTTCTGCATTGGTAGAGCTTCACTGCGGCAGATAAACCGCCGGTGCCTGAGCTGAATGCACTGAAGAAAGGAGAGCCCACCCCGCCCGTCGCCCGTCTCCCATCTCTCTCTCACGGAGACCTTCCCAGGAGGCTGCCAGCAAGGCTTCTGCTGCTTGGGGAAGCAGTCAAATGTTTCAGAAGGCTCCAAGAGCCCTGGGCAGAGGTAAAAGGAGGGGACAGCCAGGGCTCCGTCTTCCCCAGCTTCTCCCTGACTCCCAGGTGACAGCCCACAGTGGGTGGAAGTGTGGAGGGAGCCCTGGAGGAATTGAAGGAAGGGTAAAATAGTATCCTCCATAAAACACACAAACAAAAAGGCTGCCTGTGCACTGAACATTAGAGAAACTCAAATTGCTCAAAGGCATGGCAGTGACAGGTGTGGCCAGCTCCAGAGAAGCCAGGGATGGAATCCCTGCGCAGAGAGATCCGAGGCCAGAGGAGCCCGGATTCAGCCCTGCTATTTCTGAGAGCAAGGGAAGGCGTGCTGACGATCATCACGGGGCTCCTGCTGCTCTTAGGAGCAGAGACTGAGGATTCCTTTCCTTCTCTTGTCCCTCCCTCTTCCTTGCGGGGTTGGGGGTAAGATCACACGTGATCCTCCCATTGGACAGGCCTTCCTGATGGATGGCATCTAGAGTTGAGTGGAGGGTTGCAAATGTATAGATATGGAATTGGGCTTCCCTGGTGGCTCTGCTGACAAAGAATCTGCCTGGAACATGGGAGACCTGGGTTCGATCTCTGGGTCAGGAAGATCCCCTGGAGGAGGGCATAGCAATCCACTCCAGTATTCTTGCCTGGAGAAGCCCCACGGACAGAGGAGCCTGGCAGGCTACAGTCCATGGGTAAGAGTCGGGCACAACTGAGTGACTCAGCACAGATATGGGATCAGGTTGGGATGCTATTACGGGTCAAACTGAGTCCCTCTAAAATTCAGTCCCCATCTCCAGTACCTCAGAACATGCCTGTGTACAGAGATAGAGTCTTTAAAGAGCCATTTAAGCTACAATAAAATCATATGGGTGGGCTCTAATCCAGCATCACTGGTCTTTTAACGAGAGGAAATCTGGACAAAGCCACACACACAGAGCAAGCCTTGTGAGAATACAGAGAAGACAAACATCCCCAAGCCAAGGGAGAGTCCTCAGAAGAAATCAACCCTGTCAATGCCTTGACCCTGGACTCCTGGCCCCCAGTACTGCGGGAAGCTAAATTCCATTGTTTACATCACCCAGTGTGTAGTGCTTTGCTATGTCAGCCCAACCAAACTAAGACAAATGTCATCTTCTCTGACATATGGCAGTAAGAAGCAAAGCTAGGACGGCTCTGAGCCCTTCACGAAGCTGGTGATACAGGAAGACCATTTAGTTACTACCTCAAAGGATACAGGGGCTTCAAATGATACAGGGGTTTCATATCATATTCAAGTACCATTATACCGGCAGGTACAGAGCCAACTTGCTTGACGGAAGGAAGGAGGCACCATTCTACAGCTATAAACGTGTGCTCTTTCCTGGCCCGCCAGCTGTGAGGTCCTCCATAAGCATGTGGTATTTAAAATTCTGGAATCACGTTGTGCAGTTTTAACTTTATTTTTGTGAAAACATTAATTTGTTTTAAAGAAACACTATTATTTTATTAACCTCTTTTTAATTTTTTCGTGTTCTTAATATAGCAGGAACCTCAAATACAGAAGTTATCTGGGACCTTTATCAGCTTCTCCATGGCCCTGAGGGAGCTTGCATCTCCTCACAACTGCCTTCCCTGGCGTTTGTCCCCTGGGACAATGCTTCCCACTTCTGGCATTCCTCTCTGCTTCTGCCTGCATGCTTGACCTTTCCAGGACTGTGAAGTGAAGCTCTGAGATACATTTAGGTGTTCAGGTCAAAACTTTGGAGGCGGTCAAAGCAGAGGACCTACCCAAGGTCAAGAATTTTCCTCAAGTGCAGACAAGCATTCTGCACTTACTCACAGTGACTGGGGCCGCACTGTGTTCAGAATAAATCACTGCTTTTCCTAGCTTTATTCTGTGCACACATTTCCCATGAGGCCCTTACAGGGAAAGGTGATTTGTCAATGGCATCTACGGTTGATTTGATTGTTCCTGGACCCTCTTCCCAAATATCATGAAAACATCATTTGAGGATTTTCAGATATCCCTGACGTCCAGCATAGCAATAGCTATAACATGATTCATATTTGGCATCTGTTTAAAATCTTCAGTTAAGGGACTGCTGACCAAGCTGGGGCATTCTGAGAATGCAAAGCTGAGCTGTTACTGGTCTGTGCATGAAATGTCATCTGTCCAATGCAATGTATCAGCCAACTGAAACAGCACTGATCATCTCTTGAGAACCGCAAGCTAGAAGCGCTTAGCAGATGAGAGGTCCCTGGGTTTCTGGCCTCCAGTCCCTCTCACCTGCTTCCAGCCTCTGGGCTGTGAGTGTGCCTTCCTTATACCAATGCCCCAATCCACACACCAGAACATCTCTGCCTGAGCATCATCTCCCTTGGTTCGTTTGCTTGGTTAGCAATCTCTGGAGAGCAAAGTTGTACCAGCTCCAACCAGTTCTTCGGTCACAGAAATGTGGCATGACCTAGAGTCCTTCCTGCGATCCTGAGCAAGGGCCTGACAACACTGGGGGTCAAGCTTATGTGCACTGAGTCCCTGTAGGACCATTATCTACCCATCCATCCTTGCTAAGGAATCCCTTGCTATCAGCCCTCCTGGGCTATATGAAGAAGAGTACTTGGATGAAATTCTTGGCAAGAAGACCAAACTTTAAGCAATGCCCTCTCACTCTCCACACCGAACCTCTCAGCCTCTTTGTGTGGTGCTGTGGTGCCAGTTTCCTGAAAAGGAAGTTAAGAAGGTACACTGATAGGTCCTGAGCAGCAGTAGGCACTGTAAAGAGAGACTCTTCAGTTGTTCTTTCACTTTAGCAAACCTCAGAGTCACTGGAGGGCTTGTTCAAACACACTGCTGGGGCCCTCCCTCAGGACTTCTGGCTCCACAGGTCTGGGGTGCAAGCATGCTCAGATGTTTCCGATACCTTGCTATTGCATGGACTAGTCCAGGCTCTTCTGTCCCTGAGATTTTCCAGGCAGGAATACTGGAGTGGGTTGTCTTTTCCTATTCCAGGGGATCTTCCTGACACAGGGACTGAACCCACTTTTCCTGCTTCTCCTGCACTGCAGTGGATTCTCTAAAGCTGGGCTACTGGGGAAGCCCATAGGTCTGGGGTGGATCATGAGAATTTTCATTGCTTACACATTCCCAAGTGAGACTGATGCTGCTCTGGGCCCACACTTTGAGAACCACTGTTGAAACACTACAGGATGTAAAGACAGTGCACATCACAGGTCATGCCAGGGCTGGCCCATCTGTATCCACTTCAGACTTGGCCACTGGGCTTTTATTCAGAGTCCTGGCTTATTGCACCAACTCCTTAAGAAATGTTTCTTATTTGCCCCAACATCATATTCTGGGGCTTCTCCCAAGCACGCCTCTCTCCCTATAAAGAACACAAGCAGTAGCTAAAGAACTGGAGTCAAGGGAGCATCTCTACATGCCGGGTTGAGTGGAGTCTCCTCCTGGGGAATTGCTTCTCTGCAATTCTGTCTCGGAACCTGAGGTTCTGTATCCCCAGAGATCTGCCTCAATCACTCAGTAGCCTCTAGTCCTGTTTCCCAGAGAAGCTGCTTCTTCTAGATTGCCAATCAAATATCTCTATGCTCTTTCAATCCAAGAAAGAATCAGAAGAGCCTTTGGGGGTTTTTATCACATATACGAAAGCAGTGCAGTTTGGGCAGGAGTGAGATGACGTGCTCCAAGCCTATTATTCAGCCCCTGCTGCTGCTAAGTCACTTCGGTCGTGTCCGACTCTGTGCAACCCCATAGACGGCAGCCTCCTACGTCCATGGCATTTTCCAGGCAAGACTACTGAAGTGGGATGCCATTGCCTTCTCCATATTCAGCCCCTAGCACAAGGCTTTCTGAGTCCTAATAGCTTAGAAAAAGAGAGGCTTAGTCATGGATGTGGCTACATCCCATTCCCCCACCTTTTCCAAAGCAATCACCATATGCTGAACATTGGGGAGACCCGGAAATGCTGGACTCCTGCTCCAGAAGTTCGTAACAATGACCACAATGACACCTGCGCTACCGTAACCACAGGGTTCTATGGAACCAGAAAGTGCTTGGACATAGTCCATACTTCCTTCCCATCAAATGTTTGCTGGAGTCAATATGTTGAGTCAAGCAGATGGATCTGGAGAAAAAAGAGCAGGAACTCAAAGAATAGCAGACAGTTGCCCTGTCAGAGTCTGGGTAGAAAAGACATGGCATACTCAAATTAGGTGGTTTTCGGAGAGCTTAGTAACAGGACTATTTGCAAAAAGGCAGGCAAGGCTTCCCAGGTGGCTCAGTAGTAAAGAATCTGCCTGTCAGGGAAGAACAAGCTGGTGGAGGAGTAGGTGGACGTGGAATACATCTCTCTCCACAGATACATCAGGAATACACCTTCAGACACAGAAGTGCATGCAGAACACCAGCTGAGAGCGGCCAGGAGGACCTGATCAGCGGAAAGAATATATAGAATCGCTTGGTAGGAGGAAGGAACTAGAGGGGAAAACGGGAGTGTTAGTGGGAATGGACCTGCCTCTGGCAGGTGGGGGAACTGAGGCAGGGGTCTGATCCCCCCATCGGGGCAACTTTCTGAGTCCGAAGAGAAACATTTAAGGCTGAGAGTGAAACAGCCAATCTGTGGCAGCCTAAATGGAATGAGAATCAGACAGTCCTTGCTGCAGCCATACATGCCCTGGACAGGAACACTGGTCCCCACCCCCTGTCCCCTGGAAGGCGCAGCAGCTGGGAGCTGGAGTTTGGGGATTGTGGAGCAATCCCAGGGTGAGGACTGCTGTTGACTGTGGAGAGACGGAGAGAGGGGATGTGAGGGAAGAGACTGTGGTGGGAAATGCCTATGGAGGAAAGCCAGGCAGCCATGGAAGCAAGGCGACACTGCTGAGTCCTATGTCGGGGGTAGAGCTGGCACCATACTGCTCTCTCCCCACACGCCCGCATCAGCAGCTGAGCAATAGAGAGGCTGGCCCATCAAATACCTGATGCACTGACCAACAGAGTAGGACCCCGCCCAGGGTGACACTTTAAATGCCTGACGCGCCCATCTACAGAGTAGGGCCCCAGCCAGGGAGGCCCCTCTATGTGCGTGACGCACCAAAGAGAAGGACCCCGGGCAAGGAAGCTACTAAGTGCCTGGACGGGCAGAGCTACGAAGAAAGACTGGCCAAAGAGGCCTTCTGGTCGCCAGCTGTAAGAGGCTCAGAAACAAAGACTCTAATAGTGCCATAATGCCTCCTACAGCAGAGGCAGTTCATGGCCCTGCACACTTGGCGCCGCCAGGGTCCCCGCAAGCCAAGCAGCTGCACCACCTTCAGGCTCAACTCTCACTGGGGCAGAGCTGCCACAGGCAAAGAAAGTCTTGAGTCTATGCACGCAGTGTCACTTCGGTTGTGTCCAACTCTTTGCGACCCTGTGGACTATGGCCTGCCAGGCTTCTCTGTCAGGGGGTTTCTCCAGGCAAGAATACTGGAATGTATTGGCCAATACTGGTTGCCGTACCCTTCTACAGCACTATATTTTCTGCTACCCTAGCCACCAACTCCTCTGAGTACCTGGTGCTGCCAGAACCCCTGCAACCCAAGCAGCGGACCACCTCCACACCTGGCTATCACTGGGGCAAACCCAAGTCCTCCACTCAGGAGCAAACCCCAGGGGACCGAGAGATGGAGATAAAACCACAACCGAACCCCAGGGAAAGAGTGACCAAGGAAAAAGACCCCAAATCTTCCCACAAGCTGTACAAGCTGCGGACTAAATTCACACGATCAACTAGGCAGACTCTGTGTCTATGGAGTATTTAAAAGGACATTGAGAGCTCCCACAAAAGAAAACACACCAGTTCTGATAGCTGTGGACATTGGAGGCAAGAACACACAGGAGTAGGACCAGATTAGAATCTGAGCTGCCCCCACAGCAGGTGCAGAGATCAGCAGAGTGCTGGAGGGCATCCTAGGGAAGTGAGGTGGACTGTGACTCCCAGTGAGGGAAAGGAGTTTCCCTCCCTTTCTTGAGCAGTGACTCAAGAAAAACATTTATCATTCTTATGTTTTGACTTGTTCTATAGATTCTTTTGGATTTTTTTTTCTTTCCTTCCCACATCCCCTCTGTTGTAGTTATCGATTTTCTTGGCACTATGAAACCTAATTAAGCTTTTGACATTTTTTTTTCTCTCTCAGTCACATTCTTTGTTGTTGTTATAAACCTCTGCCTCTACGTTACGCTTCTGCAGTTCTGTGGAATTGTCCTTTTCTCTCTCTCTCTCTCTTTTTAATTTTAATTTTTAAAACCTATTATCCTTTGTCTATATTTTTTCCTTGGTTNCACGCTAGGCTTCAGCAGCATGTGAACCATGAACTTCCAGATGTTCAAGCTGGTTTTAGAAAAGGCAGAGGAACCAGAGATCAAATTGCCAACATCTGCTGGATCATCAAAAAAGCAAGAAAGTTCCAGGAAAACATCTATTTCTGCTTAATTGACTATACCAAAGCCTTTGACTGTGTGGACCACAATAAACTGTGAAAAATTCTGAAAGAGATTTACTGTATGATCTGGCAATTTCACTTTTAGATGTGGAAATGTAAACATGTTCCCCAGAGAAATGTAAACATGTTAACACAAAGATTTGTGCTTGGATGTTTAAAACAGCTTTCTTCATAATAGCCCCCCAAATAGGAAATGATCTGAAATAACATTAATTGGTGATGGATAAGCAATTTGTTGTCTATACAATTGGTGAAACACTGTCCTGCAATAAAAGTGTATGAACTGATGTTACACATCACATCATTTGTTGTGGTTTGGCCTCTAAGTTACGTCTGACCCTTTTGTGATCCTATAGACTATATGTTGCCAGGTTCCTGCCCACGGGATTTCTGAGGCAAGAGTGCTGGCGTAGGTTGCATTTCATTCTTCAGGGGGTCGTCCCAACCCAGGGACTGAACCTACATCTCCTGCACTGGTAGGTGCATTCTTTACCGCTGAGCCACCAGGGAAGCCTGCACATCATCATAAATGTATTTCAAAAACATGATGCTAAGTGAAAGAAATCAGACTCAGAAGACTAAGCCCTTTATGATTCAAATTGCATACATTTTCAGAAAAGACAGAACTATTGTGATAGAAACAGCTAAGTCATTGCCAGGGATTTTTGTGTGTGTGTGTGGCAATGAAGCGAGAGGGAAAGGATTTATTTGTTTATTTTTTCCAGCTGGGCACAAGGGTAATTTTTGCAGTGATAGAAATTTTCTATGTCATTATTGTGGTGTTAGTTATACAACTGGGCTTCCCTGGTAGCTCAGAGGGTAAAGCATCTGCCTACAATGCAGGAGACCAGGGTTCAATTCCTGGGTCAGGAAGATCCCCTGGAGAAGGAAACAGCAACCCACTCCAGGACCCTTGCCTGGAAAATCCCATGGACGGAGAAGCCTGGTAGACCTACAGTCTATGGGGTCACAAAGAGTCGGACACGACTGAGCGACTTCACTTCCACAACTCTACAATTTGCCAAAACTCATTGAAATATGCACTTAGTAATAGTGAATTTTATTGTATGTAAATCTTAATTCAAGAAAACTGACTTTTAAAAGAACAGCCATACACTCACTGAGTAGTAACATGTTTGTACACCACTGCGCAACTAATAGAAAACAAAGTTGTAGTATAAAAATAATTCACAAATATTGAATGACCACTGCTGCTGCTGCTGCTAAATCACTTCAGTCGTGTCCAACTCTGTGCGACCCCATAGACGGCAGCTCACTAGGCTCCCCCGTCCCTGGGATTCTCCAGGCAAGAACACTGGAGTGGGTTAGTTATACAACAAAGGCTGAGCTAGGTGTTCCAAGACAAAATGTTATAAACTAGACAGTGGGTGGTAAGACAGGTGAGAAAACAAATAATCAAAATGTGGTGTAAGTGATATGATGGAAATAATTGCAAGATGCTGCGGCTACATAGAGAAGTGGTACCCAGTCCAGCCTGAGGGTATCAAAGGTTCTTATTGAAGGCAATGCTGCTGCTGCTGCTGCTGCTAAGTCGCTTCAGTTGTGTCCGACTCTGTGCAACCCCAGAGACGGCGGCTCACCAGGCTCCCCCATCCCTGGGATTCTCCAGGCAAGAACACTGGAGTGGGTTGCCATTTCCTTCTCCAATGCATGCAAGTGAAAAGTGAAAGTGAAGTCACTCAGTCATGTCCGATTCTTAGCGACCCCATGGACTGCAGCCCACCAGGCTCCCCTGTCCATGGGATTTTCCAGGCAAGAGTACTGGAGTAGGGTGCCATTGCCTTCTCCAATTGAAGGCAATATCAAGGTGCAAATATGATGGGAGAATATAAGTAAGTTAAGCAAATGAAGGCCTCTGGGTAATGACCCAAAGCGAGGGTCACACCCAGTTGAAGCTTGGAGTAAGAGAGCAGGTGGTGACCTGTGAGTGAAAATGAAGCTAGATGTAAGCAGGTCTATTCGAGATACANAATTGAAGGCAATATCAAGGTGCAAATATGATGGGAGAATATAAGTAAGTTAAGCAAATGAAGGCCTCTGGGTAATGACCCAAAGCGAGGGTCACACCCAGTTGAAGCTTGGAGTAAGAGAGCAGGTGGTGACCTGTGAGTGAAAATGAAGCTAGATGTAAGCAGGTCTATTCGAGATACAGCTAAGAAATAGAATTCCTAGAATTAAATAATTCTTGCATATGGGAACTGAGGCAAAGCAAGAGAATGAGGGTGTTGTTGCTTTCCTAGCTTGAAAATTTGGGTAAATGTTGGCAGTATTCACTGAAACTTAAAAGCAGGAAAACAAGGAGTGGGTTTAGTGAAGGGGGTATGACCACATTATATGAGTGCTGACTACACAGTGTCTGTGAGACATCCCAGTACAATCGGTAGAAGATCATTGAACAGAAAAGGCTGGAGCACAGGAAATGGACCAGAAATAGAGGCGCAGGCTTAGGGGGTACAAACCTACCACAAGAGATGATGAGATCAACCAGGGAGACTTAAACAGGAACCACGATGGCCCCAGACAGGGAAAAGAAGGAATAGTGAGGCGGCTAGGAGGATAAATAGAAAGCCATGTCCCAGAAGTCAAGCAAAGAGAGTACTTTGAGTGGCCAGTGGTATCAAACTGGAGAAAAATCAAGCGAGATGGAAGGCAAAAATTGCACATGCAATCTGGAAAAGGGAAATGATGGGCTGATTTTTCAAGCAAGGATTCAATGTGTAAAGGTTGGAAAGCCAGATACAGAGGCCTGAAGACTGAGTGGAAGGTGATGAAAAGCAGATATTTAATATACTTTAGAGAAACTTCTCTGTGACAGAAACTTCCACTCTCTGAGAGAGTGTGGAATCCGGAGGAGGATTGGGGGATTATAGGCCCACATGCTCATGGGGTACAACCAGTAGGAAGGGAGAGATGGATGGAGCAACATTCCTGAAAAACCAGGAATGGATGGGATCCATTTTTAGTAAGATAAAGGGTTTGTCTTCTGGGTCATGAAGAGGGAAGGAGCGCGGGAAGAAGTAAAGATGCAAATATGTAAGTTTTACGGTAGGAAGTTGAAGAATTTTGACCCATGTCTTATATTTATCTATGGGAGGCAAGGTCAGATGGAAACTAAGGATGAAATGGGGGTCATACATTTTAGGGAAGAGGTGATAGTTTGAAATAGCTGCCTCAGAGAAGTGAAAGTTGCTCAGTAGTGTCTGACTCTTTGCAACCCAACAGACTATATAGTCCATGGAATTCTGCAGGCCAGAATGTTGGAGTGGGTAACCTTTCCCTTCTCTAGGGGATCTTCCCAACTGAGGGTTCAAATCTAGGTCTCCTGCATTGCAGGTGGATTCTTTACCAGCTGAGCCACAAGGTAAGACCAAGAATACTGGAGTGGGTAGCTTATCCCTTCTCCAGCATATCTATCCAAACCAGAAGTTGAACTGGGGTCTCCTGTATTGCAGGCAGATTCTTTACCAACTGAGCTATCAGGGAAGCCCCCAGAGAAGGGGGAAACATAATAGACTTCCTGGGCATCATTAAAGGCCCAGTTAAAGTTGGGGACCATAAATTAAGACTGTTTCCAATTCAGAGTGATTTCCCCCCTCAATTTACCCAGCAACCCAATTGGAAGAGTAGAGAAGATAGTAAGTTGAGTTCATTCAGGTTTTGGTCTATGTAGGACTCTTTTAGATCCTGACAAGGTAAGACATTGATGATTTTGAGAAAGTAATTGCTTTGAAATGAATGTTATCTTACTTTGGATCATGAAGGAAGTGAAATAAAGGGATTCCTGAGAGATGAAGAGAAAGTAGAGGCATCTGTAAACTGGAAGTTCCTAGGAGGTCTATCAAATGGTATATTGGGGATAACTGAATTGAGATAAGGTGGAAAGTTGGGGGAGATCATAGGAAATGAAGTAGGCAAGGAATCTGAAAGGCCAGGATGTTGAATTATTAATTCCACACTGAAGTCACCAAAAATGAAATCACTATCTGGGTTGGACAGAAAGACTGGCTGGCTGGATCTTCAAAGCTGATTTCAGATGTACAGAGGGGTGAATCTGTTAAACATACGTGTTTACCCACTTTTTTTTTTTTTTAAAGATTCTTTCCCCACACAGATCATTACAGAGTGCTGACTAGAGCTCCCCGTGCTAATCCGTGTCTTTGTTGGTGTCTGTGCTACATACAGTGGTGTGCAGGGGGAGATCTGGTTGCAGAAGGAAGGCAGGTTGGAGAGGACACACTGAGTTAGAGGGTCTTTGTGAGGTGCTGTGCTTCGTCACTCAGCCGTGTCCGACTCTTTGCAACCCCACGGACTGTAGCCCACCAGGATCTTCTGTCCATGGGGATTCTTGAGGCAATCGTGCTGGAGTGGGTTGCCGTGCCCTCCTCCAGAGGATCTTCCCAACCCAGGGACTGAACCCAGGTCTCTCACATTGCAGGCAGATTCTTTACCATCTGAGCCACTGAAGAAGCCTAAGAATACTGGAATGGGTAGCCTCTCCCTTCTCCAGGGGCTCTTCCTGACCCAGGAATTGAACCAGGGTCTCCTGCATTGCAGGCAGATTCTTTATCAACTTCCCTTTACCAGGGAAGCCCAGAGTATCTTTAACCACAGTGAAAAGAATTTACTGCATAGGAAATTTTTCCATCTAAGAAATAGTTGATGTGGGTCTCGGTTTACTTATTCCTTCCCAGATTTGCATTAGAAGGGAGAGGAAAGAGCATTTGGTTCTAGAATTTGTTTGAAGAGAGAGTGTGAGTTCCTTATTAGAAGGCAGAGATGGGGTCTCATACATTTTTATATTCACAGCTCTACACTGGTGTATTTAATGAAGTCTCCAAATATACCTACACTGGTATACTCTATAAAGTCTAACGGAAGGTACAGGGCGACAATGTTAAGGAGGATAATGGGGTAAAACCCAAGGTAAAGATCTTAAGGGAGTGAGAGCTGTATAGAGGCCTGAGAAAATCTAACCTGGAAAAGGTGGCTAGAAGCAAAGAGGACACAAACCCGCAATTTTTTATGACATGAAAGAACGCAAAGAAGAAAACAGCCTCCACGTGGTGTCTGAATGGGTATAGCCTGAATGGTCAAGTCCATGAAGAGTTTCAGAGCTTAATATCATCGATGTAGACAGAGGTGATTTGGTGATGAGAGCCATTACGGGCAGACGAGGGAGCCGGCAGTCTGATAGTGGAGAGCTGCCGTCTTCTCTACGAGTGTTGGTGGCTGTGTCTCAACAGAAGCCGTTAGTGTAGTAATTAAAGCTCTGAAATCAGCCGAACTGGGGTGGAGCCCAGCTTCTGTCATTCGCCGCTCTTGGGAACTTCTCTGCACTTTGGTTTTTTCAACTCTAAAGTGAAGACAATATTGCTTGCTTCAGAGTTGTCTTCAAACTTCTATAAGGTTGTGCTTGCCAAATATCATGGTGTCTTCATATAGCAAGTATTTAACAAAGAGTATTGTTATTATCACTATAATTTTGGGTGTACGTGATACTAGAGTCCCCAAAGAAAGTACGCCCTGTGCATCATGAGATAACCTTTCAGTCAGCCTGGGTGGAGGAAAAGGTGAGGGAAAGAGTCTGCCAAATGGAAAAAATGAAATCATCCAGTAAGTGAGAGCTTTTAACTCAAGCTAGGCCTTTAAACCACGTCAAATGTCAGAGAACCTAACCACCAGAGTGATTTTCCTACTCTTCCTTAATAATGGGTCTGGAAATCCAGGATGATTGAACTTTTCCTTTGTCGACAGGAGCAAAGTGTTTAGAAAGAGGAGCTCTGGGAGAAGCTTGTAACTCCCTGAGCTCGTTAAGACGCCCCAGTCCTAGTTACGCAGTCCTCTGACTTTTGATCAGAGCTGTACTCTTTTAACAGACATCTTTGTCCAGATGCAGACACACAACGGTGGTTTCCAAGTAGGAAATAAGGATCACTTGGAAGTGGAAACTTTCCTGACTACTCTTCTGAGGAGGGGCCCTCCCTTTGCAGTCACTTAAGTCTTCACATCATGGAGAACACTCTCCTCCTGTCTCTTTACAACTTCCATCTCCTCCCAGGGGTTTCCAAAAGGAAGCAGCCTGTGCAGCCGCCATGGTGCTTTTCCTGCTGGTATGGAAGACAGATGATACAATTTAAAACACAGTCCTCCTTGACCCAATTAAACTCCTGCGCATAACTTTCCAGAGTGTGATCAGTGTTCCCAATGCTTGCTTGTCCCAGGGGCTGCCTCTGTTCCTTCAGAAACTACCCTCTTAGATCTTACAATCATTTTAACTTTGATAGTTTCTGTCCTACTTTTTGTGGCTTATATATATTTACATATTTTCTAAAACCCCAAAGCTGTGCTTCAATTTCAACTCATTAATTTATTTTGTAAATTAATAATATTCCTTTGTTTTATAGTGACTTGAGAGGGGGAAATATCTGTTAGATCCTAGGCTGGTAGAATTTCATAGTTGTTGTTCAGTTGCTAAGTCATGTCTGACTCTTTGTGACCCCAGGGATTACAGGCTTCCCTGTCCTTCACCATCTCATTTACAATCACCAAAAAGGCACAGAAAATAGACTTTAATGCCCCCAACAACCCCAATACACAGATCATACCGCTGTTTTGAAGAAGGGCATGTTGAAGAGAGAAGATTCATAGTTATAGGCCTGAGTGGATTTTAAAGTCAGATAAGCTGAAAGTTGATTGATTGATGGCTTTATCGCATTCACTCTGTAGAATCCTGGCCAAATTCCTAACTTCTATGAGCTTCCATTTTCTGTGAACAAAGAGATCTTACAGGACTGAGAGAGGATTATAATGAGTGTTGGTCTTTTTGTAAATACCAACAAAATAGTGATGCTATTATTTTTGTATTTTCTTACAATTTTTCACATCTGTAGGCCTTAAAGATCTAACATTTTAGAGACAAAATTAAGTAAAATTATTTTTCTAGACTAGACTGCCGTAGTCACGTTAACTCCTGCCTACAGTTCACAATGAATCTTTATGTTCTTTGTATGGAAAAATCTGCTTGATTTATCAGCTCTGCCAAGTTCTTATAAAGACAAGGAAAAAAAAAAAAAGGTGAAGAGGCAGCAGAGAGAAATACTTTATGTAGTCTTTTGCTGTTGACATTGTATATTTCCTCTCCTGCAGAGAACTAAAACTAAACTAAAACTGGGATGCGTCATACTCAGAAGGAACCAGACCTGGTCTGGAATTCGCTGGCTCTGAACTGGAAGGGTCAGCTACTCAGAATCTTTCAGGGGCTGCTTCAGACAGGGTTCTTTGGTTTATTGTTCCCTTTTTAAAGAAGTTCCAGGTAGTAAAGAAGGAAACTGCCACGACGTGTTTGACTTTGGCCCTTGCCCCGGTCGTGTTGGTGGAGCCGTGGCGTGAGTGTCTGTAGACCAGCCGCATGAGCAGAGGATGGGCTGCAGTCTAGACTTTGATTGAGAAACCTTCTGTGCTGCTTCAGATGTGGGGCTGCTTTCTCCTCCTTTCTTCCTCCCAAGACTGAAACACAGAGGCACCAAGAGCCTCACACAAGACTGATCGGGATGAAAGGGTCTTTGTGAAAAGAAGACCATTTATCAACCATGGGGCCATTTTGGCTAAGGATTGAACTGTGGTCACTGTACTGCTTATGGCAAATTTACATCCCAACCCACAGACTCACCTCTGCCAACCAGTTTGCAAGCCTTCACTGGTCCACACCTATGCTGAGCTGGTGTTTGGGGGACTATCCCTAGGTTTCCAAATATTTAATTTTTATTGCATTTGAGGAACTACATAGAAGGGAGAGGGAGAGAAAAAAAACTCTTAAAAAGGGACTTTTTTCTTTTTTCAGGAAATTTAGCCAATGTTCCAATGAGCTGTGTTGATGAAATGAAGCAGCTCAAATGAAAACAAATTGAATTTGGAAAAAAAAAAAAAATTTCTCCACCCAGTGGCAGTTGGAGCTTCCATTCTGAGTTCCTTCTAACTTCCTGGAGCCACGTTTGCTTTGCTGAGCAGACTGAATCATTTAATCTGTCAGCTTCGCTCTGCCCCTGCCAGACCTCACTCAAGGAAAGCTTCCAGAGCCATGGGAGCTCACCGAGGCTGCTGGCTGCCCGAGCCACTCCCTGGAGGCCACGTAGCCACAGCACAAGTTCCTCTGTCCTAATGCAAGGCTACTCAAAGTCGGGTGAGAGCATTTCTGTTCCCATCCACAAAAACAGATCAAAAGGCTATGATAACAGCGATAATTATTATTTGATTGAGTTCTCCTTGTGCGTAGCAAAGCACCGTACCAAGAAATTTGTATCCATTAATTCATGAATTCTTCACAATGAACTGATGTGGAGAGCAGATATTCTTCTAGCTATACTGATGAGATGCCTTAAACTCTGCTCAGAAGGAGTGAAAATTCTAGAGATGAGGCCAGCATATAACAGGCCACAGGACAGAGTAATGGTGTGGCCAAGTCTAGAGGTACTAAGGAGGAATCATCATATATCTCTAGATCTGGGTAGGAAAGTTCAGTCACTGAGTCATGTCCGACTCTTTGTGACCCCATGGACTGCACCACACCAGGCTTCCCTGCCTATTGCCAACTCCCAGAGCTTGCTCAAACTCATGTCCCTTGCTCAGGCTTCTTCCTGGGTAAGAAAAGGACCCAGTAAAGGAAGACTTGGGCTTCTCAGTGGCGCTAGTGGTAAAGAGCCTATCTGCCAATGCAGGCGACATAAGAGACGCAGATTTGACTCCTGGGTTGGGAAGGTCCCCTGAAGGAGGGCATGGCAACCCACGCCAGTAGTCTTGCTTGCAGAAACCCATGGATAGAGGGGGCTGGTGGGCTACAGTCCATAGGGTAGTAAAGAGTCAGACATGACTGGGGTGACTCAGCACACACACAAAGGGAGACCTGAAGAGAAGGTAATGATTGGACAAGAACTAAAGGATAAAAAGAAGCTTACCTAAAGAGTCCCTGACAGAGAAACCGGCAGGGTCAAAGGCACAGAGTTGCAGACCTGAATGGTGTAGCAGAAAGACGGCTGGGGTCTAGTGTCACGCTCACGTCAATTGTAAGGAAGGAGGCAAAGAATATGAGCGATCACAGTATCATATTTCCCAGCCTCCTTCGTGCTTAGAGGAAGCAATATTCTAATTTCCCTTCTGGCCAATAGAATGGAGCAAGAAGCGATGGGCATGTCTTCCAGGTCTATAATCCTTTTCATGAGTGATCCTTTCTCTCTTGTCTCACATTTTGGCCAACAGAGAGAATCCTGAGAACCCAGAGGAGGGTGACCCACAAGACCAAAGGAAGCAAGGGTTCTGGATTATGGCCTGAAGCATATCACCTCTTTCTCAGCCAAGCCACATTAGGTGGCGGCAGGAATGAGAAACAGACTCTTGTGTTATTCTGTTGAAACCTGGAGATTATTGTTCTAGCATTTTGTCTACTCTAACTAGTCAGGGCGGTCAGTGAAAAGAAGACAACAACCCAGCCCTGAGAGCTTTGCACAGGGGGAGGAAGAATTTAGGATTTCTCTTTACAGGAATGGGGAGCTGTTGGAGAGCACTTAGCCATGGAATGCCCAGAGTTTAGTTCAGGGCATTTGCTCTGGATGCTGTGTGTACAGTGGGTTGGAGCCAGAGGCAAGACAGTGGGAATGGAAAGAGGTGTGCTTGGCTGGGGATCTAGCTGTACTGCCCTCCAGAGTGTACCTGACTCCTACCTTCTTGTTCTGTTGTTATAGACTGAAGACAGAGTACACAGTAAGGTCTTGTGAAATTGTGCAGGTATCCACAACTAAAGGAGAAGGCAATGGCGACCCACTCCAGTGTTCTTGCCTGGAGAATCCCAGGGACGGAGGAGCCTGGTGGGCTGCCGTCTATGGGGTCGCACAGAGTTGGAGACGACTGAAGCGACTTAACAGCAGCAGTCATAACTAAAACATCTATGACATTTTGATTCCACTAGTTTGACTCAGTCTGAATAAAATGTTAGCTTCCTGATTAAGAAAAATAGATAATGCAACAAGCAACAAAGATTTACTATATAACACAGTGAACTATAGCCAATATCTTATAATAACCTGTAAGAGAAAATAATGTGAAAAGTAACATACGTGCATATGTATGACTGAACCATCTTGTTGTGCACCTGAAACTGTTAAGTCAACTATACTTCAATAAAATGCATATATCAAGAAAAAAAATAAACATTTGAAAAGCAATAGCCCAGGCATCCAACAGTGTAAATGCATGAATTACTTCATCACTGCCAATCACTTCACGCTAACCATGGTGCTGGGTGTTGACACATACCGTCTCATTTCAAATTCACCACAGTCCCAGGAGGATGTCATCACTGTGATCCAATGGGTAAGGAGCCAGTGACTTAGACACCCTGGGCTGCTCTCCTGAAGACCTATAGCTACTAAATTCTAGAGCTGAGCCTTGAACCCTGGCTTCTCTAACCTCAGAGCTCATACGCCTTCCTTACCTCCTGCTTGTTCCATAATCTGTAAGTAAGAAGATTTTGGGGTTGAGTTTAATGGTCCCTATGGTGGGGAATCCCTTTTACTACATGCTGTTAACATAGCGGCTGCCTAGTATAAGTCATGACAGAAAATAGCTTTGCTTATCATAAACTCAATGTGATTTAGAACAAAGCCCTCAGCTATGTGGAACAAGTTTTTCATTTTACAGATGAGAGAATTGCAGCCATCAGAAGTGGGAAGGGAAGGGTTACACAGGCTTGCAATATAGTCTCTCCCTTTCTTGGAGACACCCTCGGGGAAGAAATGTGACTTGGTCAAATCTCTTTGTATATAAGCTATTAAGGGTTCCGGGGAAACCACTGATGGTTTTTATTAGTGGTGGAATTTTTATCTTTGGGCCACTTTTAGCAGCATGTACCTTATCCTTCTAGGATTACTTATAGTAAATAAGTCTGGAAGTCACTGATTCACAGGGCAAGGCGCCCTGAAAAATGTCACGTAAGCTATGCAGTTGCTAGAGTATAAAATGGAAATGTTTCATGACTAAGAGAGATGGCTTTCATGTAAGTAATGTGTTGGATACATCTTTTAGAGACCCATGTGTTAAAGCCTGAGACAGAGAAAGTCCGAGAAAGTCTCCGGGAAGTGGTATTGGCTGTTTCAGTCTCTCCCTCCTTTCCTGTGCCTTGAGATGACTTGTATCTTAGAAATAATTTGTAAGGCTCGATACTTGGTAAGATATTTGCTTCTTGAGAATCTAATTTGAAAGTCTAACATTAGTTTTATGTCTAAAAGGTACTGTCTTATCCAAGATCACGTTGGCAGCAATGGAAGATACAAACTTGGACCTCTTGTCTCCTATATTCCAGACCACTTAAGTGCTGAGATTTCTTCTGCTTCTGCATCCTCTTCGTGACTTAGAATGCTGATGGTAATGATGAGGGGATGGGGATGACACAGTGATAGTAAAGCAGCTACCTGTGATAAAGACCAACTACTTATCAGGTGTGGAGAGGGAATGGCAACCCACTTTAATATTCTTGCCTGGAGAATCCTAGGGACAGAGGAGCCTGGCAGGCTCCAGCCCATGGGATCACAAAGAGTCAGACAGGACTGAGTGACTCACACACACACACACACACACACACACACACACACACACACACACACACACACACACATACACACACACACACATACACACATACACACACACACACGTATCAGATGGGTTTCTGTGTTGTCCAGTGTTAAAGAACCCACCTGCCAAAGTAGGAGATGCAGGTTGAATCCCTGCATCGGAAAGATCCCCTGGAGCAGAAATGCCAGTGCACTCTCGCCTGGGAAATCCCTTGGACAGAAGAGCCTGGAGGGCTGGACTCCATGGGGCCAGAAAGAGTCAGAAATGTCTTGTGACTGAACAACAACAATAACATATCAGGCACAATGCTATGTGTGAATACATATACACACAGTGTGAACAGTGCAAACATATATAAAAACTTACAATTCATACAAGACAAATATGTGTAGAGCTTTCATTGGGTTCATCCTTATGAAACTTTCAAGATTCAACCCACCAAACAGCAATGTCATATGGCTCAGTCTAATACACGGTTAGGTCATCTAAATTAGCCTCTCTGAAGATCTTCAGTCTTAACCATATGAAGGAGCCTGATATATAAAAATAAAAAGCAAAAATACTCCAAGAAAAGGGAGCTTCTACTGTAAGGGCTCCAATCTGGAAATCTGGAAAATCGAAAGAGGACTGACCCAACAGGGGTAGAATGAATGAGACAGACTGACAGGAGTCAAGTTTAGACACAGAGGCCAGAACAAAGCCACTGGGCTTTATAGGCAGAACTGGAGAAGCTGGCTGGAGTGATAGCAAAGGGGTGGCGATAACTCCTTAGATGTGGGATTAGTGTGGTCACTTCTGACAGGCAGAGGTTCCCCATGCTCCTAGGAAAGCCTCATCAGGAAAGCTCTTGTTAATGTCTCAGAGCATGTTTGCTAGCAACCTCTCAACTTAGAGAAGGCTGTGGAAGCAGAGAGAGGTTGCACTCGCTTACTTTGATGTATGGCTTATGCATAAGATATTGCACGTTTATTTTCTCTTTTGTCTCAGAGAAAGATTTGCTTTGGGCGGGTGGGGGACTTGACAGGAAACCCTTATGGGGGGTTGGTCTTTGGTATAGAAGCTGGAGATTGGAATTCATATACTCTTTTCCAGAAAATGAAACCCCTTCCAGGTCCAGAGATAATTAGACAAAAGTCTCACGGTTGCAGTAAGCAGAAAGGGGCTATGATGGGCAGATTCTTGGCATAGCTGTTCAGGATACATAAGGGCTTATCCAGGGACCAGGAGAGTAGGGGCCACTGAGGGAAACTGGTTAAGGATTAATTGAATGATGAGGAGAAGGATGAGGAGGAGAGGAAAGGGAGGCAGGGGTCTGGGACAGCGCCCAGTCTGCCTTTGTAGGCCAGTTCCCTAACAACGCGTTCTGGGGGAAGTCAGGGGCTTGACTGAAGCTTAATTCAGATTCTCTGAATGTGCCTTAAGGAGACAGACTAAGAAATGATCCACTGAAATGCAACGGGAAGCAAAATTTGGCAAAAGCACAGTGGCAAATGAGCTAAGAATATGGGGGGATATCCTGCCAAGACCCCCTTCCCCCCCCAGGACCACCCTCAGCGTATCCGGAGAAATCAATCAATTGGACGGGACTGCATGGCTCCCACAGAACAGCAGTCGGGGACCCCTGTGAGGGTTGGGGGGGTCTTCCATTTACAAACAGGATTTGAGTCTCAACAGAGCATTAAGACGGGTCAATGGAGGCACAGGGGATGAGTTCAACATCCTTTAACATCCTGTGGGTGACTCAGTGGTGCCAAGTGCTATGTCCACTGCTGGACTACGCCCAAGGAATTCTAGCCCTGCCTCCTACTTCGTGTGAAGGCCCTCGGGCCGAGACGTGACATGATTTCAATGTCCCGTCACACTGGGGAAATTTGTAAGAACGTTGCAGAGAGTTCACAACATTCATCAAGTCTACAGACCATTCCCTGCCCTTGCTCTCATTTCCCTGCACAGGCTCTTTCCTCTCTTGGGTGTTCTCAATACTCTTCTCTGAATGTCTAGCTTTGTAGACCCATGATCCACTCAGGAGGTCACTTCCCCATGAATGTCTTCCTATGGGCCACTCATGGGGTCATCTGCTAGGTTCATCAAGATGAAAGGTTGGGCACATCCCTGGTTGGCACAGTGGATAAAAACCCACCTGCCAATGTACAGTGCATGGGTTTGATCCCTGGTCCCAGAAGATTCCACTTACCATGAGCAGCTAAGCCCATGGACCACAACTATTGCAGCCCGCGCGTTCTAGGACCTGTAAGCTGCAATGGCTGAGACTATGTGCCCCAACTCCCGAAGCCTGCAGGCTCTGGAGCCCACGCCCCACAGCAAGAGAAGCCGCTGCATGGGAAGCCCAGGCGCTGCCACAAAGAGCTGTCCCTGCTCACTGGAACTAGGGAAAGACCTCACAGCAACAAAGACCCAGTGCAACCAAAAGCAAATAAATAGGAGTCTAAAAGAGATGAAAGGTCAGAAAGAACATCATACAGATCATCTCCTTTTTATACTTTCAATTTCTTCCTGCAACTCTCATCAATTTTATTAGCAACTTTATACCCCCTAAAATCTCTTTACAGTCTCCAAAGTGCTTTACCATATATATATATATCTGCATCTCACCCTAATTTTGTGAAATAGCTATTATTATCCCCAGCTGACTGGTGGGGAAACAGGTTCAGAGAGGGCAAGATCTGCCCAAAGTCACACAGCAGGTTTCACACGTCTCCTAGTTTCCATCTAGCTCATTCGTCCCAATTCAATGCTGTCTTCAGTATCTTCTTCTCTTAATCTGCCATCTCAGTGCGTAAAATAGGACAAAATAGTAGTCTCTGTTCCCACGTCTGTCCAAATGTGGATCCAGGCTGTAGTCCATTTTCCTTTAATTCAGCTGAGACAAACTCTCATCTGGAAAATATTTATTTCTTAACATTTCCAGGCTCATTGACTGCCCCCTCCAACCTCACACATTTTGATCCAACAACCCTCTCCCCCATGACTATTCATAATGATAAAAGAAAACAAACAAAAACTGTTATTTCACACTACTGTCTGTTCCTTTGCAAAAGTTCCCTTTCCTATTCCAATTGCCCTCCCCAACTTTTGACTTAGAAAACTTCTACTCATCCTTCAAGTGCCAGGAATACTACCCTTGACTTCCAAGCTCGTTGCACGGGTCATCTCAGTTCTCACAGCCCCATCTCTCTGATTCTTCCATCATAGGCATATCAGACTATTCACATGCCTTATCTCCTTCTCTGGCTCAGGAGCCCCTTGAAGGCAGAGTGTTCCTATCTTTAGTATTTAACACAGATTTTGGCCCACACTACCAGGTGTTCAGGAAATATTTCTTGTCCTGATCGAAAATCACAAACCACATAGAGATAGTTACATTTCTGGGCAGTCGATTTCTTATAAGTAAATAACCATTTTCTTGCTTCCAGAAACAATTGCATTGGCCTTTTCTTTTAATCTTACATACAATAAAATACATAGTTCTAAATATTCAGTTAGATGAGTTTTGACTTCAGCATATATCTTGATAACCATCATCTCAAATAAGCACAGACTATTTCCACCTGTTTTCTTCCTTACTTTCAGTCTATAAGAACAGTCTTCTAAACACCTTGACCAGAGCTAAGAATTCTAGTTTTAAATCCATATCTCAATGTGAGCTGTCCTTTACAGGCACAAATCTTGGCCCAAGGGACCATAATGGCTGCAGTGAACTGGCAGGATCATGGTGCTTGAAGCAGTGCATGGCATCACTCTTCTGAGCAGAAATGGCATATCTGTAATGTATAGTTGGCTGAATAACATTTTATACTCATAGTCAGTGATCAATACAAAACCCTCCCTTCTCCTGGTGTAAGCAAAGAAGTCCCTAGGAATCCAGATCAGCTAGGATCAGATAATGGGGCCTAGGGTCTTAAATCATCCTTAGGCTTGTGGCCTGGTTTTCATTTGGTCCTGGAGAATGTCTTTTCCTTCCATGGACTCTGAGCCAATGTTTCTTTTCCTGCTGATTTATGACCTCCTATAAATTAACAGAGGCCTTTCAACTGGGAACCTCACATCCCAAAAGCATGAATCTTCCATACATAATTTCTCCCCAAGGATGCCAGAGTTAGCTCTCAATTATGTATAATGATGGAGGTACACGGTGGCCGAAAGGATAGAAACGCTACTTATATTCCAGTCGGAACAGTCCCACCAAGTCCTAGGAAGGGAACAGTCAAATCTGCATCCCAGAAGCATAAACGTTTTGCCTGCTCAGGGCAGGGGAAGGAGTTTTATTCATCTTTAGTTACAGTAAATATTGGTTTGTTGAATACCTCCCACGAGATGAGAGACACAGAGACACAAGAACATGCTGTTCCCCTTCAAAGGATTCTCAGTTGCTTGTGTAGATGGACGTGTCTATACCTGTAAACAAGCTAAGTTTTCCACGTATTCGAAGATGATTTTTACCAATATTTTAGTGGTTCAGGCATCCAACTCATAATGGCATAGGAAAAAAAAGGCACTAAATTATAATTTTATTGTCTGTTACCAGATTTCTTTGATTCATTTCTCCTTTTCTTCTAACATTCAACAAGTGTCACTAACCAGATGCTATGCTGGGAACCAGGAATAATGTCATGGAGAAGAGGTGGTCTTTACCCATGGGGTACATAACCGTGGCGGCTGAGGATTTGTGGGCTATGTGTCAGTAGGACACAGGTGTGGAGTGGAACAGAGATTCAGTGTTCGAGGTAGAGAATTTACTTATGGGTTGTATCTCTCTTAAGCTGATTTTTTTTCCTTACTGAGAAAGGAAAAATGGGTTGTAGTAGGCAAATCTAAGGACTAGGGGTCAGAAAGTCCATTGTCTACTTTCTGATCCTCTTCCCATTAGCTGGTGATTTGATAAAAGCCATTTGAGCTCTTTGCCCTAATTCCTCCGTATGTACAATAGGGGCAACGCTTACCTTAGGAGCTGGAAGTTCTGTGTGCATGTGTATGTGTGTGTGTCTGTTAAATAAGAATTATCTACCGTACACTTGATTCTTCCACACATTCGCCACTCACCTAGTCATTGCTACTTCGTTTATCCTTCAAAGCAGTTTTTTGCAGCTGCCGTAACACATTACTGCTAACCTGGTGACTTAAAACAACAGAAATCTGCGATCTTGTAGTTCTAGATGCCAGAAGTCGAAAATTATATCACTAGGCTAAGGTCTAGGTCAGCAGGGAAGGCTCCAAGGGGAGCCTTGCCTCTTCCAGCCTCGGATGGCCACCAGCATACCTTTGCTTGTGGCCGCATCACTTCAGTCTATATCTTTGCGGTCACATTGCCTTGTCCTCTTCTCCGTGTGATTTCCTTCTACCTTTCTCTTATGAAGACCCTTATGATTGCATTTAGGGCCTACCCAGATAATCCAGGGTAATTCGTCCATCTCAAAATCCTTAACTTTATTACATTCGCAATATCCTATTTTTGCCATCAGTTCAGTTCAGTTCAGTTCAGTCGCTCAGTCATGTCCGACTCTTTGCAACTCCATTAATTGCAGCACACCAGCCCTCCCTGTCCATCACCAACTCCCGGAGTTCACTCCGACTCACATCCATCGAATCAGTGATGTCATCCAGCCATTTCATCCTTGGTCGTCCCCTTCTTCTCCTGCCCCCAATCCCTCCCAGCGTCAAAGTCTTTTCCAATGAGTCAACTCTGCGCATGAGGTGGCCAAAGTACTGGAGTTTCAGCTTTAGCATCATTCCTTCCAAAGAAATCCAAGCAGAAGATATTAAGAAGAGATGGCAAGAATACACAGTGAACTGTACAAAAAGGATCTTCATGACCCAGATAATCATGATGGTGCGATCATTCATCTAGAGCCAGACATCTTGAAATGTGAAGTCAAGTGGGCCTTAGAAAGCATCACTACGAACAAAGCTAGTGGAGGTGATGGAATTCCAGTTGAGCTATCTCACATCCTGAAAGATGATGCTGTGAAAGTGCTGTACTCAGTATGCCAGGAAATTTGGACAACTCAGCAGTGGCCACAGGACTGGAAAAGGTCAGTTTTCATTCCAATCCCAAAGAAAGGCAATG
>SJYA01003065.1:556240-586820 GCA_006410615.1 Neotragus moschatus | reverse complement strand
TGGGGAAACAGTGGAAACAGTGTCAGACTTTATTTTTTGGGGCTCCAGAATCACTGCAGATGGTGACTGCAGCCATGAAACTAAAAGCCGCTTACTCCTTGGAAGGAAAGTTATGACCAACCTAGATAGCATATTCAAAAGCAGAGACATTACTTTGCTGACAAAGCAATAATACAGGCTCCCAGGATTATTATATCATTTGTGGTGATGTGTGTGTGTTCAGTTGTGCCTGACTCTTTGAGACTGTACAGACCATAGCCCACCACTCTCCTCTGTCTAGGAGATTCTCCAGGCAGGAGTACTGGATTTGGCCGCCATTTTCTCCTCCATGGCATCTTTTCACCCAGGGGTAGAACCTGGGTCTCCTGCATCTCTTTGCATTGGCAGGCAGACTCCTTACCACTGAGTCACCTGGAAAGCCCAAGATATCTTTTACAGGGCGATTATTCAGCCTACCATGTCTTGTGTTTGTGTGCTTGCTTGGCATTTTGGGGCTTCTGTGGTGGCTAAGATGGTAAAGAATCTGCCTGCAAGGCAGGAGACCTGAGTTCAGTCCCTGGGTCAGGAAGATCCCCTGGAGAAGGGAATGGCAACCCAGTCCAGTATTCTTGCCTGAGAAATCCCATAGACAGAGGAGCTTGGCAGGTTATAGTCCATGGGGTCACAAAGAGACTCACAGGACTGAGNGGTGGCTAAGATGGTAAAGAATCTGCCTGCAAGGCAGGAGACCTGAGTTCAGTCCCTGGGTCAGGAAGATCCCCTGGAGAAGGGAATGGCAACCCAGTCCAGTATTCTTGCCTGAGAAATCCCATAGACAGAGGAGCTTGGCAGGTTATAGTCCATGGGGTCACAAAGAGACTCACAGGACTGAGCAACTTTCACTTTCACTTTGGCACTTTGAGAGTGGGTAAAATATATGGATTAAGTGTATGGGCTTTGAAGTCAAAAGGGCTTGTTCTTGAGTACTATCTCTGCCACTTCCTAGCTGTGATTTTGGGCTAAGTTACTTCCACTTTAATAATATGGACCACATGAGTAGTTAGTATTAATCAGCTCAGGGTATTAATCAAGTTATTCGACAGATACCAGAAATTAACAACATTAGGCGATCGTGGTCTAGAGTTAAAAGTGTTTTTCCCTCCCACTGGAGAACTCAAGATCTGGTTGAGAAAATATAAAATAAACAGTTTCAATGACGTTCAATGACTGCTATTAGCAAGGGAAGGTTGTGGCTGTGGGAACCCAGAGTTGGGGCCATATATCCTGCAGGATCTGAAGAAAATGGAGGAATCTTGATGGATGAGAAGTTGTTAACCTAGAAGGAGAAAAAGAATGCAGGTGGAGCAGCATATGGAAAAAGGGGGTGTGGTAACAGATTAATGGATAAAGAAAGTGTGGTAGATATACGCTGGAATACTACTCAGCCATAAAAAAAGATCGAAAATGCTATTTGCAGCAATACAAATGCAACTGTGAACTTATCTACAGAGTAGACAGAGACTCACAGGCATAGAGATCAGACTTGTGGCTGCCAAAGCGGATAGAGAGAGAGAGAGGCATGGGCTGAGTATTTGGGGTTGGTAGATAAAGACTATTACATTTGGAGTGGTTGCACAACAAAATCCTACTGTACAGCATAGGGAACTGTAGCCAACCTCCTGGGATAAACCATAATGGAAACTAACATTAAAAAATAATGTATATATGCATGAAACTGAGTGACTTTACTGTACAGTGCAGATTGACACAACATTACCCATTAACTATGCTTCAATTAATAAAAAACTTCAAAACATCGATAAAAAATTTAAAACTTCTGTTTGGTAAGAGAACTGTTAAAAAGGTGAAAAAAAAGGTGGACATGATAAAAGGCAAGGTTTACTGGGGAGGGATATAGAATCTGGGTAGCACTGGAGAAGTGCCAGGGGCTGGTTCATGTGGGGCCACTGGTACCAGGCAGGGCCTGCCTCTTGGGCACGCAGCCTGTGTGGTTGCCAACGCCCTGCACTTAAAAACGTCTTGTGCCTTGCTTAATGCTTCGCTCTTGCTGTCTTGAAATGCCTAATAATTTTTAAACAAGTTCTGCATTTTCACTTTGCATGGGGCCCTACAAATTCTGTAGCCAGTCTTGGTGCCAAGAAAAAGAGTGTAAGCTTTTGCCTAAAAAGAGCTTCCTCTTCAAGGATTTTAAGCAGAGGAGAACAGAATCAGATGTCGGTTTTAGAAACGTTGGTCACGTGTTGTTTCTGGGGAGAACGATGGATGGGATGTCAGTGGAGAGGCTGTGGTAACAGTTGAGGTTAGAGGGTCTGGTCTAAGGCTGGGAGAACAGGATGAAGGCAACATGAGAGTTGATGTATTTAGTGAGCAGAAGCAGTGGTAATTGGACGCTGAAGGCAAAGGGAGCGAGAAAATCAGGGTCATTCTAAAATCAGGGTTTTTAGCTCAAATGATGGAGTGAGGCAGGACCACCGATGCGACAGGGAACCAGGCAGCAAATGGCAGCAAATTCCCTGTGGAATCAAGCTACTGAGTTGCCAAAGGTTGCATAACCCTCCCTCTCCTCCCCTCCCAGCTCCTCTCCCCTAAATCTCTCTTCTCCTTGTCTGTCTCCCTTTCCTCTCTCTCCTCCTTCTTTCTTTCGTGGTGCTGGGGAAATCCAACCAAGCCAGGAGGAAAAAGTGAGACAGATTTCAGACTTTACAAAAAGTGTCTTTTCCTTTCTGTCCCCCAGACAGCTTTCAAACTGCCAAGAGCTTTCTCATCTAATGGTCTTTTTCCTGCATATCTGATCCCTCTGACTCTAAGACTTTGTGAAACTCTTAATACCTTCACCTCTCTCCCCATGTCCATGCTTTTCCATACTTACCACATACACACACAGAGACACTTGGCTCACTTCTGTCTTCATGCTCTGGGCTGTCTCATTGACAAGTCCTTGGGAAAGTCTTCACTGGTTTTAAGCATTGCCTCCAACTCCACTCCTGTAACATGGACACACACTCACCCATGTGAAAGCACACGTAGTTCTTTCTCTGCTATACATTTCCCTGATTTCCCGTCCCTTCAACTTTTTCAGCATTGCCACAACTACAACAAATGTGTACATGATTGTCTGTGTAATGCCCCTTCTCTTCCATCAATCTATCAATATAAGCATCACAAGACAAAAACCATGACTCCTTTGCTTACTGGGTCACACAACTTGGAAAAGAGTAAGAAATAAATGAATGTTTCCTGAATGCGGCAATATACCTGAATGAACGACTGATGAACGGAGGTGGTAGATTATAATGATAGAGGGATGGCTTCCTCAACTCCTGGGGAGGCTTGTGTACTCTAACCCCGTAAAACAGGGCTCTGTGGTTAGAAAGATCTAAGAATAGCACCTCTAAAATGAAATATTAGAAGGCTTAATGACAGCGAGAATTGCATATTGATCAGCACTTTACAGTTTATAAACAGCTTTTACTAGAAGTATCTCATGCCCTTAATGAAAATTTGTGTGCCTGGCAAATAGTAAGGCCAAACCGAACCTTTGGAGTTTGGAGCGGAGAAAGGTTTTATTGCAGGACCATGCAAGGAGATAGCAATGGCACCCCACTCCAGTACTCTTGCCTGGAAAATCCCATGGACCGAGGAGCCTGGTGGGCTGCCGTCTCTGGGGTTGCAATGAGTCAGACACAACTGAAGCGACTTAGCAGCAGCACCAGCAGCAGCAGCAACTTACTATAGTGGCTCATTGTAAGTAATCCTCCTGCCAATCCAGGAGATGCAGGTTTGATCCCTGGGTCAGGAAGACCCCTGAAGAAGGAAGTGGCAACCCACTCCAGGGTTCTTGCCTGGAGAATCCCAGGGATCGGGGAGCCTGCTGCTGTCTATGAGGTCGCACAGAGTCGGACACGACTGAAGCGACTTAGCAGCAGCAGCAAGGAGACAAGGTGGCTCCTGCCACTCCCAAGGATTTCAACAAAGCATCTTTAAAAATCAGGTCAGGGTTGGGGTGACAGGATTCCTGATGAGATCCTGCACGGTTTTCTGACTGGCTGATGATGATGAGGGAACAGGGTGTATCACAGGGATTAACTTGATTGGTCCTTGGGCTCTAAGAGGCCTGCGGCTATGACCTCACGGTTATCAAGTGGTTAGCATTTGGTGAGGGGCTGGGGGAGAAGAGTGGGTTCACATCTGCAAAACAATGCAGGCAAGTTGCATAAAATATTGTTATCTAGATACTTCAGAGAGGAGTTAAAGCAGGAGATATGCAGGAAAGGCCCCACAGGGTCCTGCTCGGTTACAGTGTGATTTACTCAGCAGCCTGAATCAGAAGAATTCATATCTCCATTTGCAAATGGGGCAAAGGAGACTTGGGTGATGGTATAACAGCCTAAGGTGTCACCAAGGCAAAGTAGCAGAGTCAGTGTTCACACCCCTGTGCATTTCAGTCTGCGGCTGTGTTCACTCTGCACGCCTTAATGCTGCTGAGGCGGCTAAGCGCCACCAAGCTCTGTGTCAGGCCCTGAGCTGTGTACTCTGCCTGCAGAGATGGGTCTGATTGTGAGGGGAGAGATGAATGGACCATTAGGCAGCATGGACACATACTCAGTGAGAAAGGAGCCCCGTGGAGAGGACCACTGAGTCCGCTCTGGTGTCGGCTCGGTGTCTGGGCCAGAAGACTCGGAGCCAGAGCAGGCCAGTGGCTTCTGGGCTAATCCCTGGCGAGCCTGGGTTGCAGGGCATTTGAGGAGTGATTTCAGAGGCAGACTGGGAAGAGTCCTAGCCCTGCTCACTCCCTGCTGACAGTCAGCTCCTGGGCGGCCCACTCACTGTGGTGGGGGGGGAGATGTGGGAGCTGCCCTTGTCCTCAGTCCTTCCATGGCCTTTTGCCTTCCAGCTCTCTCGCCTTTGCTGGCATTTTCTCTTCCTGGAGCCTCGTCACAGGCTTCATTCTTTGCCCTCAGTTTTGAGTAAAGAAAACAGCTGACATGGTTTATGGTGCTGCTCCCATGAATTAGAAGAGGAGGAAAATGTATGTGTTAAAAAAATATAAATTCATACAAGAAAATTATATGAAAAAGAATATATATATACATATATATGTACATATAACTGAATTACTTTGCTATACACCAGGAACTAGCCCAGCACTGTAGATCAACTATTCCTCAATTAAATAAATTAAAAAAAAAAAGAAAAGAAAAAAGAAAAAGTAAAGCCACATTAGACTTCCCTGTAGCTCAAATGGTAAAGAATCTGCCTGTGAGGCAGGAGACCAGAGTTCAATCCCTGGGTTGGGAAGTTCCTCTGGAGAAGGGAGTGGCTTCCACTCCAGTATTCTTGCCTGGAGAATTCCATGGACAGAGAAGCCTGGTGGGCTACAGTCTGTGGGGTCCCAAAGAGTCGGACACGACTGAGTGACTAACACACACACACAAAACCACATTGATCGTAAGAGAAGTAAAGACCAATAGTGGGATGCCATTCAGTGTGGTTGTGCCTCTGCAAGTGTGTGAATGATATTTGAAGTGGAATGATAAGGTCTGTTAAATTTTTCATTCATTCATAATGCTGCTACTGCTAAGTTGAGCAGGGCAAAGCACATGTCTTTGGAAAAGGGCCATAATTTTGTGTACTTCCCCACTCACTGGCCTTCCCCTATGGCTCAGTGGGTAAAGAATCTGCCTGCATTGCAGGAGACACAGGAGACACTGGTTAGATCCTTGGGTCAGGAAGATCCCCTGGAGGAGGAAGTGGCAACCCACTCCAGTATTCTTGATTGAAAAAATCCCATGGACAGAGGAGCCTGGCAGGCTACAGTCCACAGGGTCGCAAAGAGTCGGACATGACTGAGTGACTAAGCACGCATATCCTATGCACCATGTAAGCATGATCATGGTAAGTTACTTCATTACCTTGAGGCTTAGTTTATCCTCTATAAGGCGAGGATAGTAGTACCTACCCTATGGGGTGATTGTAAGAATTAAAGAATATGCGAGAAGTGTTTGGTCCAGCATCTGCCTTAGGATTGCTTTTTGCTAAAGAGGAGCTGTTCATATGATCTTTTATTCAGCTCTCATTACTCTGATCTTTGGGGCACCAGATAGAGAATATACAGATAAGTCACAGACCTTGGTCTCAAAAACTAGTTTAAAAGTAAAGAAAGATACATGAAAACAAGTATCTGATGAGTTAGAAGTACTCCTTGAACTGTAAAAATGGCCAAGAACTTTGAGAGCATGGAAGAGAATGAGATGTTTCTGAACTGTGGGATGGAGAAAGTCAGAGCATCCTTTGCAGGGAGAGAAACAAGTTGAAGTTCTCTGTTAGAGACATGGGTCAGGGGATCATCCTACACGAGGCCACAGAGGTATCTGGTGACTCAGTCAGTAAGCGGGCTTCCTGACCATGGCCCTTTATCAACCCGATGCATTTTAGAGACTTTGGTTTGGGTTGGGAAGAGAACCTGGACTATCATGTGAAAGGAAGCTATCAGAGCGTTTAAGCGCACAGGCATTGGAGTCAAAGATCTAGGTTTAAATCTGGACTTCGTTGCTTTCCTCGCTAGTTGTGTCATTTGGGGTGAGTTACTTCACATCTATGGATCATACTTTCATCATTTGCAAAATGGTGGAATTAGATACCAGTTTCCTAGAGTTGGCCCAACATTACAGGCACAGTAGTATTCCAGAAGCAGGTATGCAGTGAATGATGTTTGTGTGTGTGCGTGCGTGTGTGTGTGTGTGTGTGTGTGTGTGTGTGTGTATGAAAGGGGGCGAGAGTGAGTTTATGTATATAAGCTGGCATTTATTGAGTGCTTACTCTTTATGGTAGAAACTATGCTAATTATTATGTGGGGACGATCATGTGAAATGAAGTCCATTTTACAGATGCGAAAATAAAACTTTAAGGAGGTCAAATGCTTTGTCTTAGCTCATAAGGCTAGAAAATGGCAGAGCCAGTTTGCCTGATAGAAATGCCCGTAAGTATTAACTGTCCTTTTAATACCCAGTCCAGTGCAAGCTGCCTGTCCTGGGTACCCTCTGGGGCTAAGCTTCCAGTTAACACGCCACCCAGTCAGAATTAGAGACCCTTTGAAGCATGAAGTCCCCAAAATAGCAGGTTGCGTCTCTTGGAGGAGAAGGGGCCACACCCGAAGCTGGCTCCAAAGCCTCGGGGGGAGGAAAAAGAAGGGAGGAGAAGTGACTTTATCCAAAAAGGTGACATGTGTTTTCCAGGAGATGCCTCTGGAGACGGGATGGAGATTCTGAGTGCAGTGCTTTTAAAAGTTTCATTCAATCTTTCATTCTTGCTTCAGGCCTGGGCAAGGCTGGATTGTCGAGTCCAAAGCAAAAATGGAAAAAATAAAGAAAAGGTTTTGCACTAGAGATCCAAAGAAATCATTGCACTGTGCCTGTTTCACACGGTGCTGCCTGCGTAAATGAGCAAACCAGATTCTACAGCCGTGGTTCTCTGAGAATTGAAGGGGCGGATCCTGAATAGGGAAGCTGTAGGGAGAGAGAAAGAGGTTTGGGAAAATATGGGCTTTAGCTTTGAGGAGATGGGATTGACTTCGCACAATGGATTTGCTGNTCATGTATGGATGTGAGAGTTGGACTATAAAGAAATCTGAGAACTGAAGAATTGATGCTTTTGAACTGTGATGTTGGAGAAGACTCTTGAGCGTCCCTTGGACTGCAAGGAGATCCAACCAGTCCATCCTAAAGGAGACCACTCCTGGGTGTTCATTGGAAGGACTGATATTGAAGCTGAAACTCCAATACTTTGGCTGCTTGATGCAAAGAGTTGACGCAATTTAAAAGACCTTGATGCTGGGAAAGATTGAGGGCAGGGAAAGAAGGGGACGACAGAGGATGAGATGGTTGGATGGCATCACCTACTCAACGGACATGAGTTTGAGTAAATTCCAGGAGTTGGTGATGGACAGGGAGGCCTGACGTGCTGCAGTCCATGGGGTCACAAAGAGTGGGACATGAATGAGTGACTGAACTGAACTATTCATTTCCCCCTGCAGTTAATATTTAATGTATATAAATCTTTATCTGCCTCTGTTTAACATTGCCTATTTATCCTTTGCTTCTTTCTTTCTTTTCCTCTCAACATATTTGTTGGGTTTAGTTTCGTTGCTTTATTCCCCAAATGGCACCTTGTTTTCATTCTCTTTCCCAGTCTGCGCTTAGTTAGTTTATTCTGAACTGGTAGATGTAATTTTTGATTTCCTTTGTTCACCAGGTCAATCTATTGTACTTTATTTTTGTTGGGCTGTTTTGATTTTGCTTATGGATGTGTGTGTGTATATGTGTGTATGTGTGTGCGTGTGTGTGTGTATATCTGTGTGTGTATATGTGTGTGTATCTGTGTATCTGTGGGTGTGTATCTGTATGTGTGTATCTGTATGTGTGTATCTGTGTGTGTGTATATGTNCAGGTCAATCTATTGTACTTTATTTTTGTTGGGCTGTTTTGATTTTGCTTATGGATGTGTGTGTGTATATGTGTGTATGTGTGTGCGTGTGTGTGTGTATATCTGTGTGTGTATATGTGTGTGTATCTGTGTATCTGTGGGTGTGTATCTGTATGTGTGTATCTGTATGTGTGTATCTGTGTGTGTGTATATGTATGTGTATATGTATGTGTATGTGTGTGTGTATGTGTGTGTATATGTATGTATGTGTGTATGTGTGTGTATATGTGTGTGTGTGTGTATAAGTGTGTGTGTGTGTGTGTGTGTGTGCAGTCACACTATTGATCGTTGTTGTAAAGCATGGCCTCTGCGCTGGACTTTGCAGTTCTGTGGTGTTTTGCTTTATTTCTTTCTCCCCTCCCCTTTATTCTTTTCTCTTTTATTCTACTTTTTAATTTTTTAAACCTGTTATACTTTTTCTACATTTATTCCTTTGTTTGTCTTCCCTATTGTTCTTTTCCCCTTGCAGTTAATCTTTAATGTAGATGAATCTTCCTCTGCCTCTACTTAACTTTGCGCATCTACGCTCTCTTTCTTTCCTTTCTTGCTTTCCTCTCAACCTATTTGCTAGCTTTGTTTTTGTGGCTCTATTCCCCAGATGGCACATGTTTATTAGTTTTGTTTTCATGGCTTTATTCCCCACTTGGCACCTTGCTTTAGTATTGTTTGCCAATTGTGCTTTAGTTAGTTTTGTTCTTAACTGGTAAATATAATTTTTGATATTATTGTTTGCTGGGTCAATATATTGTACTTTATTTCTGTCGGACTGTTCTGATTTTCCTTATGAGTGCATATGCATGCATGTATATTCCATTATTTTATTTATTATTTGCCTAATTTTATAACTGCCATGTGTCTGGGGTTCATCTTTCATTTCTCATTTTTGGATATTTGTTTTAATCTCACTTAATGCCACAAACCACTTGTGGAATATTCATTTCTGACCAGAGATCAAGCCCTGAGCCTTTGGAGTGGGAGCACTGGCTCCAAGACCCTAGACTACCCTGCTGCTGCTGCTGCTGCTGCTAAGTCGCATCATTCATGTCCGACTCTGTGCAACCCCAGAGACAGCAGCCCACCAGGCTCCCCCATCGCTGGGATTCTCTTGGCAAGAACACTGGAGTGGGTTGCCATTTCCTTCTCCAATGCATGAAACTGAAAAGTGAAAGGGAAGTCGCTCAGTCATGTCTGACTCTTAGCGACCCCATGGACTCCTCCATCCATGGGATTTTCCAGGCAAGATTACTGGAGTGGGGTGCCATTGCCTTCTCCGAGAACTGACCCTAGCGGGGTATCAAATAAGAGAACTCACACAAAGGAAACCACTTAAATACAAGACCTGTCATCACCCAAACACCAGTAGCACCCTGTGCAGGAAGCCTCATCTAAACAACAAACAAAACAAAAATATAAACCCAGTCATCAGCAGACAGGATTACCACCTTACTCAGCCTTGCCCATCAGAGGAAAAACAAACAAACAAAACAACTCAGCACAGATATCAGCCTATACTAAGCTTACACATACCACTGGACCAAGGAGGGGAGAAACCAAAAAGAAGCAAGAATTCAACCCTGAAGCCTGGGAAAAGGAGACCTCAAACACAATAAGTTAAAAAAAATAATGAAAAGGCAGAGAAATACTACACAAATGAAGTAACAAAGTAGAAATGGAGAAGTCCAAATAAATGATGAGGAAATAGGCAAACTCCCTGAAAAAGAATTCAGAATGATGATAGTAAAGATGATCAAAACCCTTGAAAACAAAATGGGGGAAATGCAAGAATCAATTAACAAAGAACTAGAAAAATTAAAGAATAAATATATAGAGACAAACAACACAAGTACTGAAATTAAAAATACTCTAGAAGGAATCAGTAGCAGAATCTCTGAAGCAGAAGAATGAATTTGTGAGCTAGAAGATAAAATGGTGGAAATAAATTCTGAAGAGCAGAATAAAGTAAAAATAATGAAAAGAACTGAGGATACACCAACATTCAAATTATAGGGGTCTCAGAAGAAGAAGAGAAAAAGAAAGGTTATGAGAAAATTTTGGAAGAGAGTATAATTGAAAATTTTCCCAACATGGAAACAGAAATAGTCAAGTCCAAGAGGCACAAAGAGGTCCATACAGGATGAACCCAGAGAGAAACACACAAAGACACATACTAATCAAACTAACAAAGACTAAATACAAAGAAAGAGTATTTAAAAGCACCAAGGGAAAAGCAACAAGTAACATACAAGGGAAGCCCCATAGATTTAACAGCTGATCTTTGAGTAGAAACTCTGTAGGCCAGAAAAGACTGGCAGGATATATTTAAAGTACTGGAAGGGAAAAATCTACAACCAAGATTACTGTACCCAGCAAGGATCTCATTCAAAATTGATGGAGAAATAAAAAGCTTTTTAGACAAGCTAAAGTTAAGAGAATTCAGTACCACCAAACCAGCTTTACAACAAATGTTAAAGGGACTTATATAGTCAAGAAATACAAGAGAAGAAAAAAGATCTACAAAATCAACCACAAACAATTAAGAAAATGGTAATAGGAACATATATATCAATAATTACTTTAAATGTAAATGGACTAAATGCCCCAACCAAAAGACACCAAGCTGAATGGATACAAAAACAAGACCCATATAAATGCTGTCTACAAGAAACCCACTTCAGACCTAAAGACACATATAGACTGAAAGTGAGAGGATGGAAAAATATATTCCATGCCAAAGAAAGAAGCAAAAGGAAGCTGGAGTAATAATCCTCATGTCAGACAAAATAGATCTTAAAATAAAGTAGATTACAAGAGATAAGGAAGGACACTACATAATGATCAAAGGATCAATCCAAGAGGAAGACATAACAATTGCAAATTTCTATGCACCCAACATAGTAAGTAAAGTCGCTCAGTCATGTCTGACTCTTTGTGACCCCATGGACTGTAGCCTTCCAGGCTCCTCCACCCATGGGATTTACCATGTAAGAGTACTGGAGTGGGTTGCCAAATGTTCACCCAACATAGAAGCACTCCAATACATAAGATAAACACTAACAGACATAAAAGGAGAAATTGACAGTAACACAATAACAATAGGAGACTTTAGCACCCCACTCACATCAGTGGACAGATCATCAAAATAGAAAATTAATAAGGAAACAAATGTCTTAAATGTTGCTTGGTATCTTCAGAACATTTCATCCAAACATAGAATACACCTTCTTCTCTAGTACACATGGAACATTCTCCAGGACAGACCACATCTTAGGTCACAAATCAAACCTCAGTAAATTTAAGAAAATTGAAACTGTATCAAGCATCTTCCCTGACCATAGCACTATAAGACTAGATATCAATTACAAGAAAAAAAAAACTGTAAGAAACACAAACACGTGGAGATTAAATACATTTCTAAATAACCAATAGGTTACTGGAGAAATCAAAAGATTCCTAGAAACAAATGATAATGAAAGCAACTCTAAACCTATGGGATTCAGCAAAAGCAGTTCTAAGAGGAAATTTTACAGCAATACAATCCTACCTCAAGAAACAATAAAAACATCAAATAGACAACCTAACTTTACACCTAAAATAGCTGGAAAAAGAAGAACCAAAAAAAGAATAAAAACTCCAAAATTAGTAGAAGGAAAGGAATCATAAAGTTCAAAGCAGAAATAAGTGAAACAGAAATGAATGAAATAATAGTAAAGATTATTAAAACTAAAGGCTGGTTCTTTGAGACAATAAAAAAATTTAACAAACCTTTAGCCAGACTCATCAAGAAAAAAAGAGAGAAGAATCAAAGCAACAAAATTAGAAACGAAAAAGGAGAGGTTACAACAGACAGTGCAGAAATACAAAGGATTACAAGAGACTATGATTAACAACTATATGGCAATAAAATGGATAACCTGGAAAAAATGGACAGATTCTTAGAAAAGTTCAATCTTCCAAGACTGAACCAGGAAGAAGTAGAAATTATGAACAACCCAATTACAAGCACTGAAACTGAAGCTGTGATAAAAAAATTTCCCCAAAAACAAAAGCCCAGGACCAGATAACTTCACAGGAGAATTCTATCAAACATTTAGAGAAGAGCTAATGCCTATCCTTCTAAAACTCTTTCAAAAATTTGCAGAGGAAGGAACACTTCCAAACTCATTCTACAAGGCCACTATCACCTTGATACCAAAACCAGACAAAGACAACACACAAAAAGAAAACTACAGGCCAATATCATTGATGAACATAGATGCAAAAATCTTCAACAAAATTTTAGCAAATAGAATTCCTCAACACCTCAAAAAGCTCATACACTATGATCAAGTTGAATTTATCCCAGGAATGCAAGGATTCTTCAATATACACAAATCAGTCAGTGTGATATACCATATTAACAAATTGAAAGATAAAAACGATATGATCATCTCAATAGATGCAGGAAAAGTCTTTGACAAAATTCAGCACCCACCTATGATTTAAACTCTTAAAAATGGGCATAATAGTTTACTATGCTACTACCTCAACATAGTAAAGGTCATAGATGATAAGCCTACAGCAAACATTATTCTTAGTGGTGAAAAACTGAAAGCATTCCCCCTAAGATCAGGAACAAGGCAAAGGTGTCCACTTTCACTACTATTATTCAACATAGTTCTGGAAGTCCTAGCTACAGCAATCAGAGAAGAAAAAGAAATAAAAGGAATCCAGGTTGGAAAAGAAGAAGTAAAGCTCTTACTGTTTGCAGATGACAGGATACTGTACATAGAAAACCCTAAAGATAGTATCAGAAAATTACTAGAGCTAATCAGTGAATTTGGCAAAGTTGCAGGATACAAAATCAATACACAGAAATCACTTGCATTTCTATATATTGACAATGAAAAATCAGAAAGAGAAACTAAGGAATCAATCCCATTCATGATGCAACAAAAAGAATTAAATATCTAGGAAGAAACTTACCTAAGTAGACAAAATAAATGTACATAGAAAATTTTAACACACTAATGAAAGAAATCAAAGATGACATAAACAGATGGAAAGATATTCCATGTTCCTGGGTAGGAAGAATCAATATTGTGAAAATGACTATACTACCAAGTTCAATCTACAGATTTAACTTGATCCCTATCAAATTACCAATGGCATTTTTCACAGAACTAGAACAAAAAAATTCACAATTCATATGGAAACACAAAAGGCCCTGAATAGCCAAAGCATTCTTGGGAAAGAATGAAGTTGGAGGAATCAACCTTTCTGACTTCAGATTATACTACAAAGCTACAGTCATCAAGACAGTACTGGCACAAAAACAAAAATATACACCAATGGAACAAGATAGAAAGCCCAGAAATAAACCTATGGACCTATGGGTACCTTATTTTTGACAAAGGAGGCAAGAATATACTATGGGGCAAAGAGAGCCTCTTCAATAAATGGTGCTGGGAAAACTGGACAGCTTCATGTAAAAGAATGAAATTAGAACACTTCCTAACACCATACACAAAGATAAACTCAAAATGGATAAGAGTCCTAAATGTAAGACCAGAAACTATAAAAATCTCTTAGAGGAAAACATGGGCAGAACCCTCAATGACATAAATCAAAGCAAGATACTCTATGACCCACGTCCTAGAGTAATGGAAATAAAAACAAAAGTAAACAAGTGGGGCCTGATTAAAACTTTTGCACAGCAAAGGAAACTACAAGCACAGTGAAAAGACAATCCTCAGAATGGAAGAAAATAATAGCAAATGAAGCAACTGACAAAGGATTAACTTTCATAATTTATAAGCAGCTCATATAACTCAATACCACAAAAACAAACAACCCAATCAAAAAGTGGGGAAAAGACCTAAACAGACATTTCTCCAAAGAAGACATACAGATAGCTGACAAACACATGAAAAGATGCTCAACATCACTCATTATTAGAGAAATGCAAATCAAAACTACAATGAGGTATCACCTGACACTAGTCAGAATGGCCATCATCAAAAAATCTACAAGCAATAAATGCTGGAGAGGGTGTGGAGAAAGGGGAACGCTCTTGCACTGTTGGTAGAAATGTGAATTGATACAGCCACTATGCAAGATGGTATAGAAAGAAAGAAAGTGAAGTCGCTCAGTCGTGTCTGACTCTTTGCGACCCCATGGACTGTAGCCTCCCAGGCTCCTCCATCCATGGGATTCTCCAGGCAAGAATACTGGAGTGGGTTATCCACCTCCAGGAGATGGTATGGAGATTCCTTTAAAAATTAGGAATAGAACCATCATATGACCTAGCAATCCCACTCCTAGGCATATACCCTGAGGAAACAAAACTGAACAGACACATGCATCCACTGTTCACTGCAGAACTATTTACAAGAGTAGAGCATGGAAGCAACCTAGGTGCCCGTCGACAGATGAATGGATAAAGAAGTTGTGGCAAATGTACATAATGGAATATTACTCAGCCATAAAAAGGAATGCATGTGTGTCAGTTCTAACGAGATGGATCAACTTAGAACCTATTATGCAGAGTGAAGGAAGTCAGAAAGAGAAGGATAAACATCATATTCTGATGCATATGTATGGAATCTAGAAAATGGTACTGAAGAATTTATTCACAGGGCAGCAATGGAGAAACAGACAGAGAATAGAATATGGACATGGGGAAAGGGGAAGAGAGGGTGAGATGTATGGAAAGAGTAACATGGAAACTTACATTACCATAAGTAAATAGACAGCCAATGGGAATTTGCTGTGTGGCTCAGGAAACTCAAACCGGGGCTCTGTATCAACCTGGAGGGGTGGGATGGGGAAGGAGATAGGAGGGAGCTTCAAAAGGGAGGGAATATATGTATACATATGGCTGATTCATATTGAGGTTTGACTGGAAACAACAAAATTCTGTAAAGTAATTATCCTTCCAAAAAAAAAAAAAAACTGCCTGCCAATGCAGAAGCCACTGGAGACGTGGGTTTGATCCCTGGGTTGGGAAGATCCCCTGGAAGAGGAAACAGAAATCCACTCCAGTACTCTTGCCTGGAGAATCCCATAGACAAAAGAGCCTGGTGGGCTACAGTCTATGGAGTCACAAGGAGCCAGACACACAGATTATGCATGCAAATTAGACACAGGCAGGGTTTAGGAAAGCAAAACCAAGAACTGTGTGGTATCCTTTATGCTTTGCAACAAAAGGATAAATCTTTACCCCGCCTCCATGAGGCTGAAACAGTCAAGTGAGAGGGGGAGTGTTCGAAAGAAGCTGTGACCTTGGATCAAGGATCCATCCAGCCTCAATGGTGCCACCAGAAGGAGCAACCAGAACAAACCTCTCTCTTCTTTTCCAATCTCTAGATTCCCTGTTGGACAAATTCAACCCAAAACCAGTCTGCAAAGGAACCGATCGATGAAATCCACACAGTTTATCTTCCGGGGATGCACAGCAGAGTAGAGAAGGGTAAGGAGCAAAGCTGAAGGGAAAAGCAGAAGGTGCCAAGTGCATTTGCCAAATGAAACTACATTCGAAAGCAATGTAGCCCTAAAGATGGACATTTAGTTCCAGACAGGAAGCTGGGGAGAGGTGGAGAGATACCCTAATAAATGACTACTCAACCTGGTGTCCCTTCTTTCATCTTCAAAGGAAAGAAGATGTGATTACAAATTTTAAAGATGATAAGGCATGAAATTATTTCGCATGAATTTAATTCTCATTACAACAAGAGTTCCACTACCATATTCAATACTATAAAATAGGAGAGAGGGACGTTAATTTAGAAGACAGATAAGGAACTCTCATAATGCTTTGGAAAAACATTGATGTTTCCTGTAGGTCTGGAAGAAAGGGAAAGCAAAAAGGAAAAGGTCATAGCACTCAGGGTGCAATTTGAACAGAGGCATAAAATCACAAGAATAAAAGTGTATTTAAGGATTGGTGAATTGCCAGAAATGGTCCAAGGTACAGTACACCGTGGTAAGATTCACATGAAAAAGTAGACTAGTGTTAAATTGGGGAGATTTGGGAAGGCAAACAGAAAAATGTTCTTATATAGGTGAGAGGCACGTTTGAGAAGGCAGTGACTCACTCAGCCTGAGATGTGCCGGGGCACCAGCTTCACTAGGTAACTTGGGTGTGGGACGATTGGAGGACACCAAGGCTGGATGCAGAAGGTCGGTCAGACAGAAAACAGTAGAGAGGGAAAACGACTTGGGCAGTGGGAGAAGGAGAAAGGGACTGCTGCAAAAAAGAACCTTATGAGGTTTCATCAAAGCACACTGGCACCTAGACATCAAAAAGGGATGGAGAAGGAGAAGCCAAACAGGCCTCTGAAATTTTTAACTGTCTTTTTAGGAAGATGCTTATGTCACTCATCACGATGGAGCAGGATTATTGTGGGGACATATATTTCAGTTACCAAACGAAGCTGCTGCAGGACATCCAAAGCGAGATGCTAAACGTAATAGCTGGAAGAATGATCTGATGTGAGAAGTCACAAAAGTGAGGTGAAAGTGTTAGTCGCTCAGTTGTGTCCGACTCTTTGTGACCCGATGGACCATAGCCCGCCAGGCTCCTCTGTCCGTGGAATTCTCCAGGCCAGAATACTGAAGGGGTTAGCCATTCCCTTCTTCAGGGGATCTTCCTGACCCAGGGATCAAACCCAGGTCTCCTGCATCGCAGGCAGATTCTTTACCATCTGAGCCACCAGGGAAGCCTGAGAAATCACAAGGTGTGGGTTTTTAAAAGGAGTGAAAATTGAGATAAGAGGTTATAGTCTGGGGTCAGTTAAGGGTCTAAGATGTCCGCCATAAAGTGACATGCATACAGTGGTGACCATTAAGGGAGAAGCGAGGAAGGGGGGCTCCAACAGCGAAGCTGGTTTAGAGCTAAGTAACCAGGGTTTTAAATGTGTCATCTGCTGGATGCTGAAATATTTGGAGAAAAAGCAGAGGGAAGGGATAAATGTCCCTGGATTAAAGGATAAAGTTGCCTGAAAGACCAAGCCCTTCTCAGTTTGAAGTTCATGCATCTCTCTGAATCCAGTTCAGTATTTCCTTGCCTTGGGAATGAGAATATATTAGCTTCCTATTACTGCTAGAAAAAAATTCCCACACACTTAATGGATTAAAATAATACAAAATTATTATTTTAGACTTCTGGAGCTAGCAACCTGAAATGGGTCTCATGGGGCCACAGTCAAGACAGTTGGTAAGGTTATGCTCTCTCTGGAGGCCGCAGGAGATATTCCGCTACATATTCCCCATTGCAGAAACTGCCAACCTTCCCTGAGTTAAGGCTACTTTCCTCCATCTTCAAAGCCAGTAGATTAACATTGTCAGTTACCTCTCTGGTTCTGACTCTCCTGCTTCCCACTCTTACTTACAAGGATGCTTAGTATCTCATTCAGTTCAGTTCAGTTTAGTCGCTCAGTCGTGTCCGACTCTTTGCGACCCCATGAATCGCAGCACGCCAGGCCTCCCTGTCCATCACCAACTCCCGGAGTTCACTCAGACTCACGTCCACCGAGTCGGTGAGGCCATCCAGCCATCTCATCCTCTGTCGTCCCCTTCTCCTCCTGCCTCCAATCACTCCCAGCATCAGAGTCTTTCCAATGAGTCAGCTCTCGGCATGAGGTGGCCAAAGTACTGGAGTTTCAGCTTAAGCATTAGGCCTACCTAGATGATCCAGGATAGTCGCCACGTCTTAAAATTTACCTCAGTCACATCAGCAAAGCCCCAACTGCCTTGGCAGCAACATTCACAGGTTCTGAGGATTAGGATGTAGACGTGGTGGGCAGCATTATTCTCCTGCCACAAAGAATACACTTAGCTCTACTTGGAATTCCCTGAACTATTCTAGACATTGTTTAAAACACAGCTCCAGTAGCACCAACACCACCAGGCAGAGCTTGCCTTCCTCCTCCTGTCCCTGCAGGCAGGGTCAGCCCTCAGGAGGTCGCCATGCACGTTTGACGGTCGCAGTGACCTCTCCCCCAAGACTGAGATCGGGAAGCTTGGTTACGTCCGTTCCACATGCCCAGGGACTACCACAGATTCCCTCATTCTAGGATGGATAGTTCTGTTTTGTTTTTTGAAGATAAGAAGGAAGGGGAAAATGGAGAAGACATTGGAAAATAAGAGAAAAATAAGAAAGTAAAAATGGTTGAGTCTATTTAGTCTATTTAAACTAGGCCACTTACACAGTCTCTTGGTCCATCATCCAAACGATCCAGCGTAATGCATGTTATCATCCCTACTTTACACATAAGCAGATTGGGGCTCAGAAAAGAGAACTGCCTTGGCAAAGGCTGAGTTAGGACGTGGTACCCTGTTCACAGTCTGCCTGGCTTTTACCATCATATTGTCAACCATTATCCCCTTAGTTTAATCCACTCTGGCCACACAGGACTGGGCTGGGTGCTGGTCTACAAACGAACACATCAACTCATCCCCAGTGCGGCGCCTTCAATACACATTGCTCTCTGTGCCTAGAATATCCATCTCTCCACATCTTGTCACTTGCTCCATAGCCTTAGGTATTTTCCAAGATGTCATCTCTTCAGTCGGGCCTCTTATACCCATTTTTCTCTAGTTGGTCTTGCCCCCAAACCCTCAGACTGCTTGCGTGCATGCGTGCATGCTAAGTCACTTCAGTCATATCCGACCCTTTGCAAGCTTGTGGTCTGTAGCTGGCCAGGAACCTCTGTCCATGGGATTCTCCAGGCGCGAACACTGCAGTGGGTTGCCATGCCCTCTTCCAGGGGGTCTTCCTGACCCAGGGATCAAACCTGTTTTTCTTACCTCCCCTGCATTGGCAGGTGGGTTCTTTACCACTAGGGCCACCTGGGAAGCCCCCTTAGGCCCATTAACATAGTGTATTTTTCATCATAGCTATTCTTCCCAGCTGAAATCAAACAGTATAGCTTTATTGTTACTACACAGGTCTAGGGAGGGATGGAACTGTTATATTCTGTGCACTTTGGTGTCCCTAAAACCTAAAAGAATTATCTGGCAGAGAAAAGATGCTTCTTATTAAATAAGAATCCGATGAATGGACGGATGCAGTGAAAGCTGCCTTGGTGACACAGGAAGGCTGAGAGGGCAAGCTTCCAGGAAGTGTGAGCTGGAGAAGGAAATGATTAGCCACTGGGCTTCTGGACTGATTCTGAAGGTAACTTTAAGGAGAAGACCAGTGGAATATTCCACTGGCACCAGGGCCTAAGTGTGGAGCTGGCCAAATGCATGGATCCTCCATAGAAGATTAAAGACACAGGCTCCATGTGTAGAGATATTTTGTCCCCTGATGATGGCAGCTTAACTCTGATCCAAAGGCAGCCTAACCTTTTGAAAAGCAGGGTCGTGTGGTCATGGATATGGCTGTGCAGCCAGGCTGGTTCCAGCTCTGCAGCCAGACTCTGCTGCTCACCACACTTGAGCAAATCAAGTCCTCTCTCCAAGCCCCATTCCTCATACAATTAAGATGATAAATTCCCGTTTCCAGGATTTCCCTGAATGTGCAATTAGCAAAGGTATTTAAATCACCAGGTACTTTAAACGTGCTTGAGGAATCTAAGTTTTCCTCTTCATTCCAGTTTCCCTAACTGCTTTAGATTCAGTCTAGTTTTGTTTTTTTTTTTTTTTTTTTTTCAAAATGTGCTGACATGTTTTTATTCTCAGTAATTTCCTTAAACTTCAGGGTTGAATCGAAAGATTATTATTGTCTCTTCAGTTGCCCCAGGGGGACACCTGTGTTTTAATGGAATCACATTCTTCCACAGAGCCTGCCCCAAAGGGCTGTAATGAGGTGGCCATCAGCCCGGCTGTTCTTTGACTGACCTTGGGGAGGAAGGAGGACACGTGGTTCCCTTGGGCCGACTGAGTACGCAGGGAATCAGATGATGTGAGGCCAGCCCGATTTGCTTTCTTGTCAGCAAGTCTGCCTCCACCAACCCATCCCTCTCCCTACAGACCAACTGTACCACAGTGGGAAATGATTTCTACAGAACCACACAGGCTCTTGGGTAGAAAGCTACCATTACCCTTCAGTCTTCATTACAATGGGGGCTTCCATGATAGCTTCGTGGTAAAGAATCTCCCTGCAATGCAGGAGCCACAGGAGACATGGATTTGATCCCTGGGTTGAAGATATACTGGAGGAGGCCTTGGCAACCCACTCCAGTATTCTTGCCTAGAAAAAATCCCATGGACAGGAGTCTGGCGGGCTACAATCCATGCAATCGCTGAGTCGGACACGACTGAGTGACTGATCACAAGCTTCATTACAATAGAGAGAAATTAGAGCTGAGAGGGTCCCACAGGGCATCCAGACTGCCTTATCCCCTTTCCTAAAAAGTCACTCTCATCATCAGCCTGCAAGGATAGCTTCTGAGAAACACACAGAAAAACAAATTTTATCATGAAAAAGTCCATTTCAAGGAATCCAGCTTCAGTCCCCTGCACTATGGAATCCACTATGTACTTGGAATTTCACTAAGCCAACAACCCACATGATCCCATGGAAGGTCCAGACGACCCTGTAAGGTAATTACTATTATTCGTGTTTTTGTTTTTGTTTTTTTTTTAATGAAGCTACTGACACTCTGCAAAGTTAAGTTCCTTGATAAGGAGTATGCCTAATATAGAATGGAAATGTAACTGACTTTCCCTCTACAACTACTCTCTGCAACAGTTCAGTCCAGTCACTCACTTGTGTCTGACTCTTTGAGACTCCATGGACTGAAACACGCCAGGCTTTCCTGTCCATCACCAACTTCCTGAGTTTGCTCAAACTCACGTCCATAGAGTCAGTGATGCCATCCAACCATCTCATCCTTTGTCGTTCCCTTCTCCTGCCTTCAATCTTTCCCAGCATCAGGGTCTTCTCAAATGCATCAGGTGGCCAAAGTATTGGAGTTTCAGCTTCAGCATCAGTCCTTTCAATAAATACTCAGGACTGATTTTCTTTAGGATTGACTGGTTGGATCTCTTTTCAGTCCAAGGGACTCTCAAGAGTCTTCAATACCACATTTGAAAAGCATCAGTTCTTCAGCACTCAGCTTTCTTTATAGTTCAACTCTCACATCCATACATGACTACTGGAAAAACCATACCTTTGACTAGATGGACATTTGTTGGCAAAATAATGTCTCTGCTTTTAAATATGCTGTCTAGCTTGGTCATAGCTTTCTTCTAAGGAGCAAGTGCCTTTTAATTTCATGGCTGCAGTCACCATCTGCAGTGATTCTGGAGCCCAAGAAAATAAAGTCTGTCACTGTTTCCATTTTTTCCCCAGCTATTTGCCATGAAGTGATGGGACCAGAAACCATGATCTTAGTTTTTTGAATGTTGAGTTTTAAGTTTTTTTAAGTTTTAACTTTTTCACTTTCTCTTTCACTTTCTTCAAGAGGCTCTTTAGTTCCTCTTCACTTTCTGCCATAACAGTGGTATCATCTGCATATCTGAGGTTATTGATATTTCTCCCCACAATCTTGACTCCAGCTTGTGCTTCATCCAGCCTGGCATTTCGCATGATGTACTCTACATAGAAGTTAAATACGAAGGGTGACCATATGCAGCCTTGATGTACTCCTTTCCTGATTTGGAACCAGTCTGTTGTTGCAGGTCCGGTTCTAACTGTTGCTTCTTGAGCTGCATACAGATTTCTCAGGAGGTGGGTCAGGTGCTCTGGCATTCCCATCTATTTTCCACAGTGTGTTGTGATCTACACAGTCAAAGGCTTTGGGATAGTCAATAAAGCAGAAGTAGATGTTTTTCTGGAACTCTCTTGCTTTTTCAATGATCCAGTGGATGTTGGCAATTTGATCTCTGCTTTCTCTGCCTTTTCTAGATCTAGCTGGAACATCGGGAATTTCACAGTCCACATACTGTTGAAGCCTGGCATAGAGAATTTTGAGCATTACTTTGCTAGCATGTGAAATAAGTGCAATTGTGTGGTAGTTTGAACATTCTTTAGCATTGCCTTTCTTTGGGACTGGAATGAAAACTGACTTTTCCAATCCTGTGTGCTACTGCCGAGTTTTCCAAATTTGCTGATATATTGAGTGCAGTACTTTCACAGTATCATCTTTTAGGATTTGAAATAGCTCAACTGGAATTCCATCACCTCCACTAGCTTTGTTTGTAGTGATGCTTCCTAAGGCCCACTTGACTTCACATGCCAGGAAGTCTGGCTCTAGGTGAGTGATCACACCACTGTGGTTACCTGGGTCATGAAGAGCTTTTTTGTATAGTTCTTCTGTGTGTTCTTGCCACTTCTTCTTAATATCGTCTGCTTCTGTTAGGTCCATACCATTTCTGTTCTTTATTGTACTCATCTTTGCATGAAACATTCTCTCTGGATATCTTGTTCCAAAGCATGATTTTAGTTTTTATATCTGGAAATTTATTATATGCACAAGAGTAAATGAATAAATCATGTAAACACATCACAGTCAGTAGGAAAGACTAACTGATGCTTTAGTAACAAACACCTGCATCTCAGTACCCTAGCACATATACCATAGTTTTCACTGCATGTCCAGAGGCTGGTTCTCCAGGGCACCTTACAGAAAGAACATGTCTAAGACTCAGGAGGTCTGAACAGTCTCCATCTCAACATTCTGCCAAAATAGCATGAGAAGAGGGTGCCAGAAAGATCATGTGGTAACTTTCATTGTATCAGCCTGGAAAGGAGGAGCATCATTCACATTTCATTGGCTAAAGGTGATGCCATGGGATTCCCTAATGGCAAGGGGCTGAGACATGCTGTGTTTCTCCGTACTCAGGAAGACAAAGTGGAAGTTTCAGTTGCTCAGCTGAGCCCAACTCTTTCCTACCCCCATGGACGGCGGCCTGCCAGGCTCCTCTTTTCAAGACTCCTCCTTGTCTTGATTTCCATTCTCGTCTCCAGGGGATCTTCCCAACCCAGGGATCGAACCTGGGTCTCACAAATTGCAGGCAGATTCTTTGCCATCTGAATAACCAGGTGACTGCTCTATACCTACCACTCAAGAATCAGATAGACTTTTACAGTCGCATAGACGTCAGGGTGAGCCCTACTTCACTCATCAGGGATCCCCAGATGGCTCAGTGGTAAAGAGTCCATCTGCCAACGCAAGAGATGTGGGTTTGATCCCTGAGGTGGGAAGACCCCATGGAAGAGGAAATGGCAACCCACTCCAGTAATTCTTGCCTGGGAAATTACGACAAGGAGGAGACTTGGACAGAGGAGCCTGGTGGGCTACAGTCCATGGGGTTGCAAAGAGTCAGACACGACTCAGTGGCTGAAAACATCCATTTCACAAACCTCCCACAGGAAAATGCTACCTTAGATTTTGTGTTAATCAATACCTTTCTCTTTTTTATAGATTCTAATACTTGTGTGCGTGCGCACACACACATACACACACACACACAGACACACAGGAAAGATTTTTCTCTTCTTGAACTTTATACACACAGAATCATAATGTGTATATTCTTCCATGGCTTCTGGGCTTCTGTTTGACTTAATATGTTTTTGAGATTTATTCACACTGAAATATATAACTCTAATTCATTTATTTTCATGGCTTCCCAATACTGTATTGTGTGAATACATCAATATTTATTTATCTGTTGCACTGCTGATGTACATAAAGATAGTTTCCATAGGTTTGTTATCATAACTGATGCTGATATGAACATTTATATACATATCTTAGCATAAAGTTTCTCAAGAGCATGTTAGGGTAAATATTGCTGAAATGATTTGCTAGCTAAAAAGTATTCTTACTTTCAATTTCACCAGGAAATGACAAACGGCTTACCCATAAATAGAACTGAATAATCAGTGTTGTTTAGCAGGCATATTGGAGACTCTCACCTACTTCCAACAGGAGCATATATTGATGAAAACCAGTTTGGAAAACAAGATAGAAATGAGCTCCTTGACCAGAAGCAATATTATTTGGGATAAATGTTAGTGAATTAGGCATTTCATAAATCTACGGATGGTGATGATGGAAAAATACTGGCATATTAAGGCAAATCCATATCCAAAGCAAGAGGCTTTCTACTGAGTACATTCACAATGGAAATCCTACTCGTGAGAGAGAAGGTCACTGCAAATAACCTGACTCTAGGTAGACAACTGATTGCCCTGTGGAAGGTGGTTGTAGTAGAAGCTCAGCTTTGGTCCCTATCATTAGCAGGTAGACATGTAAAATACTTATTTATCCATAAATAAGCCTTGGTCAGAAGAAACCTCCATTGTTTAGCCCACATATAATCTTTCATCCCTGTTACTCTAGTTACTTTATTCTTGAGTTCTGTGAATAATTACTGACTGAGGAAAATGGTCAACTACAGCCACAGTTTTGTAATTTTATCACCTTGATTGTTGAAAGACTCCTCTACAAAGGACTACTTCTGGTGTGCATTTACACAAAGAAAACAAATATCCTTTATTTTGAGAGAGCATACCTTGGAGATATTGGGGATTTGGTTCCAGATCACAACAATAAGGCAAATATTGCAATAAAGCAAGTTACAAAAATTTTTTCGCTTTGAAAAGCATATAAAAAGCATGTTTACACTCAACTGTAATGTGTTAAGTGTGCAATCAGTTCAGTTCAGTTTAGTCGCTCAGTCGTGTCCGACTCTTTGAGACCCCATGAATCACAGCATGTCAGGCCTTCCTGTCCATCACCAACTCCTGGAGTTCATTCAGACTCACATCCATCGAGTCGGCGATGCCATCCAGCCATCTTATCCTCTGTCGTCCCCTTTTCCTCCTGCCCCCAATCCCTCCCAGCATCAGAGTCTTTTCCAATGAATCAACTCTTCGCATGAGGTGCCCAAAGTACTGGAGCTTCAGCTTTAGCATCATTCCTTCCAAAGAAATCCCAGGGCTGATCTCCTTCAGAATAGATTGGCTGGATCTCCTTGCAGTCCAAGGGTCTCTCAAGAGTCTTCTCCAACACCACAGTTCAAAAGCATCAATTCTTTGGCGCTCAGCCTTCTTTATAGTCCAACTCTTACATCAATACATGACTATTGGAAAAACCATAGCCTTGACTAGATGGAAGCATTATCTAAAAGAAGTTTATACACCTTAATTACCCTGTTCCTAAAAATGCTAATCCTTATCTGATAACACAGGGTTGCCATAAAACTTCAGTTTTTAAAAAATGCAATGTCTGCAAAGCACAATAAAGTGGCACAATAAGACAAGGTATACCTGCACCTTTTCCCCCAGACTCCTCGTCACTAATCCTCAAATTCTGTCATTCCAGATCTCTGCCCATTAGGCACAGTGTTAGCCACTTGCCCGACTGTACCTCTATTTCTTCTTTCAAAGTGAGAAAACAAATTACCCGGCCAAAGTTTTGCCCAGTGAGAGAATATATTTCCCCCACTGTAATTTACGGCTACTCTTGATTGGGGCTGTAAAAACTGGCGGCTGTGGGCATCTTATCAGAATAAACTGTGTTATCAGAAATTTAAAAAACTTTCTTTTAATTTTTCTTAGGTTTAAAATGTGGGTTGAAAGGAAGGTTTTCAATAATACAAAATAGGTAGATGGCATGGAAATTAGAATTATTTCTTCATTCAACTCACTTGATGGTTTCAGTATCTTCTCAAGTCTAATCTCATATAAACCACTGACATTATAATGTGATCAAGTAGACAGTAAATTAGGCTGCTGTTGTCATATATCCAATGACTACGATGTTCCAATAAGAAGCTAGAAAATTTCTCAAAAAGGCTGACATCAGAAAAATGGTGGAGTTGGCAACAACATGCTTCCTTTACTTCATAGAAACACTAAAGAACAGGCAGAAACAATAAGAACCAACTCTGTCATAACTCTGAAAATATTTTGAAAAATATTCAAAAGCTTACAGCAACCAAGCAAATGCTGAATCAAGAAAAAAGTTTCATAATGGTAGAAAAACTCTAAGGCATTTACACTTGCCCCACGCTATCCCCTCTCCTACAATTCCTTAAAGACTGCAGACTGTTTCCAGCATGGGAACAGTCCTGATCCCTGGTTCCTGAGCAACCTTGTCTACAAATTACTGTGTTTGCGCTAAACTTTCTGGGAGCTCCCTGAAAAACTGCTGCAGGGCATTCATTTTTGGTCTAACTCAGAACTCAAGCAGCATTAAAAAGCAGCAGCTAGTCCTAGAAAGTATTACCATGTGAACAAAAAAATCCTGTAGCTCCCTGGGGCAACAGATTCTGATTTAGACAAGCAATAGATCACTTAAATCTTGGAGGGAAAGCTGGAGAGAGAATTCCTTAGAAAATGGAAACATTCAAAAGTCAATATGCATCCTAGGGCAGGATGCTTGTCAGGAAAACCTGAGAAGACCCTTACAGAACTGACTGGTCCTTATGCTTAGTGAAAGCAGTTTAGCTAAGTGTTGAAGGAGTCCACCAACAGAGAAAAGAATCCAGAAAGTCTAGTAGCAGTGATTTGTTTCTTTGCTGTTATTTTATTTGCAGTATCTGGTATTTGATAATTTCTGCCAAAACACTAGCTAGGGCTTTCCTGGTGGCTCGGCGGTAAAGAATCTGCTTGCAAGTGCAGGGGACACGGCATCAGTCCCTGGTCCAGGAAGATCCCACGTGTCGCAGAGCAACTAGGCCTGTGCACCGCAACTATTGAGCCTGTCCTCTAGAGCCCACAGGCCGCAACCACTGAAAACCATGCACTCCGGAGCCTGTGCCCCTCAACAAGAGAAACTACCACAATGAGAAGCCTCCTCATGGCAACCAGAGAGTAGCTCCCACTCGCTGCAGCTAAAGAAAGCTCAAAGTAGTGAAGAACCAGCACCGCCAAAAATAAATGAATAAATAAAATTCTTTTTAAAAAATACAAGCTAAAGAAACAGGGTCTTCAGGGACCACATACAGATAAGAATGTGTGTGTGCTCAATCTACTTCTGCTTCACTGACTATACTAAAGCCTCTGACCATGTGTATCATGACAAGCTGTGGGAAATTATTCAAGAGATGGGAATACCAGACCAGCTTACCTGCCTCCTGAGAAACCGGTATGTGGGTCAAGAAGCAACAGCCAGAACCAGACATGGAATAACTGACTGGTTCCAAATTGGAGAAGAAGTATGACAGGGCTGTATGTTGCCACCCTGCTTATTTAACTCATAGGCAGAGTACATCATGCAAAATGCCAGGCTGGATGAACCACAAGCTGGAATCAAGATTGCTAGGAGAAATATCAACAAGCTCAGAAACGTAGATAATACCATCCTGAGGGCAGAAAGTGAAGAGGAACTCAAGAGCCTCTTGTGAAGTGAAGTGAAGTGAAAGTTGCTCAGTTGCGTCTGACTTTTTGCAGCCCCATGGACTATACAGTCCATGAATTCCCCAGGCCAGAATACTGGAGAGGGTAGCCTTTCCCTTCTCCAGGGGATCTTCCCAACACAGAGATTGAACCCACATCTCTCATATCGTAGGCAGATTCTTTACCAGCTAAGCCACCAGAGAAGCCCAAATGAAAATGAAAGTCACTCAGTCCTGTCCAGCTCTTTGTGACCCCAAGGATTATACAGGCCATGGAGTTCTCCAGGCCAGAATACTGGAGTAGGCAGGCTTTCCCTTCTCCAGCAGATCTTCCCAACCCACGAATCGAACCAGGGTCTCCTGCATTGCGGATGGACTCTTTACCAACTGAGCTATCAGGGAAGCCCTGAGCCTCTTGATGAAGGTGAAAGAAGAGATTGGAAAAGCTGGCTCAACATGCACAAAACTAAGATTATGGTGCCTGATTCAATCACTTCATGGCAGACAGAAGGGGGAAAATGGAAACAATGACAGACTTTATTTTCTTGGGCTCCCAAGTCACTGCATATGGTAACAGCAGCCGTGAAATTAAAAGACATTTACTTCTTGTAAGGAAATCTATGAGAAACTTAGACAACATATTAAAAAGCAGAGACAACACTTTACTAACAAAGGTTTGTATAGTCAAATCTATGGTTTTCCCAGTAGTCATGTATGGATGTGGGAGTTGAACCATAAAGAAGGTTGAATGCTGAAGAACTGATGATTTTGAACTGTGGTGCTCGAGACTCTTCAGAGTCCCTTGGCTTACAAGGAAACCAAACCAGTCAATCCCGAAGAAAATCAACCCTGAATATTCATTGGAAGGACTGATGCTGAAACTGAAGCTGCAATAATTTGGCCACCTGATGTGAAGAGCTGACTCATTGGAAAAGACCCTGATGCTGGGAAAAGACTGAAGGCAACAGGAGAAGAGGGCTAGAGGGTGAAATGGTATGATAACGTCAGTAACTCGATGGACATGAATCGGAGCAAACTCCGGGAGATAGTAAAGGACAGAGGAGGCTGATGTATTGCAGTCCGTAGAACCACAAAGAGTTGGACCTGATTTAGTGACTTAACAACAACAGCTGCTCAGTTCCATCTGACTCCTTGGGACCTCCTGGACTGTAGCCTGCCAGGCTCCTCTGTTCATGAGATTTTCCAGGCAAGAATACCGGAGTGGGTTACCATTTCCTAGTCCAAGGGATCCTCCCAACCCAGGGATCAAACCCATGTCTCCTTCGTCTCCTGAATTGACAGGCCGGATTCTTTACATCTGAGACATCTGGGAAGCCAAACGAAGACTATACTTTGTGCAGAAATAGCCTGGAAAAGTCATTAACCAAATGGATAGCTACAGCCTCTAACAATCAAAAATAGAAACCTTAGAAAAGGAGGAGAATCTTATTTCTAGTATTACCACATTATAATATTATTTAATACAAAATACTTAAATGTTCAGTTTTCAACATAACAAGAAAAAAATCACAGAGATACAAAGAAACAGTCAAGGGTGCCTCATTCAAAGAAAATACATGAGTAAGTTGACAGAAATCATACTAGAGGAAGCCTAGATATTGGATTTACTAGGAAAAAGTAAACTTTAAAATGACTGTCTTAAATATGATCAAAGAGCTAAGGAAACTATCCATGTATAAATAGATAAAGGAACAAAGTACAACAGTTGAAGTGAAAAAACCACTGAAGGGGTTAGACAGCAGTTTTGAGCAGGAAGGGGGGAAAAAGAATCGATGAATTTATTGAGGAGCAGAAAGAAAACAGAATAAATAAGTTAACAGAACTTAAGAAATCGGTGGAGCACCATGAAGCAGACCAAATTAAATATTAAGAGAGCCCAACAAAGAAAAGAGAGAAAGAAACAGGGAGAAAAAATATTTGAAAAAATCGTAGCCAAAACCCTCCCAGATTTGATGAAAGACACTAATTTATAAACCCACAAAATTTCAGAATGTCTAAGTAGAATAAATGCAAATAGATCCACACGGAGACGCATTGTAATCAAATTGTCAAAAGGCAGGACAAAAGGAATCTTGAAAGCAGCAAGAGTAAAACAATTCGCCATGTACAAGAAATCTTTAATAAGATTGATAACCCATTTTACAAAAGAAAATATAGAAGGAAGGATGGCATAGTCAAACTGAAAGAAAAACAACTGTAAGCCAAGAATTCGAATCTGGCAAAATGACCTTTCAAAAATGAAAGAGAAATTAATCCATTCCCAGATAAGTCAAAGTGGAGGAAAGCTGCTATCAGTACTAAATGCCACCGAAGTATTCCCTTTAAAATGGTGAATTTTGTGTTATGTAAATTTCACCTCAAGGGAGTATACAAGGCAGGTATATCTCCAGAGGACACAGGTCTTTGATCCAAAATTCTAGTGATTTTGTACTGTTTCTCTCCTATCCTTTTACCAAGGGCTTCATTCAGAATCTTTAAGGACCTCACATACTTCAAGTCCCATGGGATCTGCTACATTATAAGGCACAGTTGATTAAAAAAAAAAAAAAAGCGCAGTTCTGCAGCAAAATTTCTTTTGCTCCATATCCCTCTCAAAACCAGTGGCTTTACAGATTGCTTAATGAGTGGTTCAAAGCAGACACTCAAATATGATAAGTTGTGTTAGTCACTTAGCCGCATCCAACTCTTTGTAATCCCAGGGATTGTAGCCTGCCAGGCTCATCTGTCCTTGGAATTCTCCAGGCCAGAATACTGGAACAGGTAGCCACTCCCTTCTCCAGGAGAGCTTTACCCCCCCCTCCCC
>SJYA01003065.1:448380-552475 GCA_006410615.1 Neotragus moschatus | reverse complement strand
AAAAAAAAAAAAAAAGCGCAGTTCTGCAGCAAAATTTCTTTTGCTCCATATCCCTCTCAAAACCAGTGGCTTTACAGATTGCTTAATGAGTGGTTCAAAGCAGACACTCAAATATGATAAGTTGTGTTAGTCACTTAGCCGCATCCAACTCTTTGTAATCCCAGGGATTGTAGCCTGCCAGGCTCATCTGTCCTTGGAATTCTCCAGGCCAGAATACTGGAACGGGTAGCCACTCCCTTCTCCAGGAGAGCTTTACCCCCCACCCCGGGGACTGAGCCTGTCTCCTGCATCCCCTTCATTGGCGGGTGGATTTTCTACTACTGAGCCACCAGGAAAGTATAAAGATATCACATTTTGGATATGTAATGGACCAACAGAACAAAAATGTGCTCAGAAATTTTTGCAGTACACATACATAAGTTCTAATTTGTTTCGAAGAAGCACGAATAATCTAATGAGTGCAGTAAGAGTACAGTCAAAATACATAAATGTTTACAGATACATAAAGTAACTGCGACAAAATGTTGACTATAATGTGTGTATATATAGACACACATATATATGTTGACTATTATATATATATCATATTATACATATATAATACAAAATTGCTCACAGAAAATGTAAAGTGGCTTTCTGTCTCTTTTGAGGTACATGAATGTCATGTTTTCATTTTGGAGAAAGTAGCTCATCCTACCACAGGCCACGAGATCTCTTCATCTATGTGGTGGTGATGTTTTCAAGTTTCTGTAAATGCATTGTCTTAACATCCCACTTCCTGGTCTTTATTTATATTTTACAGTGGGGAACTATAGTGATATCACTGATCACATTAAAACAAAAAGATAACAGTTTGATTAAGCTTTAGCAACAACCTCAAGCGTTAACATTATTTTTAAATGTTGCCTATGAATGATGATTAGCACTCCCTGCAGAAGTTTTTACATAATGAAACATGACTTTTCCTTTAGATCAAGTGACAGATTTCCTAAATTACTTTCAGTTATATTTGATCCTGAATTTTCTTACGAATATACATAGAGGTGGAGGATAGTTGCTAATAAGTTATTTCAATTGTAGAAGGTAGATTTTGCAAATAATTAGAGGCAGTAAGACTTACATGTCTTTTCAGAAGCATCAAAAAAGAAAGTCAAGTTAATTCCAGTAGTGGGTCAGATTTACTCTATTCAGAGAATCTAAATAAAAAGTTGCTAGAAATTCATTCTATTGAAGGTGAAACATCCGATGTTATTGTGAATGCAATTTTAAATTCAGCTGAAAATTCAACTTTGGGAATTCATTTGTTTTTCAATAAAATCAAAACAAGAAATTTAAAGATGCACAACAGCATTATGGCAGAAAAAGAACATTTTTTTTTTCCTGAGTTAATGGACCAATGGAACAAAAATGTGCTCAGAAATGTTTGCAGTGAACACATAGTTCCTAATCGCTTTCAAAGAAGCACTAATAATCTAATGATTACAGTAAAAAACTATAGTCAAAATACGTAAATGTTTACAGATACACACAGTAACTGAATTACAGAAACACTGTGACAAAAATGTTGACTACAAAAATTCAGCATGGCAACACGTGCTTTCACTGTTGTTTAACATCAGTCAAAGTTTAGAAAGAGCTTTTTGTAAGAACTACTTTGTAAATTGACTAAAATGTTCTATAATGATATTAAACATTTTAAAAAGTTTTCTAAATCTGGCATGTATTTTATTAAAAATCAGCTGTAAATCTTTAATCAGTATACTCAACAACTGGGGTACCAAAGAAACTCAGCCTTTGTGCTTTCAGCAAATTGAGACTTGAAATCAAAGCTTGCAAACAAGATGGCATTTAAATTTAATTCTGCAAAAAAAGCAAATGTGAAGCTGAACAAATTAAACAGAGAATTCAAATGGTGTTGAAGATTTAACTTTTAAATTCTGCACTCTTTCAAATATCTCAACTGTGGGAAGAATCTTTTGATGGAGCTCCTATTTTTATTTCGCCAAATTGATATTTAACATGAGAAAAGAATGAAATTGAAATGGTCTCTCTGGTTTTACAGTATCTACATTTGTTGAAACATTCAAAATAATTTGATCAGATTTCAGTTGCAAAAATATTTTTCAGAGGAAGATAAACATTTTTGAGGCAAAATAACAGTACTATGGAAATATATGGTGCAAAATAGATATCAATTTTTTTTACAAATTTTAGAATTATGAATAGGTCCTATTTAGACTAATAAATGTAAACATTTTTAATTACAAAGTATCTTAGCACTTATACCATACTTTTCAATTTAAAAATGTTATGGTCAACAGAGAATTATTAAATTAAATGTCATAACTTGAAAATTATTAATCATAACATGCAACCTTGAAGTTTCAGAAAATTTTACTTGAAAATATAAGATGATACTAAAATAATGCAATCTTCAAAAATACCAGTGAGCTACATAAAGCTAAAAAATTGATGAATATACATAAGTGTATGCCCAAAATGCATTGCTTTAATACTTTTTTAATTTCAGATAATCAATATATATTTTAAAATGTTGTTTTAATGTATTTAGAAATATATCACTATTTTCTTTTAGACATAATTATGGAAAGCTTTTTCTTTTAAAGAACAATTTCATACATCCACAAATAAATCAGTTGCTAATCAATATAGAAATATTTTCTAAATGATATCATGTTAATTCAATAAATTTTATGGTCAGCCTAGCCATTACCCTACTGGACTCCTGACCCTGAGCTAGTAATCATAGGTGGCAAAGAGGAATCATTGCATTACCTCCATGACCAGCTAAACAAAAATAAATAAACATAAGGCACAGGAGAGAATATAGCTCGGGGGTTGAAAGAATGGATCCTGGGGCCATGCCATTGAAATTCACGGCCCCAGAAGAGCCACTTGCTAGCTGCGTGACCTTGCTTCAGTTTCCTCCTTTGCTCGGCCCTGGCCCTGGGATGATCTAATGAGTCAATACCCGGAAAGCACTTCCAGCAGCGCAGAGAACCGGTAAGAACGCAGAGCTGCTGCTCTAGTTTTGCAATCTAGATAACCATTATTACAGCTTCGTTGCAGTTCTCTGCTGGCCTTAATTTCCTTTGCACTCACACTGATGCCCCAAAGTCCCTTGTTTCCAGAAACGTGGGAGCTGCCACTCTCCAGCAGCTTGAATTCCTTTGTGTTCTTTCCCTTTCTATAATCCTAGCTTTTTTTCAGCTGCTCTCTCTGATCCCTTCCAGATTTCAGCTTGCCCTGTGGCAAACCAGCCTCGGTTCCTGACTTTCTTTGCTTGACTTGGTAGATCTGTGCCTCAAGCGTAGCACACCACCAATAAGGAGACCCCTGAGCCCAATCTGGCAACAGATGAGGCAGTGATATGAATGCATCAAAATCCCAGACGGGATTTTCAAAAGCTCACAGGGAAATTATGATGGGCTTCTCCTGCCACTGACCCTCAAGCTAGAAAACGACAGATTCATGAATGGTATCATCTTCAACAAGGCTTCCTGGTTCCAGTCTAGCAGTCCTGTTATTTTGCTTAAATCCGTGGCATGCGCTAATTACCAAGATGGCTTCATGTGTGATTCTACCAAAGAACATCTATTATGTGCTTGAATTTAAGCTTCTAGTAAAAGGAACGCAAGAAGGGCTTTTAGCCCAGCGATGTATTTGTAAAAAGATGAAGCAAACAAAAGGAGCAGAAGAATGACTGGCCGATAGTTCCAAACAAATTCTTCCCTTTAATAACATTTGCTAGTAAAGTAGGATGGCTGTGCTTGGCTCTCAAGGCAGAATGAGCTAAGTGTTTTTAGCCAAATTCTCATTGGAATTAGAGAGGTTAAGCTTTGCTGGTGCCAAGAAGTGAATCCTTCAGTAATCATTTTCTGGACTTCCCTGCTGGTCCAGTGGCTCAGAATCTGCCAACCAAGGCAGGGGACACGAGTTCAATCCCTGACCCGAGAAGATTCCACCTGCTGTGGGGCAGCTAAGCCTGAGGGCTACAACTATTGAGCCTGTACTCCCGCAACAAGAAAAGCCACCACAATGAGAAGCCGGCACGCCAACTAGAGAGTAGGTAATGCTTGCCGAAACTAGAGAAGGCTTGTGCACACCAACAAAGACCCAGCACAGCCAAAGAATAAAAATTGTTTCCTAAGAACCAACCCCACACCATGCTCTGAGGCAGAAACTAAATGCATGGGTATGAATGATACTGTCATCTTATATTAGTTTATAAAAGAATTTCTATTTTATAAATTTATGTTAGTTTCCAAGGCTGCTGTAACAAAGTACCACATACTGCATGGCTTAAACAACAGAAACTTATTATCTCACGGTTCTGGAGGTCAGAAATTCGAAATTAGAGTATCGGCGGAGTCAGTTCCTTCTGGAGGCTCTGAAGGGAATCAGTCCCGTGCCCCTCTCCTAGCATCTGGTCGCTCTTGACATTCCCCTACTTGCACGTTCATCACTGTGACTTCTACCTAGGTCGTCATAGCGTCTCCCGTCCTGTGTGTCTCCATGTCTTCATTTGGTTTCCATAAGAATACCAGGTTTTAGATCTGGAGTCCATCCTAATACCCTAGTGGCTCAGACAGTAAAGAATCTACCTGCAATGCAGAAGACCCAGGATCGACCCCTGGGTCAGGAAGATCCCCTAGAAAAAGGAATGGCTATCTACTCCAGTATTCTTGCCTGAAGAATTCCATGGACAGAGGAGCCTGGCAGGCACAGTCCGTGGGGTCTCAAAGAATCGGACAGAACTGAGCGATTATCACTTTCACTTTCCCTAAGTCAGCTAATTATATCTGCAAAAACAGTTTCCAAATAGGTCACATTCTAAAGATCCGAATGGATGGGAATTTTGGGAAAGCACTGTTCAACCGACTACACTCTTCTTAAGGAGCTCAGAGTCTAATGATAGATTGAGATTAGTAAGGAAGAAATTACCACCCACTTTGACGAGAGCTGAGAGAGAGGAAAGCTAGGATTCTACAGAAGCATGCAGGAGAAAGACCCAACGAGCTCGGCATTAAGGAAACTTTCTTTAAATAGTTAGAATATTAAAGGAGAATGGAAAGAAAAATAGAAATAAGACAGAACCGTTTGGTCCTTAAAACTCAACATTCAAAAAACTAAGGTCATGGCATCTGTTCCATCACTTCATGACAAATAGATGGGGAGAAAGTGAAAAACAGTGACAGACTTTTCTTGGGCTCCAAAATCACTATGGACAGTGACTGCGACCATGAAATTAAAAGATCCTTGCTCCCTTGAAGGAGAGCTATAACAAACNAGCTGCTGCTCTAGTTTTGCAATCTAGATAACCATTATTACAGCTTCGTTGCAGTTCTCTGCTGGCCTTAATTTCCTTTGCACTCACACTGATGCCCCAAAGTCCCTTGTTTCCAGAAACGTGGGAGCTGCCTGTCTCCAGCAGCTTGAATTCCTTTGTGTTCTTTCCCTTTCTATAATCCTAGCTTTTTTTCAGCTGCTCTCTCTGATCCCTTCCAGATTTCAGCTTGCCCTGTGGCAAACCAGCCTCGGTTCCTGACTTTCTTTGCTTGACTTGGTAGATCTGTGCCTCAAGCGTAGCACACCACCAATAAGGAGACCCCTGAGCCCAATCTGGCAACAGATGAGGCAGTGATATGAATGCATCAAAATCCCAGACGGGATTTTCAAAAGCTCACAGGGAAATTATGATGGGCTTCTCCTGCCACTGACCCTCAAGCTAGAAAACGACAGATTCATGAATGGTATCATCTTCAACAAGGCTTCCTGGTTCCAGTCTAGCAGTCCTGTTATTTTGCTTAAATCCGTGGCATGCGCTAATTACCAAGATGGCTTCATGTGTGATTCTACCAAAGAACATCTATTATGTGCTTGAATTTAAGCTTCTAGTAAAAGGAACGCAAGAAGGGCTTTTAGCCCAGCGATGTATTTGTAAAAAGATGAAGCAAACAAAAGGAGCAGAAGAATGACTGGCCGATAGTTCCAAACAAATTCTTCCCTTTAATAACATTTGCTAGTAAAGTAGGATGGCTGTGCTTGGCTCTCAAGGCAGAATGAGCTAAGTGTTTTTAGCCAAATTCTCATTGGAATTAGAGAGGTTAAGCTTTGCTGGTGCCAAGAAGTGAATCCTTCAGTAATCATTTTCTGGACTTCCCTGCTGGTCCAGTGGCTCAGAATCTGCCAACCAAGGCAGGGGACACGAGTTCAATCCCTGACCCGAGAAGATTCCACCTGCTGTGGGGCAGCTAAGCCTGAGGGCTACAACTATTGAGCCTGTACTCCCGCAACAAGAAAAGCCACCACAATGAGAAGCCGGCACGCCAACTAGAGAGTAGGTAATGCTTGCCGAAACTAGAGAAGGCTTGTGCACACCAACAAAGACCCAGCACAGCCAAAGAATAAAAATTGTTTCCTAAGAACCAACCCCACACCATGCTCTGAGGCAGAAACTAAATGCATGGGTATGAATGATACTGTCATCTTATATTAGTTTATAAAAGAATTTCTATTTTATAAATTTATGTTAGTTTCCAAGGCTGCTGTAACAAAGTACCACATACTGCATGGCTTAAACAACAGAAACTTATTATCTCACGGTTCTGGAGGTCAGAAATTCGAAATTAGAGTATCGGCGGAGTCAGTTCCTTCTGGAGGCTCTGAAGGGAATCAGTCCCGTGCCCCTCTCCTAGCATCTGGTCGCTCTTGACATTCCCCTACTTGCACGTTCATCACTGTGACTTCTACCTAGGTCGTCATAGCGTCTCCCGTCCTGTGTGTCTCCATGTCTTCATTTGGTTTCCATAAGAATACCAGGTTTTAGATCTGGAGTCCATCCTAATACCCTAGTGGCTCAGACAGTAAAGAATCTACCTGCAATGCAGAAGACCCAGGATCGACCCCTGGGTCAGGAAGATCCCCTAGAAAAAGGAATGGCTATCTACTCCAGTATTCTTGCCTGAAGAATTCCATGGACAGAGGAGCCTGGCAGGCACAGTCCGTGGGGTCTCAAAGAATCGGACAGAACTGAGCGATTATCACTTTCACTTTCCCTAAGTCAGCTAATTATATCTGCAAAAACAGTTTCCAAATAGGTCACATTCTAAAGATCCGAATGGATGGGAATTTTGGGAAAGCACTGTTCAACCGACTACACTCTTCTTAAGGAGCTCAGAGTCTAATGATAGATTGAGATTAGTAAGGAAGAAATTACCACCCACTTTGACGAGAGCTGAGAGAGAGGAAAGCTAGGATTCTACAGAAGCATGCAGGAGAAAGACCCAACGAGCTCGGCATTAAGGAAACTTTCTTTAAATAGTTAGAATATTAAAGGAGAATGGAAAGAAAAATAGAAATAAGACAGAACCGTTTGGTCCTTAAAACTCAACATTCAAAAAACTAAGGTCATGGCATCTGTTCCATCACTTCATGACAAATAGATGGGGAGAAAGTGAAAAACAGTGACAGACTTTTCTTGGGCTCCAAAATCACTATGGACAGTGACTGCGACCATGAAATTAAAAGATCCTTGCTCCCTTGAAGGAGAGCTATAACAAACCTACTGCTGCTGCTGCTGCTGCTAAGTCACTTCAGTCGTGTCCGACTCTGTGCAACCCCATAGACGGCAGCCCACCAGGCTCCCCCGTCCCTGGGATTCTCCAGGCAAGAACACTGCAGTGGGTTGCCATTGCCTTCTCCAATGCATGAAAGTGAAAAGTGAAAGGGAAGTCGCTCAGTCGTGTCTGACTCTTTGTGATCCCATGGACTGCAGCCTACCAGGCTCCTCCATCCACGGGATTTTCCAGGCATGAGTACTGGAGTGGGGTGCCATTGTCTTCTCCGATAACAAACCTAGACACATATTAAAAAGTGAAGACATAACCTTGCTAACAAAAGTCCAAACAAATGTATGGTCAAAACTATGGTTTTTCCAGTAGTCATGTATTGATGTGAGAGTTAGACCATAAAGAAGGCTAAGCACTGAAGAACTGATGCTTTCAAACTGTGGTGCTAGAGAAATTCTCGAGAGTCTCTTGGGCTGCAAGGAGGTCAAACCAGTCAATCCAATCCTAAAGGAAATCAACCCTGAATATTTATTGGAAGGACTGATGCTGAAGCTGAAGGTCCAATACTTGGCCACCGGATGCCAAGAGTTGTTGCATTAGAAAAGACCCTGATGCTTGGGAAAGATTGGAAGCAGTATGAAAAGGAGGTAACAGAGGATGAGATGGTTGGATGGCATCATCGACTCAATGGACATGACCTTGAGCAAAATCTGGGAGATAGTGAAGGACAGGGAATCCTGGTATGCTATAGTACATGGGGTTACAAAGAGTTAGACACTACTGAGTTACTGGACAAGAACCATTTGGAAAGGTTATCGGGAAATACTAATGTCCCCACAGACAATGGTGATCATGTCCCTAAAGTAGCACAAGATTTCAGGTCTGTCTAATTTTCACTAGAAGTATCCAATAGTCCCAAAGCAACATAAATAAAGGCAGATGTTTGTATTTATCCAGGCTTACTGAATCATTTAGCAACAGAGGCAGAAAAGAGATGAAAGTATCTGCCAGAATGCTCTGTATTTTTAAAAAGTAAATCTGAAAGGTCATTGATATGGGAGAACATAGAAAATGAAAGGTCTGTGGTCTCAACAAATTGAAAGATTAAACGAAGGGTCTAAATTGCAGAAGGCATAGAAGTTAAAGTTCAGAGAGCAGTAAGATCCAGAAATGAAAAGATCTCAGATACAAAGATGTCAGATGGGTATTTCTGCATGTAACCTGGAGTGAAAGCGGATACTAGGGACGTTCGACCAGACGACCAAGTCACTCAAACTGTGATGAGTAACTAAACAGACAGCAAAAATAGGGCAGTAGAAAGGTTTATAGCTGGGTATCATGTCTCAGACAATCATCATTGTAACTGCCAACATTTATTATGTACCTTCTGTGACGCACCACTAATATATATATTAATATTAATCTTCAAAGTGCCTCTATGGGGGATATACTGCTCTTCTCCCCAGTTTACAAATGAACACTGAAAGGTCAGATGAACAGCAGAGTTTTCTTCCAGGCCACCGCTTATTGGTTGTGCACATTTACTCCTGCTGTAAGTGAGAGGCCAGGTTTGAGAGTAGAGTGATAGATTAGAAAGGCGCTAAGGAGGAACAGGATGAAGAAGCATACTTTGTACCTTAACATAAGCATCTGTTAAAGAGGCATGCCAGAAATCAATGTACGTATGCAGCAGACTCCAACGTTATCAGCACCAGGGGCCAGTTTCACTGGAAGAAAATTTTTCCATGCTGGGGGTGGTGAAGGGTGGGAGATGGGTGGTGAGCGATGGTTTCGGGATGATTCAAACCCGTTACATTTATTGTGTACTTTGTTTCTATTCCAATCACATCAGCTCCATCTCGGATCATTAGGCATTGAATCCTGAAGGTTGTGGACCCCTGCTCTAAGGGATACAGGATCTCAGTTTTACCAGGTAGAGGGAAGATCCTGTCTGGATGATGACAGGCATGTGTTGATTTAACATTCACTGAGACCCTAAAGGCCCCAGCATTTGAGAAAAGCCAAGGATGCAAGGGGCAGCGGGGTGTGTGTACATGAGGCAAGATGTTTGGATATTTTGAAGATTTCGCATAAGACACTGGATAGAATTGTTTCCCACTAGCAGGTCCTAGGGCTCAGTGAGCCCCAGGAAACTTGGTGATGTTGCTGGACAAGGCATTGCACTGCTCATATTACATGAGGCATAAAGTTCACCCTTCCAGCTTCACTGTGACATATTCACATTCATAAGTACTTTCATACCCTCAACTTACATTCTCTCTAGGCTACCGGGAAACATGCAGGAAAGATACGACTATGCCACTTCTAGGCTTGTTAATTGCTCTAGTCATTCCTTGAGTTTATCATCAGTTGATAGGCTATGTTGGGCAGCTGAAAGCATACAGTCTGGCCAAAAAGTTTTGTGTGTGTATATATATATCTCCTCTAGAGAAATATTTATTCAGATTCTTGCCTACTTTTTAATTAGGTCATTTACTTTTTGTTGTATTGTAGAAGTTCGTCATATATTCCGCATAGTAGAGTCCTATCTAATACATGATTTCTCAATATTTTCTCCTAGTTGGGGGTTATCTTTTCACTTTCTTGATACTGCCCTTTCATTCATAAAATATTTTAATGTTGATGAGGTCCAATTTATATATTGGTTCTCAGGCTTTGGGTGCTATAGCTAAGGAACTATTGCCTAACCCAAGACTGTGAAGAGTTACACCCATTTACTTGTAAGAATTTTGTACTTTTAGCTTTTATATTTTGGTCTTTAATACATTTTGAGTTATTTTCATATGATATTAGTAGTAATCATGCATTGTTTGTTAAAAATAAAACAAACAACTGTTCTTTTCCCCCCACTAAATTGTCTTGGCAGACTTACTGAAAATCAATTGAACACTAATGTACTTATTGTACTAATGTGTTTATTTATGACTCCATGTTCTATTTCATTGAGCTACATGTCTGTCTTTGTACTAGTATCACCATAAAGAATTAATCACCATAGATTTGTAGTAAGTTTTGAAATCTAGAAGTGTAAGTCTTCTAACTTTGCTCACCATTGTCAGGATTATTTTGACTATTTGATCTCTTACACTTCCACATGAATTTCAGGGTCTGCTTGCTAATTTTTGTAGAGAGGCAGCTGGAATTTTGATAGAGATGATGCTGAATCTTTAGATACATTTGAGGAGTATTTCCATTTTAATAGTATTTAATCTGCTAGTCTGTGAACAAAGTATGCCTTTCAAGTCTTTTTCATTTTTGGTGGGTAGGTAGCAATATTTTGCAGTTGTGTTTTTTTCTTTTTTTTTTTTGCAGCGGTGAGCAGCTTTCAGGGTCTTGGTTCCCTGGCCAGGGATTGAATCCGTGCTCATGGCAGTGAAAGTACTGAGTCCTAACTACTGGACTGCCAGGGAATTCCTGATATTTTGTAGCTCTAAGTGTCTTATATTTCTTTGTTAAATTTAATACTATTATTTAATATTTATCATGTTCTCATAAATAGAATTGTTTCCTTAATTTGATTTTTGTATTGCTATTTCCTACTGTGGAGGAATGCAACAGATATTCATGTACTGACTTTCTATCATACAACTTGGGTGAACTCGTTTACTAGTTATAATAGGCATAGGCATTTTCATTGATTTAAACAATCAATGAAGGGGTTTTTACATTTAATATCATGTCATGAACAAACAGAGATAGTTTCACTTCTTCCTTCCCAATTTGGTGGACATTTATTTACCCTGGCTAGAGCCGCTAAAAGAATGATGAACGAAAGCAGGAAGAATGGATGCCCTTGTCTTGGTCATGACTTTACAGGGAGAGTTTTCAGTCTTGCACTATTAAATGTGATGTTCATCATGGGTTTCTCATAAACAGCCTTTGTCAGACGGAGTTAGTTCCCTTCTGTTCCTAGTCTGCTGTGTGTGTCTATGATGGAAGGCTGTTGGATTTTTTCAAGTGCTTTTCACGCTTCTGTTGAGGTGAGCATGTGTTTCCCCACTTTATTCTGTTATTATGTTGCTTTACATTGACTTATTTGTATATTCAAATCAATCTTATATTTTTCAGGTTAAATGCCATTTGGTATATAATCCTCTTTAATATGCTGCTGGATTCAGTTTTCTAGTATTTTATAAGAGGACTTTTACATCTGTATTTATAAGGGATCTCATCCTTTACTACTTTATTTTCTTGTATACCTTTTATGATTTTGCTCTCAGGGCAATGCTGGCCTTGTATAAGTCAGGAAGTGTTCCTTCCTCTTCCATTTTTCCAAAGAGTTTATGATGATCTGGTATTAATTCATCTTTAAATGTCTGATAAAATTCACCTGGGAAGCCATGTGGTCCTCCTAGGCTTTTCTTTGTGGTGAATTTTTTTGATTTCTAACTCAATCTCTTGTTTTTAACCTATTTCGAGAGTCTGTTTAGTCTTGAATCAGTTGTAATAGTTAATATCTTTCTGAGAATGTGTCTGCTTCACCTAGGTTATGTAATTTTCCAGCATACAATTGTTTCTTTATAATCCTTTTTTTTCCTGTAAGATGAGTAACATCCTCTCTTTCATAGTAATGCTCCCTTTGTCATGGGTATATTAAAAGGTCATAAGAGCCACGTGGAAGGGCTCCTATTAGCCTATTATTAGATGAACTGAGCATTAAAATGCATAATTACATAGAGTAAGAAATCATGTGTTCATATTAATATAACTAAGGGAATTAATAAATATGGGAGAAGCCAAACTCTTCCTTAGAGGAGCATGTCAACTAACGATAGAAGGCTGATAAAGTTAGAAAATTTTCATTGATCCTAAACCAGTGATTTAACACTTAATGGGGAAAAGTATATTTTTTGGTCCCAAAGTGTCTACCCACAAATTATATTTTATGAGAGAAAACAGTAATTTCACAGTGAAGAAACCTAGTAAACATCCCCATTACCAGGTTATTAAAGTTAGTATCAATAATATTAAGGATATCTGGAATCATGTGACTCTTGATTCGATACACTGAAGGGAATACAACATCCCTACTATTTCCAAACAACAAAAACACAAAAATAATGATAAGGAGATATCGAACAAACACAAACTATTAATAATAGGCATTCTATAATGTGCCTGGACTTTTCAAAAACATCAAGGTCAACAAACACAAAGAAAACCTCAGGAATGACTGCGTATTAAAGGGGAATGAAATACACGACATTGAAATACACAAAATTTCACAACAATGAAATACAATGCAAGATCTTCGGTTAGGTACTGGATTAGAGAAAATGACTATATAAAGTTTATTGTGGGACAAGTGGACAAGTCACTTAACCATCTCATGTCTAATTTTCTTCCACTGTCAAAGGAGGCAAATCTCTCGCATCTTCTAACACTATTAGTATAGGGAATGAGATATCATTGTGAAAGGCACAGCACAGGTCTAGACTCCATAAGTGTTTAATATAAACTCACTGAGAGTTTCTTTATCTTCTATAACCCTCTCACTCTACCCCATGGTTTATTCTGACCTAGTGGCTAGGCTCATCCTGCCAATTTAATCTATATTTACTACTTAATTATAGCCTTAGGGTCCCTTTTGCAACTGTTCCGCCAGCGTGAGGTTGTAATAACTTTGCTGCTGACTTTTCCTTCTAGATATTTTCACAAGATGTGCAACTCTGATACCTCTCTTTGCAAGTGACCCAGACCCTCAAGCTACACCTTCTGATAATAGAATTTTATCTCCCTCTCCTCCCTACCCACAGTGTGTGTGTGTGTGTGTGTGTGAGTGTGTTTGTGCCAGTGTTCATGCACATATTCAAGACTTCTCTCCTGATAGTGCAGTTCCCTGATGGCTCAGTAGGTAAAGAACCTGCCTGCGTCGCCAGAGACACAGGAGACACGGGTTCGATGTGTGAGTCGGGAAGATCCCCTGATGGAGGAGAATGGCGACCCATTCCAGTATTCTTGCCTGAAGAATCCCATGGACAGGGGAGCCTGGCGGGCTATAGTCCATGAGGTCACTAAGAGTTGAATATGACTTAGCCACAAAGCACTTCTAATATTAACCAAATTCACTATTATTTATTATGATTATAAATTATGATGATTTTTAAATTTTTCTTTCTTTTTTTATTTTTTGGCTGTGGGGAACTTAGCTCTCTGACCAAGAATTGAACCCCAGGCCCACGGCAGTGAAGGCACCTAGTCGTCAACCATTGGACCACAAGGGATTCCCCCATCAAACCGCACTTAAAATGGCGATCACCGCCACCCAACAACCTCTAGACGTTCACATTTTTCTTTATTCTCCTTCATAACACTTTTTACACGTCTACACACTATTTGTGTTTAACTTGGTTGTTCTGACCATTTTCTGTCTCCTTTTGCTGGAATGTAACCTCTATCAAGTTCGGCGATTTCAGCTGTATTTTGAGGGATATATCTTCAGCATCTACAGTAGTGCCTGACACTTGATAGATACTTGATAATATTTGTTAATAAATGAAAATTTCTCATTTTCTGGGCAGGTGCCCTTGTGCTGCTTTTGACGGAAACTGAGAGCTTGATAACACACCACAGTCGCTGTGGTAAACCTGTTCCTTCATCGTGTTGAACAGTGTTTCTCAAACTGAGCTTCACCAATAAAAATTCAACAGTTCCTGAGTTCATGTGGAATTTAAAAGACTTGAGAAAAGTTGTTTAAGATCTTATTTGAGACAAAGAATTACAGATACAGGAGCAAACATCTGGAACTCTGAGGAATATACAGAAATGAAATGCGCCAGAGGAATTTCTGTTTTACAAAACTAGACTCACTTGTTACCAAGAGAAAAGGGACCCCTAGACAGTCACCATTCTGATGTCAGGAACAAAAGGAAAACAGAAATTAAAGTGATTTTAAATATGGGTAATAGATAGCGAGGGGAATAGGGAAGTCTCAAGTTAGACCTGAATATTGATGCAGAGTGTCACCACAAAAATTTTCTAAATATTTCAAAATAAACAATATTATAAATGCTTACTTGGAGAAGGCAATGGCACTCCACTTCTGTACTCTTGCCTGGGAAATCCGATGGACAGAGGAGCCTGGTGGGCTGCAGTCCATGGGGTCGCGAAGAGTTGGACACGACTGAACGACTTCACTTTCACTTTTCACTTTCATGCATTGGAGGAGGAAGTGGCAACCCACTCCAGTGTTCTTGCCTGGAGAATCCCAGGGACAGCAGAGCCAGTGGGCTGCCTTCTATGAGGTCACAGAGAGTCGGACACGACTGAAGAGACTTAGCCGCTGCCGTAAATGCTTATTTGGAAAGGAAAGTGTGAACAGTTGATTGTTTTTCATGATAAGGAAACTCTCATTGAAAAAATCTCACAATTAAACTCTCACTGGAAGATATCTCCCATTTCAGAGAGGCTCATGTGTTATACCTATACCATGCAACTGGAACAGAATCACTGGAAGGATTGACATACTGGTGATGCTTTCCAAGAATATTGCTTGCTTACACCAAGAATATTTATCCTTTTATATCCCAGTTTCTCCTTTATCTACAAGTCTCTAGATAGTATTAAGTCTCTGCTCTAATCTTTGATTTGCAGCCGTAATGTTAAGTCTAGATTGGTGGCGCTAGTGGTAAAGAGGCTGCCTGCCAATACAGGAGACTTAAGAGACACAGGTTTGATCCCTTGGAGGAGTGCATGGCAACCCACTTTAGTATTCTTGCCTGGAGAAACCCATGGACAGAGGAGCCTGGTAGGCTATAGTCCATGGGGTCCCAAAGAGTTGGATACTACTAAAGTGACTTAGCATGCAGAATGCAGAGATTATACACTATACTGTGGTCCAGGAGACAACAACTACCAGAAAAATTAGAAACTTCCTCGTGTCTTGGTGTGTGTGGCAGACATTGTAATTCTTACCTGATCCTGTGGTCTGTTCACAAAAGTGGAGAATAACAGATTGAAAGATGGATAACTCAACTTTGGAGGTGCTGGCAACATGCACTGTTCATTACGTCACTGTCCTTGGTATTCTCTGTTGGGCACTATGTCTAGACTTAACATGAGACAAGAAAGAGAATCATGGGTAAACCATTTGCCAAGGGCATAACTTGACCTCACAATTTAATGGAATTAACTGCCCATTCTAATCTGTTTCTGAGTCTCCCAGGTGGAGGAGCTGATTTGAGCTTCCACCTCTAATCGAGTGACCTCAAGACAGGAAAGACGGCCTCCTCTGGAACATCAGAGACCTCTAGCTTCAAAAATGCCAACTAGAGTTCTGACGGATGGTAGACTCCCACATCCCGTATATCAAGATTAATATTCTGAAGAATGTGAGAAGAGATCCAGCATTTCCCTGTGTTCACTTTGTCCATAAAAAGGAGAACATTCTTTAACTCCCAGGAGAAGAAACTAGTGGAGTGAATACTTTCAGCTCTTCTCTCTCTCTTGCATGTTTTTTCTTTCTGTGTGTGCTTAGAGTCTGGGGCACTGGCTGGCTTAGTGGGAGCACCAAACTGTCTTCAATACTTGAATCATATCCTCCTGTTCTCGCTTCCTGAGGTCTATTATACAAGCACCGACTGTTCTCTCACCCAGGCAGGGCGTGTCTCTGCCCTCACCCCTTGCTCCATAGCAGAGAAAACTGGTGGCCTCATTTTGGCTTTGATTAACTGGAACTCTTGTATTTAAGGTTTACAGGTACAACCTGGAAACACATTAGTCATACAGATATTCATGTTTTTTGCTTTTGCTCCGTTAGTATGTACTCAAGAGAGATGAGAGTATCTTAGCCACTCCCTCACAACTTCAACAAAAGCAGTTCCATAATTCAAGCTTTCAGAGATTCCAAATCAAATTTAGGTCTGCAACAGTATTTTAATATAGCAACGCATCCCCGTAGATCAGCTTTGTCTTCTGTCAAGAGCGGAATGGGGAGGTTGAGGGAAGATCGAAGAAAAAGCTGGGGGAAGGGAAGGCCAGGATGTCAGACAATCTCCTGTTTTCAGAGCTGGTAGTGCTGCCTAGTCCTGGCTGGGCCAGCCCTGGAAGGAAGTATGTGGGCTGGCTGGAGAAGTAATTGAATTTCACAACTTGCCTCACGTTCCTGCTGACACAAAGTGCCTTGCAAGGAGGGGAGCATCACAGGAGGCCAACACCTGGCAAGACCAAGGTTGGGCACTGCTGTGAGTCTTTCTATACGAAACTCCCGGCTCAAAATAGCCTGCCTGTTAGCGCCCCAGCCGAGAGCCCCTACAGAGAAGGAAGGAAGAGACGTGCTGTCTCTAAGATACGTACGGGCTGCCCTCTGCTCCAAAATGAAGCCACTGACCTGTGGTCGCCCTTCCCCTCTCAGGGCTAGAGAGGCCTCACCTATAAAAAAGGCATTCTGACTGCGTGAATTTTAAATTCCTTCCAGCTGTGACGCTCTATTTGTCTAAGGATGGGAGGATCAACTCAAGACTTCCTGTAGCAGCAGTCCCACGCCCCATTAATGTGTAGAACCTGACTCGGGGTATATAATAAGCTTCCTGCCTCGTTTCTCCACCTAGATAGGAACCAAGGGAAGGATATAACTCTGAACCAGGCATTTCACAAGTCTTTACACAGGTAACTACATGCCACCTTTACAACAAGGATGCAAGAGCTAAAGAAGCAGACAGTGGCTCAAAGAATGTAGAGGACTTACCCTGTGTAAAAAAAAGAATAATAATAAAAGGCAAGAAAAAGAGCTTGAATTAAAATTCAAACTATAAACTCCAAAGCCAGGGGCTATTCTCACAGAACGATTTTGCCTACATGAAGCCTGAATTGTTTCTGTGACCGTTCCCGTAACATCATTACTAAATACATGTTTATTAATGAATGGCTGTCTAAAGGAAAACATGATTTATTAGGTTAAATATATTAAAGTGTTTGATCAGTGAACAGAAACATTATTGTGAACAAATTCTGACTTCAAATAATATTTCTAAGAATGTTCTGCAAGATGACCTTCATTTATTCATGTATTCATACATTAAAAACAACGGCACCTACAAGATGCTAGGCACTGGGCCAGGGGTAGGTCAAAGAGGAAATGATTCTTGAATATATAGCACACACAGTTTTGTGGTAGGACAGCCTACATTCAGTGAATCTAGAGTCACAACAGAGATGCGAGCTGAGAGAAGGGTGACCTGGAAGCTGAGAGTGTGTCCTGGGGAGTCACGTCAGGCTTTCCTGTACTCAAGGCGGCTCAGCTGAAATTTACAGGAAGTGCAGACATTAACCAGGTGGGAGGGGTCAAGCCACAATCACTGTGTGCGGCAGACAGCATGTGCGGAGGTGCACAGGAGGCGGGGAGGAGCGGGATTCTCTGCAGGAACGGAGAGAAAGCTGCTAAGGCTGAGGTGAGCCTGTGGGGGCACCGGGGTTCAGAGCTCACCGCGCAGAGATGGTTTTCTAACATGCATACCTGCAAACTCTGCGGCACTCACACTCATCTCAGCCTCCATCAAGACCCTTTTCTGAGGAGCTCCTTCTTTTCTAGGCTCATCCCTTCATTCGGGGTCTGCAGCTCACTCCCACCCTCTTCACGGGCTTCAGGTTTTGTCACTTTTTCTGGGTTCAACTTCATTTACGTCCCTTTCCCTTCTGCAGGATTATCATTAATATGCAAACACACTATAATTCCCCCTATCTTAAAAGCCAACTGCATTGATACCCACATTCCCTTAGCATCCGCCATGATGCTTCCCTCTTTCTTTTTATAGACAAAACTGTTTATAGAGTTGTCTTCCTAAGCGATTTCTCACATCTCATTCTCCACCTCTCTCCCCCTCTCTCTCATACACACACACACACAAACACACACACACACACACACACACACACATAGAGATGGGCAATTACTATTCACAATTAGTAAATATAACATACATTTACAAAAAGACAGCAAGCAACGAACTGCCACAACCATCAGTGGAAGAACAACAGAACAGAGTCGGCACCTCAGGAGCCCCCTCGTTTGCTCTTCCTGATTCTACCCTTGCTACACTCCAAAATTAACTATTCTTAATTTTACTTAAGCACTTTTACCTCTGCTTTGTAGTTTTACCATCTATGCTTGCATCCTTAAATGCTATTTAGTTTATCTTGCCTGATATGTTAAACTCATAACTAGATGGTATAAAGTTATTTGTCTCTAGTTTCTTTCACTCAACACCATGTTTGTGAGAGTCATCATGTTGCACAAAGCTGCAAGGTATACATTTTCATTGTTAAAAAGTCTTCCATTATATATGCGTGACTCTTTATTTGACTGTTGATAGACATGGGATTGTTTACCGTTCGGGACATGAATAACGCTGTATGAGCATGCGTCCTTGCAAATGTCTACTGGTAAATACCGATAGGTGCAAAAGTGAGAGATCACAGGCTTTACATATCTTCAACTTGAACAGATATTTCACTAGGATGACACAAAAATGTTTTCCAAAACACACCACCTTACGCTCCCGTTAGGAATAGATGAGAGGGTGTTTTGCTTTGTTTTTATCCACATCATATTCATCAGCACTTAGAAATATTAGTCACTTTTTCTTTTTCTCTTAGTGTTCTGATGAAATATTATATTAAACTATGATTAGAATTTACATTTTCTGATTATTATCATAAAATTGAGCACTTTTCAAACATCTGTATTAAAGGTCAATTGGACATTTATTTTTTTATTATTAATTTTTATTTTTTTAGTTTGTTTTGCTTTACATTACTGTATTCATTTTGCCATACATTGACGTAAATCAGCCATAAGTATACCTGAGTTCCCAATCCGGACCCCCTCCCTTCCCCCTCCCTCCCCACACCATCCCTCCAGATCATCCCCACTCATCAGTCCCAAGCCTTCTGCATCGAACCTAGACCGGCAATCCGTCTCCCTTATGATATCATACATGTTACAATGCCATATTCCCAAATCCTCCTACCCTCTCCCTCTCCCACGGAGTCCAAAAGGCTGTTCTACACATCTGTGTTTCTCTTGCTGTCTCGCGTACATGTTTAACACCACCATCTTTCTAAATTCCATATATATGTGTCAGTATACTGTATTGGTGTTTTTCTTTCTGGCTCACTTCACTCTGTATAATTGGCTCCAGTTCCATCCACCTCATTAGAACTGATTCAAATGTATTCTTTTTGATGGCTGAGTAATACTCCATTGTGTATATGTACCACAGCTTTCTTATCCATTCATCTGTTGATGGACATCTAGGTTGCTTCCATGTCCTGGCTATCATAAACAGTGCTGCGATGAACATTGGGGTACAGGTGTCTCTTTCAATTCTGGTTTCCTCAGTGTGTATGCCCAGCAGTGGGATTGCTGGGTCATAAGGCAGTTCTATTTGCAATTTTTTAAGGAATCTCCACACTGTTCTCCATAGTGGCTGTACTAATTTGCATTCCCACCAACAGTGTAAGAGGGTTCCCTTTCTCCACACCCTCTCCAGCATTTATTGCTTGTTGACTTTTGGATCGCAGCCATTCTGACTGGTGTAAAATGGTACCTCATCGTGGTTTTGATTTGCATTTCTCTGATAATGAGTGATGTTGAGCATCTTTTCATGTGTTTGTTAGCTCAATTGGACATTTAGTAAAATGTTTGTTCAGTTATTTTACAAATATTTCTATTGGGTAGTCTATTACTTTTTCTTAGTGAAATAGTTATCGACTATCCAAGGCTTTATTGGTTATACGGGCCTAAAATATCATCCACTCTGTATCTTTTTAATCCTTTTACTAGTCTTTTTTAAACAAAAATGCCCAACTTTAATATAGTTCCACTTTTCAATATTTTCTTCTGTAGTTACATATATTTATGTCATTTCAAAAAGCTTTTCCTACATCAAGATCATGAGCATATTTTCATACATTATCTTTTTGAAGCCTCATTGTTTTGTAGTCCATATAGGCTTTGAAAATCCACACTTAGAGCCCCCTTGAAATTTATTTTTGTGTCATGTACAAGATAGGAGTCAAATTTCCTTTTTGTTCACTTGGATATCCAACTGACTCAACAACATTTATTATTTGCTATATTTATATTCCTACTGCTTTGTAATTCCTCCTTTTAAAACAAGTGACTATTTATGAATATGTATGCATCTGGGCTGTTTACTATTTTTGCAGAGCCCTTGTATAATTTATAGAGTATCATACTGCATTATGTATGATATTTGCAACAAAATTCTTTACAGATATTCTTTATCAGATCAACCAATTCTCTTTTATTCCTAGGTTGCTAAAGACATAAAGGATGAATAGATATTAAATTTTATCAACATCTTTTCATCTTTTACAATAATAATAGAATCATTCTTCCTTATTTGTTCCTGTGGTAAATCATATTATTTTTTCACATTGAAACCAAACGTGACATCTAAAATTAATATAACATGGTCGTGAAGCTTTATAATTACATATATACTTTACATTATAAATATAATTGTATTGTTGTTGTCATGTCTGACTCTTTGCTACCTTATGTACAGCAACACACCAGCCTTCCCTGTTCTTCACTATCTCCCAGAGTTTGTTCAAACTCATATCTATTGAGTTGATGGTGCCATCCAACCATCTCATCCTCTGTCACCCTCTTCTCATCCTGCCCTCAGTCTTTTCCAGGATNCAAACGTGACATCTAAAATTAATATAACATGGTCGTGAAGCTTTATAATTACATATATACTTTACATTATAAATATAATTGTATTGTTGTTGTCATGTCTGACTCTTTGCTACCTTATGTACAGCAACACACCAGCCTTCCCTGTTCTTCACTATCTCCCAGAGTTTGTTCAAACTCATATCTATTGAGTTGATGGTGCCATCCAACCATCTCATCCTCTGTCACCCTCTTCTCATCCTGCCCTCAGTCTTTTCCAGGATCACAGTCTTTTCTAAGAAGTCTGCTCTTTGCATTGTGTGGCCAAAGTATTGGAGCTTCAGCTTCAGCATTAGTCCTTCCAATGAATATTCAGGGTTGATTTCCTTTAGGAATGACTATTTTGATCTCCTTGCAGTCCAAGGGACTCTCAAGAGTCTTCTCCAGCACCACAGTTCGAATGCATCAGTTCTTCAGTGCTTAGCTTTCTTTATGGTCCAATTCTCACATCCATACCTGACTACTGGAAAAGCCACAGCTTTGACTATACAGACATTTGTCAGCAAAGTGATGCCTCTGCTTTTTAATATACTAGGTTTGTTATAGCTTTTCTTCCAAAGAGCAAGAGTCTTTCAATTTCATGGCTGCAGTCACTGTCCACAGTGGTTTTGGAGCCCAAGAAAATAAACAGTTTGTATTTGGTTGTTTTCTCAAACCAGCTAATTAAAAATGTCATTTCCCAGTGAGAAATCATGACTGACAATGCCATCTCTTAAATCTACAGCTGTTAACCAGTGTGTTTCCTTTAGTCTAACATTTGCACTGATCATGGGTGAACTGTCATCATTCTGTGATTACCTAGGCAAAATCTTATGTATTTTGGAATGCCTTCTCTATCCTCTCTGGGATATTAAGACTCAAGCCCTCAGTAGTGAGCAGGCAAGGTCAGCCACCACAGAACTGAGGCTGGGAGCTTAATCCCAAGAGCTCACAAGGGTGCATGTCAAGCATTCTTAGGAGGAACAGTAGATCCTGGTGTGACTGCCCAGAGCAGATCCCTGGAGGAGGCAGAGAGACCTAGACTCCAAGGGAGCAAATGAGGATATTATTAAACATCTGTTATGGGCCAGATTCTCCACAGGGGATCACTGAGAATGCAAAATTCAGCCAGAAGTGCTATGGCTTAAAAAAAAAAAATCAGATTTCTTTATCTCATGCTCTCTGCTCAGCCAATGCATTCTATCTCCCCTTCCCTCCAGTTACTGAGACTAACCCCCTAATGCCAAATAGAGTATTTACATCTCAGACTCCTACAAGTTGAAGTCCTAAATCTTCCTACCATCCTTCTCTCTCTTGAGTAATTACGATAAGCAAAGTACCATCTTCTTTCTGATGTTTTTCTGTTCTTCATCAGTCTCCATTCTCAGGCCTTTGCCCTGCCTGCCCCTTAGATATGTTGGTCTCCTGAGATTGCTTCTGAGTCTCTTCCATTCTTTCTCCATGTCCCTGCTTGTAATTCCAATCTTGCCCATGGAACCAGCTATCAAGCCAACGAGAATTTCTCAAAGATCCACATCTTGAAGCCCTTCGCCTCCCCTTTGCTGTTTCCGGCATATCCACAGTCTCTTTCATGATTCCCTTGACTGACTCTGCAGTTAATCCTGGGAAGTCATGTACATCTGCACAGGTTTCTGCATCAAAAATGCATTGTTTCAGGCTTCACGGCTTTCATGGCTTTTCTGTAACAATGATGGCACCTTCCAGACTTTTATGATGCTCCCCCTACCAGGGTTATCTTTGTACAGTTGACAATCCTCCCCACTGAGTACTGTGTATAATGTACCTGAAAGGTTTCTTATGACCCCCTTTATCTGAAGGTTGAATTAGACACATTGTGTTTGGGGGCAATTAGACCATCTTGACACCTTTGGTGTTGAACTTGTGGGGCTCTGGGTGAGCAGGGACAGTGCTCACGGATCAAAAGAACTATAAAGACAATCACTTACTGACAAGATACCTCCTGACATCAGAGACAAAGTATCCATGGAACCTATCGAGAAAAAGGAGTCTCAATGTCCAGGCCATCTTGTGGTAAACCAAAAGACTGGCAGCTTGTGTTTATCTTTTCCCTACAAGGCTTGAGGGTTAGCAGGTTTATAGATAGAGCTAGTCTTGATTACAAATCTGACAGCATTTGCACAAAACAACAGTTAGTTTATCCCTTCATGCCTTAAATCTTGGTGCATGCTTCTCTTCTTTTCCGATAAACAGACTTTGTTGCATTTATCTTTTCCAGAATAGGGCGCATTTGTCTGCCTTAAAAACCTGTGCAGGCAGATAGTCTTTCTCCTCAATAATTTTCTTAAAGGTAACTGGGAACTTGTCTCCTGCCTCTTGGTTGGCAGAAGCTGCTTCTCCTGTAATCTTGACATTTTTTTGAGGTTAAACCTCTTCAACAATTATTAAACCATCCTTGCTGGCATTAAATTCCCTAGCTTTAGAGCCTTTTCCTTCTTCTTGTTATAAGTTGTTAAATGATGACTCGGCTTTTTCTTGAATCCTACAGATTCTACAGGTGAGCATTTATTACAGAAATCTTGCAAACACATGCAAGTTGCATTTTCAATGATATAGAAAGGTATTTCACAAAAAGTGCAAGGTATAGCTGGAGTCATGACGTCACAGATTTCCTTTCCTCTTTTTACAATGGTCCTTTTGCTGGATTAATTTGTCTTGAAATGGTGGTCAACTACAGCTGTGGACCTCAATCTGTTGAGCAATTCAGCTTTTTCTTTTAATGCCATGACTTTTCTCTGCTTCTTGGGAGGATTTCTAGCATCACTAGTGGCTCTTCAGATGGGTCCCCTGGTGGGCTTATGGTATTGCACTAAACACGATGAAAAATATACAAGAACAGCAAGAGATCACTTTTTATTATGACACAAAATTTACTGGAGAGACAAACTGCTCACATAAAGAGGATTAGCATCACATGATGTTCTAAGTGAAAATGATGTTCACTTAGAACATCACATGATATGTATATGATATATATATATCTCATATATATATATTATATATATATATATATAATCATGGGCTTCCCTTGTGGCTCAGCTCGTAAAGAATCTGCCTGCAGTGCAGGAGACCCAGGTTTGATCCCTGGGTTGGGAAGATTCCCTGGAGAAGGAAATGGCAACCCACTCCAGTATCCTTGCCTGGAAAATCTCATGGACAGAGGGGCCTGGAGGGTTGCAGTCCATGGGGTCGCAAAGAGTCGGGCACGACTGAGTGACTAACACTTATATATATATATATATATATAATTTCTTATTTTATTTTCCCCTTTTTCTATTAAGTTAAGAGCTATCTCAATATAAGTGGTGTTGACATTTGCATATCAGTTCACAGGACACTAGAAGCCACGTCGAGAGGTTAAAGGGAAGATGGTATATCACTGGAGATGTGAGACTTCCAGGTGGGTACAGCGAATAACAGGGCCTTGTGTTGTCACTTCCGTGTCATGAAGTTGCTGCTGTTTGCAAGTTAAATAAAGGCAGAAATTGAGACTCAATAGTGAGTAGCAGAAAAGTGGGCTATGCTAGTCTAACATCTGGTCTGCTTCCAGATCTATTCCCTGACCAGCGCCTAGAAGTAATGTGAGGGCATGGGAGCAGGATTAGCAAGAAGCAGCATGTGGACAGAGGAGAAAACTTACAACACTAGGAGGAGGACTGAAGGAAAAGCAGCAGATTCTGGTAACTTTGTCAGGGTTATAGCCAACAGCCAACAGTGACTGGAGCACGGTGTGTATTTCAGGCCAGGCAGACTCAGATCCCTCTCTAGAACCATCTCAGATGCTCTAATCAGCATAGATTGGCAAAACCAGAAAGAAGCAAGGTGCACGAATAAAATGGAGAAGACTGGACACAGTGGGCTATGGTCAGAGAGAGGGGCCAGCATAGTGGGACAGGCTGAGTTTGAAAACAGTCACTGTAATGGCTTACATTCTCGACTTATAATCAAACGAGACTGTTGTGAGCTCAAAGGAGAATGTGAATCCAGTGCCACTGCCGCTTCATGGCATTTAAACAAAGGCGGGAGTTGGCTTGGTTAGTAATGGCAGGGACAGGACTGCCTTGGCAAGACACAGGACTCTTCCTCTTGAAATGCAAGTGCTTAAGAACAGAAAGAGTGTGACAGGGAGATAGATAGAAGGGAAAAAGAGAGAAGCTGAAGAATGAACATGGACTGACAGAGGAGGATCAAAGCAGCAAGAACCAATGGAGAGAATTTTAGAAGCAAAATTAATTTCATTTAAAGATTAACTCTAGCCTCGGGATATGCACTGATGGAATGCTACCAAATGATATCAAATTCACAGAAAACATCAAATTAAACACTTGGGAGGAAAAAGAAGCAAAAACAAAGGAAACTATCCTACTGTTTTGAAGGCAACTGGCTTTTTCCTACTATTGAGCATGCAGCTGCCAACCCAAGCAAGTGAGATAGAAGCGGTAAAGAAAGAAAGATCTGAAAGACAGCAGAGAGAATAACACTCAATAGTACTGGGCAGCCAGAAAAATGAAACACACTTGATGAGCCTTGAACTCGGGAGGCGGTTGGCCTGGGACTTTCCTGCTCTGTGATGGAAGCTACATCCATGGCCAGAAGGATTCCTGTGCACTGAAGTTGTGTTCCAGAGAATGTTATTAGTGCTAAGAAATAGGAAAATCTCCCCAGAGCAACTACTCAGTCTTCAGAAATGGTTCGACAAAAAGAATTTCAAACTCTCACACAGACATTGATCACACCCACTGTGCTCTTTGCAATGATTCCACTACAAAGTTTCAGCATTCAGTATACACAGAGTCCTGCCAAAGCCAACAAGGCTTCCAAAGTGCCCTGTGGGGAGAAGGGAGGACTTAGAGAAAGCCATTGGCCTCAAGGAGCATGCTGTCTAGAAGGAAAACATGGTGACTTATACATGATAAGGCTTCCCAGGGGGCTGGGAATGCATGAGATATAAGAGATGCTGGTTCGATCCCAGGGCCAGGAAGATCCCCTGGAGAAGAGAATGGCAACCCACTGTAGTATTCTTGCCTGGAGAACCCCATAGACAGAGGTGTCTGGCGGGCTATACATAGTCCACAGGATTGCGAAGAGTCAGACGCAACTGAGTGACTCACACTTCACTCTTACACAATAAGTGTATGAGAAAAAGTAGAAAGTGATAGGGCTACTGCAGACAGAAGAGAAATTCCACCATTTCTTGGTACATTTCAGGCTGTCTGGAGCTGCCCTTTGCAGACTCACCCTTGGGACGATGTTTGCTTTTGGGGTGTTTTTTTTTTTTTGTCTTCTCTCTAAACACTCCTTGCTACCTAGTGGCTTCACAGTTTAATCCATATGACCCCAGCATCATCCAGTCCATGAGCACATCTTATATCAGTGGCTTGGGGCTTACATCCAGGACTGATAATGCAAACATCACCCAGTTGGTCCAGAAGTGTGTTATCAAGAGATGACAAATTCTAAGTGAACTTTATAAATCTTTCTTCAGACAAGGCATGTATGACTTATATAAGCCACACCTCAGGACAGGGGCCATAGTATCTTTTTCAGCCTTCTTAACCAGATACAAGAATACCATGCTTACCCTTGTCTCATGAAATGTGCTGGATTGGGACCCCCACCCCACGTGGAGTACATTTGGTTTCCATTCCCTCAACATGTCATGCTCACTCCAGGCTGCTTCTGCCCGCTTCCAGACGGAGCGCTCAGCAGGCCTGTAACTATAGCTCTGCTCACCGCTGAGGGCTGCAGTTATGCTCTGGGCCCCCAAGAGGTTCCGCCTGCTTGTGAGCACTGCTTATCCATCACTGATGTGTTTAAAACACAGGGAGGTTCACAGCGTGAACTCCCAATGCCATCCTGATCCGTCATCTATGTCATCTCATTTAATCTCCATGATATTCTGAGAAGGTCAGGAACACCATAAATCACAGGGTAGGTTTCATACAAAAATTATTAGAATGAAAAATTCACAGGCAGGTGGCTATGCCAAAAGAAGTAGGAGTCAACATCTGCACTTTAGCAGATGAAAAATTAGCCCCAAAAGTTTTGACCAAAACCAAGTCTTGAGTAACAGAATAGAAATATGACTCCATATCTGTGGAAACCCAGAGCCTGTAGACAATTTTGCTTTAATGGTTAAAGAGAGCTGGAGTTCCTTTCAGTCAAGTGGACAAAATTCTTACTAGCCCTTAAAATACCTAAGTAAGGAATGAGACATTTTAGACAAAGGGAACCTATATGTGCAAAGTTTTAGAAATCAGAAATACCAGGTACATTTCCAGAAAGGCCAGTCTTCCATGCTAAAGCACTCTTCCGTCCAGTTACCAGTGAGTTTGTGCATCTACCCCTTCAATTCCAATAAATTTATAACTTTTATGGAGTATCACTATGTACCAACCACTAGGTACTAAAAATGCAAAGGATGAATAAAATCTTGACCTGTCTGAAAGGATCCCACATACTAGTGAGAGAAAGAGAGATCTTGACAAAAATATTCATTATTGTCTATACTTTACAATATAGTCTAAATGTCCATGCTATATTAGAGGAGTTGATATTTGACCAGGTTCCTGAAAGATGTATAGAATTTCAAGAGGTGCAGAGGGTGAGGGCTCTGGGCATTCCAAGCTGAGACAATAGCAGAAGCAGAGGCCAAAGCATGAAGCACACACTACGACTCTCAGGACTGGCAAGTGGTCCCTTTGGTCAGACTCCCTTCTGCACTCCTCCCCAGGGGCAGAGACTGACCAGGGGTGGGGATGAATGGGAATGGATTGAGTAGTTTGGACCTGTCTCCCTTTCGACTGATCCCCAGCTGAGGCTGCAGCTCAGGAGCCTTTGGAAATCAACAGGTCAGAGACTGGTGAAGCCCGGGGGCCAAAGGCGCTGCTGCTCTCCAGTCCCAGGCTTGTCTTTTCCTAGATCGCTCCCTGAGCTGCATGCCCTGCTGCTGAAAGAGATACACTCATTTCTCCCACTGCCCATTCCTGTCTCTACAGAGCACCCCTGCCTTCTTATGCTCTTCCCAGGTAAGCCAGGCCACGCAGATGTGCCTTGTAAGGAATGATTTCACATCAGCAAGCTGTCAAAACACAGTATCTTTATCCCTGAGGCTTGCATACAGACAGCTTGCCAGCTGACCTGCTTTGCTCCAGGGCCAAAGGTGAGAGAAGAAAGTGCAGGGGCGGAATAGATGGGGAGCAGGTGGCTGACGTATGCTGAAAGGAGGGCGGGCAAAGAGCAGGACTGCAGAAGGGCGAGGTGGGGTCAGGGTGGTGAGGGCAGTTTCCAAGCTGGGTGCATCTCTCTTCTGTTTTTATTCATATGTTTGTCTTCAAATTCTTCCCGTTGTCTGACTTCACATCCAGCATAACTCTCCCAGGTCTGTGACCATTATTTCTAAATACCTATTGGTTTGGGTCATTTTTGTTTCAATCCAGTTCAGTGAAAACTTACCCAGGTTCATCCCAAATCCATGAACTAGGCTGAAACTTGCAACTTGAAAGGAAATAGGGCATAAACTCCATTTTCATGGAACTCACAATCTAATGAGGAAAGACACCACGCAAAGCACCATATTAATAAAGAATTAAGCACAAGGGTGCTGAGGGGATGTAGAAAAATGAGCCTGGAGAATCAGGGCAAGACCTAAAGGCGGTGCTTCCTGCACCGGATACTAAAGATAAGCGGGAAGTATATTTAGCATTAATAGCATTGTCGATAATGAAAAATGTTCTCAATAGACCTGCCATGAAATGTTTATGGGGAATAACACTCCATCAACATAAATATAACGACTGCTATAATATGAGGAGAAATTAATGGGACTATCATCAGGTCTGGAGGCTAATCCAATTCTCTAAATCTTTAACAGATCAAATAGACAGGAATAAGTGGGTTTCAGGGAAACAGAATAATACAATAAATAAAGTTTATTTGCCATATATATATATAGTACTCTACCATATTTTTAAATGACCATAGTATATTGCAGAAAGAAAAACATAACATTACAATTTAGACATACACTGACTCAATACAGTCTGAAAGCTAAAATTATATTAAAATAAGACATAAATTAAAATTAATACCTTATGGGTCTTTATGTATATTGATAAAACAGACAACATTCTGATAAATTTAAGGATTAAAAGAGAAAATATCAATATATCAACACTTGGAATGAGAAAGGGGGCCCAATGACAGACACAATTGACTAATATTTTAAGGAGTTTTGTATATAGGTTTATGAAGGTATTTGTCATTTTATTTTTCAATTATAGATGTGTCTGGTTTGGGAATCTAGATAATGCTGGATTTATAAAGTGAGGTAAGCAGCATCTTCTTATTTTCTGCAAGGATCTGTGAAAATGGAATAATTTCTCACTCGAGTATTTGCTAGCGTTCCCCTGGTGAAACCACGTGGGCCTGGAATCTCTCTGTGTCTCCTGTAAGGAACATAGGGTTGGATCTTGCCTTTTTTNACGTCGAGAGGTTAAAGGGAAGATGGTATATCACTGGAGATGTGAGACTTCCAGGTGGGTACAGCGAATAACAGGGCCTTGTGTTGTCACTTCCGTGTCATGAAGTTGCTGCTGTTTGCAAGTTAAATAAAGGCAGAAATTGAGACTCAATAGTGAGTAGCAGAAAAGTGGGCTATGCTAGTCTAACATCTGGTCTGCTTCCAGATCTATTCCCTGACCAGCGCCTAGAAGTAATGTGAGGGCATGGGAGCAGGATTAGCAAGAAGCAGCATGTGGACAGAGGAGAAAACTTACAACACTAGGAGGAGGACTGAAGGAAAAGCAGCAGATTCTGGTAACTTTGTCAGGGTTATAGCCAACAGCCAACAGTGACTGGAGCACGGTGTGTATTTCAGGCCAGGCAGACTCAGATCCCTCTCTAGAACCATCTCAGATGCTCTAATCAGCATAGATTGGCAAAACCAGAAAGAAGCAAGGTGCACGAATAAAATGGAGAAGACTGGACACAGTGGGCTATGGTCAGAGAGAGGGGCCAGCATAGTGGGACAGGCTGAGTTTGAAAACAGTCACTGTAATGGCTTACATTCTCGACTTATAATCAAACGAGACTGTTGTGAGCTCAAAGGAGAATGTGAATCCAGTGCCACTGCCGCTTCATGGCATTTAAACAAAGGCGGGAGTTGGCTTGGTTAGTAATGGCAGGGACAGGACTGCCTTGGCAAGACACAGGACTCTTCCTCTTGAAATGCAAGTGCTTAAGAACAGAAAGAGTGTGACAGGGAGATAGATAGAAGGGAAAAAGAGAGAAGCTGAAGAATGAACATGGACTGACAGAGGAGGATCAAAGCAGCAAGAACCAATGGAGAGAATTTTAGAAGCAAAATTAATTTCATTTAAAGATTAACTCTAGCCTCGGGATATGCACTGATGGAATGCTACCAAATGATATCAAATTCACAGAAAACATCAAATTAAACACTTGGGAGGAAAAAGAAGCAAAAACAAAGGAAACTATCCTACTGTTTTGAAGGCAACTGGCTTTTTCCTACTATTGAGCATGCAGCTGCCAACCCAAGCAAGTGAGATAGAAGCGGTAAAGAAAGAAAGATCTGAAAGACAGCAGAGAGAATAACACTCAATAGTACTGGGCAGCCAGAAAAATGAAACACACTTGATGAGCCTTGAACTCGGGAGGCGGTTGGCCTGGGACTTTCCTGCTCTGTGATGGAAGCTACATCCATGGCCAGAAGGATTCCTGTGCACTGAAGTTGTGTTCCAGAGAATGTTATTAGTGCTAAGAAATAGGAAAATCTCCCCAGAGCAACTACTCAGTCTTCAGAAATGGTTCGACAAAAAGAATTTCAAACTCTCACACAGACATTGATCACACCCACTGTGCTCTTTGCAATGATTCCACTACAAAGTTTCAGCATTCAGTATACACAGAGTCCTGCCAAAGCCAACAAGGCTTCCAAAGTGCCCTGTGGGGAGAAGGGAGGACTTAGAGAAAGCCATTGGCCTCAAGGAGCATGCTGTCTAGAAGGAAAACATGGTGACTTATACATGATAAGGCTTCCCAGGGGGCTGGGAATGCATGAGATATAAGAGATGCTGGTTCGATCCCAGGGCCAGGAAGATCCCCTGGAGAAGAGAATGGCAACCCACTGTAGTATTCTTGCCTGGAGAACCCCATAGACAGAGGTGTCTGGCGGGCTATACATAGTCCACAGGATTGCGAAGAGTCAGACGCAACTGAGTGACTCACACTTCACTCTTACACAATAAGTGTATGAGAAAAAGTAGAAAGTGATAGGGCTACTGCAGACAGAAGAGAAATTCCACCATTTCTTGGTACATTTCAGGCTGTCTGGAGCTGCCCTTTGCAGACTCACCCTTGGGACGATGTTTGCTTTTGGGGTGTTTTTTTTTTTTTGTCTTCTCTCTAAACACTCCTTGCTACCTAGTGGCTTCACAGTTTAATCCATATGACCCCAGCATCATCCAGTCCATGAGCACATCTTATATCAGTGGCTTGGGGCTTACATCCAGGACTGATAATGCAAACATCACCCAGTTGGTCCAGAAGTGTGTTATCAAGAGATGACAAATTCTAAGTGAACTTTATAAATCTTTCTTCAGACAAGGCATGTATGACTTATATAAGCCACACCTCAGGACAGGGGCCATAGTATCTTTTTCAGCCTTCTTAACCAGATACAAGAATACCATGCTTACCCTTGTCTCATGAAATGTGCTGGATTGGGACCCCCACCCCACGTGGAGTACATTTGGTTTCCATTCCCTCAACATGTCATGCTCACTCCAGGCTGCTTCTGCCCGCTTCCAGACGGAGCGCTCAGCAGGCCTGTAACTATAGCTCTGCTCACCGCTGAGGGCTGCAGTTATGCTCTGGGCCCCCAAGAGGTTCCGCCTGCTTGTGAGCACTGCTTATCCATCACTGATGTGTTTAAAACACAGGGAGGTTCACAGCGTGAACTCCCAATGCCATCCTGATCCGTCATCTATGTCATCTCATTTAATCTCCATGATATTCTGAGAAGGTCAGGAACACCATAAATCACAGGGTAGGTTTCATACAAAAATTATTAGAATGAAAAATTCACAGGCAGGTGGCTATGCCAAAAGAAGTAGGAGTCAACATCTGCACTTTAGCAGATGAAAAATTAGCCCCAAAAGTTTTGACCAAAACCAAGTCTTGAGTAACAGAATAGAAATATGACTCCATATCTGTGGAAACCCAGAGCCTGTAGACAATTTTGCTTTAATGGTTAAAGAGAGCTGGAGTTCCTTTCAGTCAAGTGGACAAAATTCTTACTAGCCCTTAAAATACCTAAGTAAGGAATGAGACATTTTAGACAAAGGGAACCTATATGTGCAAAGTTTTAGAAATCAGAAATACCAGGTACATTTCCAGAAAGGCCAGTCTTCCATGCTAAAGCACTCTTCCGTCCAGTTACCAGTGAGTTTGTGCATCTACCCCTTCAATTCCAATAAATTTATAACTTTTATGGAGTATCACTATGTACCAACCACTAGGTACTAAAAATGCAAAGGATGAATAAAATCTTGACCTGTCTGAAAGGATCCCACATACTAGTGAGAGAAAGAGAGATCTTGACAAAAATATTCATTATTGTCTATACTTTACAATATAGTCTAAATGTCCATGCTATATTAGAGGAGTTGATATTTGACCAGGTTCCTGAAAGATGTATAGAATTTCAAGAGGTGCAGAGGGTGAGGGCTCTGGGCATTCCAAGCTGAGACAATAGCAGAAGCAGAGGCCAAAGCATGAAGCACACACTACGACTCTCAGGACTGGCAAGTGGTCCCTTTGGTCAGACTCCCTTCTGCACTCCTCCCCAGGGGCAGAGACTGACCAGGGGTGGGGATGAATGGGAATGGATTGAGTAGTTTGGACCTGTCTCCCTTTCGACTGATCCCCAGCTGAGGCTGCAGCTCAGGAGCCTTTGGAAATCAACAGGTCAGAGACTGGTGAAGCCCGGGGGCCAAAGGCGCTGCTGCTCTCCAGTCCCAGGCTTGTCTTTTCCTAGATCGCTCCCTGAGCTGCATGCCCTGCTGCTGAAAGAGATACACTCATTTCTCCCACTGCCCATTCCTGTCTCTACAGAGCACCCCTGCCTTCTTATGCTCTTCCCAGGTAAGCCAGGCCACGCAGATGTGCCTTGTAAGGAATGATTTCACATCAGCAAGCTGTCAAAACACAGTATCTTTATCCCTGAGGCTTGCATACAGACAGCTTGCCAGCTGACCTGCTTTGCTCCAGGGCCAAAGGTGAGAGAAGAAAGTGCAGGGGCGGAATAGATGGGGAGCAGGTGGCTGACGTATGCTGAAAGGAGGGCGGGCAAAGAGCAGGACTGCAGAAGGGCGAGGTGGGGTCAGGGTGGTGAGGGCAGTTTCCAAGCTGGGTGCATCTCTCTTCTGTTTTTATTCATATGTTTGTCTTCAAATTCTTCCCGTTGTCTGACTTCACATCCAGCATAACTCTCCCAGGTCTGTGACCATTATTTCTAAATACCTATTGGTTTGGGTCATTTTTGTTTCAATCCAGTTCAGTGAAAACTTACCCAGGTTCATCCCAAATCCATGAACTAGGCTGAAACTTGCAACTTGAAAGGAAATAGGGCATAAACTCCATTTTCATGGAACTCACAATCTAATGAGGAAAGACACCACGCAAAGCACCATATTAATAAAGAATTAAGCACAAGGGTGCTGAGGGGATGTAGAAAAATGAGCCTGGAGAATCAGGGCCAGACCTAAAGGCGGTGCTTCCTGCACCGGATACTAAAGATAAGCGGGAAGTATATTTAGCATTAATAGCATTGTCGATAATGAAAAATGTTCTCAATAGACCTGCCATGAAATGTTTATGGGGAATAACACTCCATCAACATAAATATAACGACTGCTATAATATGAGGAGAAATTAATGGGACTATCATCAGGTCTGGAGGCTAATCCAATTCTCTAAATCTTTAACAGATCAAATAGACAGGAATAAGTGGGTTTCAGGGAAACAGAATAATACAATAAATAAAGTTTATTTGCCATATATATATATAGTACTCTACCATATTTTTAAATGACCATAGTATATTGCAGAAAGAAAAACATAACATTACAATTTAGACATACACTGACTCAATACAGTCTGAAAGCTAAAATTATATTAAAATAAGACATAAATTAAAATTAATACCTTATGGGTCTTTATGTATATTGATAAAACAGACAACATTCTGATAAATTTAAGGATTAAAAGAGAAAATATCAATATATCAACACTTGGAATGAGAAAGGGGGCCCAATGACAGACACAATTGACTAATATTTTAAGGAGTTTTGTATATAGGTTTATGAAGGTATTTGTCATTTTATTTTTCAATTATAGATGTGTCTGGTTTGGGAATCTAGATAATGCTGGATTTATAAAGTGAGGTAAGCAGCATCTTCTTATTTTCTGCAAGGATCTGTGAAAATGGAATAATTTCTCACTCGAGTATTTGCTAGCGTTCCCCTGGTGAAACCACGTGGGCCTGGAATCTCTCTGTGTCTCCTGTAAGGAACATAGGGTTGGATCTTGCCTTTTTTCTTTCCAGACTGGAAAGCTGTGACTTACGATTTTGTCCTGCTGTTCTTGACTTCTTTTTCCTCTTTTTTTTGGGGGGGGGGGGCGGGGCGCGGGGGTTGGTGAGGGGCATCAGCTTGGGGAGTATTACTTGAATACAAGAAACTTATTTCCTCCACTTCTTAGAAAGACATCTATTTTGTTTACTATTTTGTTAGTTTGCTGTTTTGTTTACTCCAGGACTAACAAGCCGTAGTTTTCACTTTTAACATCTAGTTAGGTTGAATGCATTGTACTCCTTCACACCTGAGCGGCCCACTCCTGACACTGCAGTGTTCTGCTTCACTCTTCACTCTTCCCACTTAGCAGCTTTCAAATGGAATATCCGAAGAACAGTCTTATTTTATGTATACAGTCCCTTTCTGTAGCGTCACTGCGTTTTTCTAAATACATTAGCAATTCTACCTTATGGTGTTATTCATTCTATTTTAAAATCCATTAACATTTATAAAAATTATTAGTAGGGGAAAATGAGTAGTCTTTTATGTTAACCTGCTTCTTTTCCACTTCTCTTGCCTTTCTTTACTTCCTAGATATCTGAGTTTCTCTCTGACATCATTTCCATTTTGGCTTCAGGATATTACTTAGAATTTCTTCTATTGTAGGTATATGGGCAACAAATTCAGCTTTTGTTTCTCTCAAGATATCTTTATTAAACCCTCACTTTTGAACATAGTTTTTAGTTCATAGAGCATTCCAGTGGACTGACCCCACTACCATCATCCCAGCAACGTAAGCAGGCCATTCCATTGCATTCTGGTCCTCTGTCTTCCTGATGAGAAGTCAGGAGTCACTCTCATCTTTGTTCCCATATATACAACACAACGTTTTTTTTTTTTTTACTGCATGCTTTGAAGCTTCTATTTTGGGTTTTTTGTTTTTTTTTTTTTTTTTGNAGAAGTCAGGAGTCACTCTCATCTTTGTTCCCATATATACAACACAACGTTTTTTTTTTTTTTACTGCATGCTTTGAAGCTTCTTTTTTGGGTTTTTTTTTTTTTTTTTTTTTTTTGGTCTCCAACAGTTTGACTAAGATATGCAAGGAAGTGGTCTTCTTTGTATTTATCCTGTTTGTTGTTCATTGAGCTTCTTGTGCCTATAATTCAATGTTCTCATCACATTTTGTAACTTTCCAGTGATTATATTTCAATTATTTTTCTGTATTATTATTTTTCTAATAATTAGTATTCTAGAAGTCTAATTAGTCCTTCTAGAACTCTTGTTTATGTGTCAGACTGAATGATATTGATCCATATATCCATATCAGTAAAGTTCACTCTTTTTTTCAACCTTTCTCCAATCTGCCCTAATTCAATATCTTTTTCATCTCAGTCAATTCCAAGTTTTGTATTTGGTTTCCTTTGGATATATTCCCTAAATTGGAATCCCAGGTCATATGGTAGCTCTATTTTTTTTAATTTGTTGAGGAAACTCCATCCTGTTTTATGTCTCCATGTTGGCTGTACCAACTTACATTCCCACCAAGAGTCTGTAAGTCCCTTTCTCCACTTCCTCATAGCATTTATTATCTCTTGTCCTTTTGATGATAGTCATCCTAACAGATGTGAGGTGATATTTCATGGTGGTTTTCATTTTCTTTGCCAGCGGTACTGAGTATCAATCTGGGAATGGAATCCAAGGTAATTGGCATCAAAACAGAGTTGTGAACGTCAGAAAGCAGGAAGTGTACTAATCAAAATGACTTCACAAGGGAATTAAGTGGCCCCTTTTTTTCTTGGAAAGGTACGTTAGTCGTCAAGATGGTGTTCTCCAAAGTCAACACACCTTGATTAGAATCCTGATTTGCTACCTACTTGCCCATCGCCTCAATAACTCAATCCCTCTGTGTCTCAGTACAAATGAGATGTATGACTCACGTAAAGCACTTTGCTCAGGGCCTAGTGACCAAGTAGGAGCTTAACAAGTATGGCCTATTACCTTTTTTTGAAGAATGTTTCTTCAATGAGATGCTATTTTGCCTTTAAGAAGTCTCTGAAAAATATTGCCAAAAAAGGAATGAAGCCTGAAGAATCTTAACATTCGGAATCGGCTATAATCCCATCTGCTGCAACCTCTTCCTTCTTGCTGGATCCTCTTTCCACCACGGTTTCACCCTTCTGATGTCACTGAACCCAAGAGACAGCAGTAACGACAGAGGACAACCCGAGGCGTGGTCTGGAGAAGGAACTGAAGCCATCGGTGGAGTCCTGATCAGAAACTGGGTCCCTCCTATGCTGCCCCTCCACCAACTGGCCTGTGAACAAGGGGAGGCTACTGTCCCTCACACCTCCTTGTCCTCAGCGCCTCGTCTACAGCTTGCGGGTGTCCATAAAGTTGGTTCGGGAGAGCAAGGAGAGGACGGTGCATGGGGAGACGGGGAGGAGGAGGAGCAAGAAGTTCCCGCAGGCCTATTAAGTCACACTGCCAGTGCTACCATAGGGAATTCTTTGCCTTTCTGCTTCTGCAGCGGTTCTTGAAATAACCTAAGCCTATGACCCATGAAACTGAGAAAGAAGTCACATCAGTGGTAATCTGATTTGGCTCTGAGTCCCTGTTCCACTGTCTTAGGTGGTTGGGAGCAACTGAGAGACTGTTGCGTGGAGGAGGGTATTAAATGTACTCTGTCAGATTTTACAGGTGTAGTTTGGGGCTAGGCGTGGGTTTAAAGTAAGTCTTAACAGAAATTTCTGGAAAGCATTGAGGCTCAAATTTCTCTCAGTCCTCCAGCTTCAGGGGAACCATACCTCAGTGGGCCTGTTTCTTTGTCTCCTCCTCCTTCAACACAGAGACCCGCGGGGCTGAGGAAGGGCCTTTCCATTAAGAGTCAGAGAGCTAGGCAATTACGCACACAATCTTTGAGTTACCACACAGAAACAGAGTCATCCTGAAATGTTCATGGGCAAAACCAGAGTTCATGGCAGTTGAGATTCTCAAGAAGGTACTTAAAAGAAACCAGTCACGAGGCTTTACTGTGTTAAAATGGATTCAGCCCTGGGCTCCGTTTTGCTAAGGTCTAAGTGTGAGTAGAAAAGACTCTGATGCTGGGAGGGATTTGGGGGCAGGAGGAGAAGGGGATGGCAGAGGATGAGATGGCTGGATGGCATCACTGACTTGCTGGGCATGAGTCTGAGTGAACTCTGGGAGTTGGTGATGGACAGGGAGCCCTGGCGTGCTGCAGTTCATGGGGTCGCAAAGAGTCGGACACGACTAAGCAACTGAACTGAACTGAACTGGAACTGTGAGTGTGTGTGTGTGTGTGTTTGAGACTGAGTTAGTTGTGTATACCAGGGGTTGGGAAGAGCAACAAGACGAGAGAAGAGGAATATAACACCAGAGGAGGCGAAGCCCCTGCCTCCCTCCCTCCATATTGCACACTGCGCACTGTTCTATACCATTCCAGTCTCCACATGCCTGGTGTTTTTCTCATGAACTGAGACCTGCATTCAGCTGTAATGGGATGAAAACTCTCCCCCTGATGGTCTTACAGCCCCTTGAATAAAAGCACTCCAAAACTGCTGGAATAGATCAAGCCCTGTTTAGAACCATTTGGGAGCCAGGAAGAAGGCCGGAATCCAATTAAATGGGTGTTCACTGGAGCTGGAAACAGTTTGGACAAGCAGAAAGTAGGAGAAGGAGGGAGAGCCTAGACATTGAACTTGAACAAAGTGCACTTGTGGGCAGGAGGTTGCTGGAAGTGGAGAGCAGGTGGGCTACAGCAGAGCCTGAAGGAAGGGGCCATAGGAAGGAGGCAGGTAAAGAAAGGCTGGTGGGGACAGGGAGGCAGAATCAAGAAGGATTCACCTGGGTGCCACACTTTAGAGTTTAGAGTCACAAGTTGGAACATTTTTATTTTTTTCTTTAGGCTTGTATGGCACAATGACAGATATTTGAGAAATCCACTTTCATTTCATTCTTTTCATGGCCCTGGATCGCCGGTATTAATATATCCCCATTTTATAAGCAAGGAAACAAAGAAGTTTGAAAGATGTTAAAAAATATATCTATGTTTTTGTGCTTTTTTCTATCTTTCTTGTACTTTTCATAAAATTGTGCTTTTTTCTATCTTTCTTCTACCACAACACCTCTGGGCTGGAAAATCCCTCTCCCTGGTAATCTGCTTGTCAGTTGGGCAGCCTGGTCCATGCTATGAAGCACAGATGTTGGCCTAGGGTTCTGTGAGAGTCCCTCTTACTCTCAAGTTCTAGACATACCAGCAGGAACAAGGGGAGAAGATCCAGTTAAAATGTATCGCACAAAACAGACAAACTGAAGTTTACTCTTGTGCTCCACAAAACTTCTTTGTGGTTTTCTCGATGTTGGAGCATGGTCATTTGAATGCTGAAATGGTCCCTTTCAGTCCCACTTGGGTCACTAACTGTATGAGCTTGCAGTTTCCTTAATATCGCCAAGTTTCAATTTCTGCACCAGGCAAATAGGGATAATCACACTGCTAAAAACCTGTATTCATGATTAAGTGAAATGACCTTTCCATTCCTTTGTATAAGAAAGGCAACAACCCTTGCCTGCCAGTGGCTGATCTCCAGGAATCTGGGTGGGAATCTGGTCTATTGCTAAAAAAACAAAAGCACCCCCATGCTGGTGGCTTCTACTGGACGATTCTCCACAAAGAAAAGAGTACACAGACATCTGTCCCTTGAGCCTCTGAGAGAGTTGGACAGTTGTTTCGGACCCAGTTCCAATGAGACAGGATGACTGAGAGTCTATTCAGAATTCAAGGTCACCTTTGCGTTAGTGGACAATGCCTCTGTACTCTGGGGGGTGGCCCACAGTAGGAATGTGTCAGAATTACAGACGTCATTCCAAGCAAAAATGTTCAGAAAACCCAGGTAATTACCTTTGGAGGAAGAAGCCAGGTAGATGATGCCACAGGCCCTCATATACCACTAGAGGCTTAGCAATAGCTCAATCATAAATGAATCCAAAATGATCATTTGGAGTCATTAGCAGGCGGCAACCTCTACCTACATTCTGTCCCAGACTAGGGATACAGAACTCTGTCCAGACTCAATGGAGAATGTTATGGACTGAATGTTTCTGTCTCCGGAATTAATGTGTTGAACTCTGAATCCCCAATGTGTTGGTATTAGGAGTTGGAGCCTTTTGGAGGTAATTAAGTCATAAGGGTGGGATCCTCATAAATGGAACCCATGCTCTTATAAAAGAAACCCCAAAGATCTCCCTTGCTCCTTCTGCTGTGTGAAGATACAGTGAGAATATGGCTGTTTATGAACCAGGAAGTGGGTCCTCACCAGATATTGTAAATGTATTTGGTAAAATCGGCAGGTACCTTCGGAGAAGGCAATGGCACCCCACTCCAGTACTCTTGCCAGGAAAATCCCATGGATGGAGGAGCCTGGTGGGCCGCAGTCCATGGGGTCGCAAAGAGTCGGACATGACTGAGCGACTTCACTTTCACTTTTCACGTTCATGCATTGGAGAAGGAAATGGCAACCCACTCCAGTACTCTTGCCTGAAGAATCCCAGGGATGGGGGAGCCTGGTGGGCTGCCGTCTATGGGGTCGCACAAAGTCGGACACGACTGACGCGACTTAGCAGCAGCAGTAGCAGCAGGTACCTTGCTCTTGGACTTCCCAACCTCCAGAATTGTGAAGAATAAACTTCTATCGTTTATGAGTTGCGCATCTGCAGTCATTCATTAGAGAAGACCGAATTAAGTACGGCACATCACTGCATTTGGACGAGACAAAAGAACATCCAGTTCTGAACTCCAGCTGTCCTTTCTATGGTCAGAACACTGAAGCTGAAAGGAAACAGCTCTGTGTGTGAAGAGGAGCTAAAGCAGGAAAGAATTCATCCAAGAGTCTTCTCTTGGAGTCTTTCCATGACAGGAGTGTAGGAAGAGTGAGGCTGTGAAGATGCAGGCAGGTAGGCTGGAGACCAGAGGGAGCAAGAAGGCCCCACACAGGATACTCAGCTATTAGACCCAGAAAACTGCTTGTGAGACCAAGGGAGGCAAGCCTTTTTGAGAACTTCTGGAAACCTTGTAAAACCCCTCTTTGCATCCGAAGAAGCCTACTGTCCTCCCAATAGTGAGGGAAATGGTAGGGATCCAAGAGGAGGTGAGGGTAGGACATGGTAACAGCTGTGTGCAGGACCTGCACTAACCTGGAACATGTGTTATTTTATTTCCCTTCACACGAATGATGAGAGAAGGTGCAGCGGCTTCAAGGTCAGAGAATGACCTGAAATCTGCAAGCAATAAAGACATATTTCTTGAATGGATAAACAGGATTGTTCTAGGTTGGGGCGAAGGCTCAGAAACTTGCCAGGTTACAGCTTAACTCTGAGCCTGAGTCTGGATTAGCGTGGAGAGCTGGTCAGGGTTCAGTGAGCCTGAGGACAGGTGCAGTTTGTGACTAACGCCCAGTCTCGGGGCTGGGCCACATCTGAGGCTCAGATAAAACTGTGTACCTATCAGATCTGTGCTTCAGTATCTTCCTTCCACCACTTGGAGCCTACTCTGCAGACCCGGAGCTCATTCCTTTCCCGTGCCTCTCCTTCACTCACCTCTGAGCTGACAGTCAATGTCACTGTGCCCACGACCGGTCCTTCTTCCTTGAAGACCACAGGCGGTCTGGGGTCCTTAGTATCGCGCCCTGCCTCACACCCAATACAGACAAGGCTCTGCTCCAAAACGGCAATGCCAGGGTGCTACGGGATACTACTGGGTGATACAGAATTATGCCTCCCATACAGGCTCTTCTCTTATCTTCCACAGGAAATGTGTCCTAAGACACGTGAGTTTGAACAACAACAAAACATAGCCTTAGGGGTGCAGGAGAACCCACAATCAAGTCACAGACAATTTAATATCAGTTCATCTAAACCATAGTTTAACCATTTAACCGATAATTGAATGGACCGTAAGGTAACCTGGAGTGGGTCTTGGCACCCTGTCCCCTTCTGCACATCTTGTGACCTACTGGGATGGAGACCGCAGCTGCAGGCACCAAGTACTGGGCTTCCCTCACCACGGGTTTCTTCCTCTGTTGGCTTCTTTCCATTTCCTTCCCTGAAGATACACAAACAGAATCCAAAGTTACTGTGGCCCAAATGCGTAACATACGGCGCAATTAGTGAAAGTGCATTAGGAACCAAATTGGTCCTCTACTGGCACTTCTGTGATAATGAGGGGGAGGAAAGCCTGGGAAAGCAATTGGCAAGCAAACAGCGGGGACCCAGTGCGAACTTCCGAGAAGACAGAGGCTCTGAGGACGGGCTCAACATCCTGACTCAGGGTCATGTCTTTAAAAAGACACCTGTAAAACTTCCTTTGCAGAGAAGACTGCATTTCTGTTAGGCAATTTGGCAGTCTGTAACCAGTCTTAAAAATGTCTGAAACCATTGCTCTAGTTAGTCATTTCACTCCCAGGAATTGATTATAAGGAAACCGTAGAAAAATGTGAACTAAGATTTATTTCAACACTGATCCTAACAGTGAAAACTTGAAAATAACTTTGAAAGGACAGAAATATGAGAATAGTTAAGGAAATTACGATGAGAACAAACAATGGAAAATCATGCAACCATCAAACATGATGTTTACAAAGAAGCCCTGATAGTGCAGGGCGATGCTGCTAACAACATTGTGAACCGAAGGCAGCACATAAATCTAAAAATGCAGTGTGAGCTCGACTGTTTTATCTACAGTTGACATCTTCATCTAGCTTAAAGACACACTGCAAATACATAAAAATTATAAATAGTGGTTACTGCTAGATTTTGAGCGTGAAACAGTTATGCCATTATTTCAAGTATCTTGCAAATGATTTATAAAAACTACACAATGTTTTGATAACCTGAGGTGGGGGGTGCATCCTGTGGAATAAAAAGTGCATGTCCCCTGCCTCATTCTTCTTGCATATCAAGTAAGACATTTTTTGGGTTTGTTTTTGGAACAAAGGGCCCTGGCTCTTTTCTCTATTACCAATACCTTCCCAGCTCCCGAGTAGAGGATAGGATGGCCCATAATACAGATTCTCTTAGATGCTTCAGAAATTGCTCTTTTCCTTTCGCAGAGCCAGCTCAGCTGCTCATTCAAAGCCATCGTTTTCCCTGGCTGTCAGACCAAGCTAGATGAGGAGCGGGCAACAAAAATCCTCTTTTGAAAGTAGTTTCATCTCAAAAAGGGGACTGACGACTGGAGCCATACATCCAGTCTCCAAATGCCTTGCTACTCAAAATATTGTCCCTGGATCTGCAGGATCATCATCACCCAGGAGCTTGTTAGAAATGCAAATTTCTGTGTCTCATCCCAGACCTACTGAGTCGGTGTCTGCATTTTAACAGGATAGCCAAGTGATTCTCTGCACAATAAGTTTTGAGAAGAGATGTGGTGTTTTACTGGAGAAGGCAATGGCACCCCACTCCAGTACTCTTGCCTGGAAAATCCCATGGACGGATGAGCCTGGTGGGCTGCAGCCCATGAGGTCCCTAAGAGTCGGACACGACTAAGCGACTTCACTTTCACTTTTCACTTTCCTGCATTGGAGAAGGAAATGGCAACCCGCTCCAGTGTTCTTGCCTGGAGAATCCCGGGGACGGGAGAGCCTGGTGGGCTGCCGTCTATGGGGTCGCACAGAGTCGGACACGACTGAAGCGACTTAGCAGCAGCAGCAGCAGCAGCGCTGTTTTATAATATATTTGTAGCAACCTGGTGTAATAAAACAAGATCATGAGCTGGGGTACCTGATCTTTGGTACCAACTGTTGGAGAGGAAAGAAAAACGTTTCCCTCTACCCATCTTAGTTTCATAGCTGGGACCCTATAAGCTAGACTGACAAAAGACGGGTTAACAAGAGAAAAACAAGTAGAAGCTTGTCAACACGTGCATCACCCATTCATGTGAGAACACCTAGAGATGAGGGACTCAAAGGGGCTAGTTAGAACTTGTGCTTATATAGCACCTTGCTGCTACTGCTAAGTCGAGTCAGTCGTGTCCGACTCTGTGCAACACCATAGACGGAAGCCCACCAGGCTCCTCTGTCCCTGGGATTCTCCAGGCAAGAACACTGGAGTGGGTTGCCATTTCCTTCTCCAATGCATGAAAGTGAAAAGTGCAAGTGAAGTCACTCAGTCGTGTCTGACTCTTAGCAACCCCATGGACTGCAGCCTACCAGGCTCCTCCGTCCATGGGATTTCCCAGGCAAGAGTACTGGAATGGGGTGCCATTGCCTTCTCCAATATAGCATCTTAGCAAAACACAATAGATTTTAAGAGAAGTGACATGATAAAAGAAAAAGGATTCTGAGCTTCTAGAAGTGGCAAATTGTGGGAAAGCAAACATATGGGGAAACTAATGGTAGATAAGGGCAGTTTTAGCAAAGTTTATGGTCTGTCTCCCTCTGGTACTGCCTCTGGGCTGATGAGGGTCTAGAATTACCCTTGCTGATTAACCTCTGTGCTTCGCGGTGGAGTGCGAACACCTTTACAAACGTATGACCTACTTCTAGGCAAGTAGGGGAAAGACAGGGAGCTTTTCTTGTGTCAGCTTCTTCTCAATTGCCTTCAGTTCAGAATACCAAAGTGAGCTATTTTGGTAAGGTGTATTCTGCCATGCTTCACAGTTCTATAACCAAAAGTAGCATGACCTTGAAAAGCTTGATGCTTCTAAGGGATATTTAAATTTCAGTTTTTATCTCTGAAAAAATGGGAGTAAGATGAACATGTACACACTGTTACATTTAAAATGAATAACCATCAAGGGACCACTGTATGGTGCCTGCAGCTCTACTCAGTGTAGCAGCCTGAAGAGGAGAGGAGTTTAGAGGAGAATGGATACATGGATGTATGGCTGAGCACCCTTCGCTGTTCATCTGAGTCTATCACATTGTTAATCAGCTATATCCCAATATAAAATAAAAAGTTGAAAAATAAAATAAGATCTCTCCATGATAAGGTTTGGGAGAACTGAACTGGGCAGTATGAACCTTCAAGGACACTGCCTAGAACTGATTAAGCATTAAATAATTTTTATCATCATTATTGTGATGGTACAAGACAGGGATAAGGATCAAATGAGATAATAAATACTCAAGGCTGCCAGAGATGTATGAGATTCTTACGCAGATGTGAAGAGAAGTTATCTTTATAGATGTTAGGGAGCATTCTGATCCAGAGAGCCAACTGTGAAATGATGACTCGGAAAAAGGCAGTGAAAATACAGGGTTATTGGAGCGTTTGGATTCCTGGGGCCGGGCTCACAGAGTCAGCAGGGACAGGAGCCGGCAGAGTGGAATCAAGGTTCCATAGCCTCGCAACTTCCCTCTCTGTTCTCAGTTCCTTCCCACTCAGGGAGGAGAAGAAAGGGTTTTCTTGTTAGGAAAGTCAAGGGAAGTTTCAGTCAATCCACCCTCTCACATCCCTGGCTCTATTACCTGACAATCCACTCATCCTCTTCTGGCTTCTGGTGAGTAATCTTTGCAAAAATTTTCCCCCATTTTCAAATGTTGGGAGGTTCGGCCTTGATGCCCTTGAAAGAGGAAGAGGAAAATGTCTACGTATTACCCAGGCCTCATCAGCTCGTCAAGCAAAGTGGTCAGCTGCCACGGACAGGGAAATTGACAAGGGAAAAGCTTTCAGTAATGGTTCACATCTACTCAGCCTTGAAGAAAAGCAGTAAGAACATGTCCTAAGAATTTGGGCTTGAAATTTAAAGAACAGAATGGACTCAAATGGGGAAAAGTGGATAGAGAGAAGCTAAGGAGGTGGATGGGCGTCCCAGGTCGTGCTAGTGGTAAAGAAACCGTTGGCCAATGCAGGAGACATAAGAAACGTGGGTTCGATCCCTGGGTCAGGCAGATCCCCTGGTACAGGAAATGGCAACACACTCTAGTATTCTCACCTGGAAAATTCCATGGACAGAGGACCCTGGCAGGCTATGGTCCATGGGATCATAAAGTGTCAGACACAACTGAGCCAGACATACACACAGGTGGATATGAGAATGGATTTCAGGAAGTAGGGATGAAAACCTGGGGAAAGGGGTAACCAGTGTTCTCCTTTTAGACTGCAGAGGGTCCTGGTGGGCTACAGTCCATAGAGCTACAAAGCGTCAGACATGACTGAAGGACTTAGTACACAGCATATACGTGACAATCTGAATACAACTTGAATTGTATTCATGAGAATCCTGGCAGAGAAGACAATAATGAAGCAATTGACCCTAATAAGCTTGCTTCTTAAAATTCAAAAATCTGGACAAGGCCACAGCAACCAAACAGGACACAGTTTCATTTTGCTCAGTGCTACACCCAAGGGATGTTACAAATATGCATTTTCCCTGACCTTCCTCTGGCATCACACTCGGGGGGTTCACATCTTCCTCTCTCTGCTAACAGTCATGCTTTCTCCAGGCCTCCATCATGGCCCTCTTACTGCTCTCCCTCTGATCGCTGTTCCTTGGTCATCCCCAGGCTGGCCTGGTCTCTCCTAGAGTTCCATCATTTGTTTTCTCACAGGTCTTGAACTCAAATACATAGAGGGCCAGGGAAGGAGAATGAATGTGTAAATGAATCAGAGGTAATAGGGAGTGGTGTGGAGCTTGGAAAACTGGAAATTAAATGCTCTGCTAAAAAGGATTTATGTATCTTTTTTCTGAAACCATGTGCAGGCCAGGTTTATCCATCCCCAGTGTTGGGCTACTGTCTCTCCCAAATGTCTATCCCTAGCATTTGAATCAGGATCACATTATGTCTCAAAAAGGAAAGGAAAAATGTTGGATGTCTACTCAGATCAGTGAGCCCAGAGGAGCCAAACAGTGCACCAGGAGCCGGGGGCAGGCGTTTGTCCGATACTTATCCACTCTCTCTGGACCTCTGGCTTGACTATGTCAGATTCCGTTCTGCTTTTATTTTGCTCTCATCTGGGCCTCTTGAGCTTCCTGGCAATAGCAGTTGACCCAAGAACACCCACTCACAAAGTCATGTTTGCAGCAAGATGCCCCAGTGCTCTACAGAGCACACTTCTGGCCTCTCATCTGAGCGGATGGTTTCAGACAAGCCCAGTCTCGCCTTACAGGGACAGCGTTCTACTGAGAGCAGAGGCCAGGCATCTGTCAGCCTTTGCTTCTCAGCCAGGACCTTGTCGGACACCGTGGTTATCTGCTCAGCCCACGTGTAAGTTCAGCCAAAAGCACAGCGGAATTAGGCTGACCTTTCCATCCCCTTCTTGTGCGGTTTCTACACATCAGTCAGCCATGTCTGAGCTTCTCAATACACCCCTTAGAATATCACTCTCAAAAGGATACGCTTTGTCCTTCACCTCTTTCCTTATCCACCAGGCCGAGTCCCACTCATTTTTCACAATCGCCCTCGTGTTCTCACTCCTCTAGAAAAGCTTTCATCATCCCTTACCCGCTTCTTCCATCTGAGTTAGGTCTCTTCTCTAATCTTGTCAACAAAGAAGAGCTCACTACTTTTTCTCGTAATTAATACTTTCTTCTTTTTCTCTCACAGATACTGGGAGCTCTGTCAAGGACAGAAGCCCTGTGACTCGCCTCCGGGTCTGCATTCCAGCATGTGACAAACAGCTGGCACTCGGCAAACACTTGTCGAATGAACGCATTAGTGGTTTGCATTTATGCTCAGGCTCCTACGACCACCACGTCGATCATTACGCAGAAGACACAAATCAAAATTAATCAATAGTTTGGGGGGGAACTTATTTGCTGCATAGAAATCATTCAACAAATGCTGAACTCTTGACGGAACTAAAAAAATCACTCAAGAGAATGAGGAAAATGAATATAAATGTGACAAAGCTGATCATAAGAGTTTTAATGACTTAATGAGTCAGAGCGTGGGTAAGAGTATGACTGGCTGCTTCACAGAAGCCATGGGGTTATAAGAAAATGCCAGAGTTAGCGAGAGACCAACATTATTAACTTAAGAAATGCTTATGGGATGCCTACTTTATGCCAGGTGAAGTATTTAGTGAATCTGAGCTTATATGATGAACACTGGCAAAGCTATAATTATGGTGAAGGGAAAGGGATGTTTACTTGGTGTGGATAAATTCTAAAATCTTTAGTATCCTGCAGGTGAAATTTGCGTTCAGGGCAGTAGGATATCCTGGCAACGAATGGTCCTTAGTTCCACTGTAGGTTTTTTCTTTCTGATTCTTTAATTTTATTTCTTTGGCTGCATAGGATCTTAGCTGCAGCATGCAGGATCTTTGGGGAGGCATGCAGGACTCTCTAGTTGTGGTGTGTGGGCTCTCGGTGCTCCACAGCATGTAGGATCCTAGTTCCCCGACTTGGGACTGAGCCCCTGTATTGGCAGGCAGAGCCTTAACCACTGGACCACCAGGTAAATCCCCTTCACTGTAGATTTTTATTGACAGCAGGCTATGTGTACCTGATGTTTCTCTACTTCAACTAAATCTTGAGTCTAACTTTTAAAGATGCAAAAATTATTAGGACCAACCACAACTGTGCTGATGTATTTATTGGAGGAGGTAGTGTCTAAGCACTTAGGAAACGTTTAGTCAAGATGTTGAACCTGTTGCTACCTGGTCAGAGTCCTAAGGCTGCTGTTACAGAGACAGAACTGATGTTGCCCTAGTGTTGACTTTGTAACTTCTCTTAATCACCTGCCCACCTGGACATATGTCTGGAGAGGTAGCTTGTTAAAACAAAAACGGCAGAGTCTTGGGAAGCAAACTGAGTCTGCCCTTTATTTAAATGTTCGTAAAGTTGCACTAATTGGTTTTCCTCTTGGAACCTTGGTTTATTTACTTGAAGCATGGGGTGAAATTGTACACCCTGCAGAACTGAATGAGATAATATGAGTTAAGTGGGCCTGACCCAGTGACACAGATTCTTTTGTTAACCAAACTATTGTCAGGCTCCTAAACCTTCTTTTGGGTCCATGAATGTACTTCCTCATAAAATCTAGTTTTAACAAGAACCCTGCTAAGTAAGTTTAGCAAAGAATTCCTCCACTCTCAATATCTCAACACCACCCTCATCCCTGATAATGGACCAAGTTCTTCATCCCGCACCATCTATCCCCTGGGCAATGTGATTACTCTGGCCTGCTGTCTGCCAGAATCCTGTTAGGCCAGTTTAACCAGACCTCCTTTACTCCCATGTTTCTTCTTAGTAAATTTCCATCCAGTAACCCCATCCTGTTCCTTGGCTAGAAATTGCCATGTGCCCATCTTTGTTCAGAGTTGAGCCTTATCTCTCTCCTGTGAAACTCCAGTGGCCCTGTGATAATAGTCCTAAGTAAATTCTGCCTCACCACCTTTAACAAGTGGCATTGAAATTTTTTTTTTTTTTCTCTTACCATCAGTCCCTGGAGTGGGGGACCTGACAAAGTTTCCCTTTTTCCTTGCCCCACAGTCAAGAACCCTACTATTGGGGTGCTTCTGCTCAACCTTCCAGATCTTTGATATTTCCCCCTCCGTGACCCCCTCATCCCCTCATCCTCCGCTGCTCTAAATTTCAGGGTTAGAAGTAATTATGTGGCAAAACTGTTATTGTTAGCTGTTCAGTTCCTAAGTTGTGTCTGACTCTGCAACCCCATGGACTGCAGCATGCCAGGCTTCCCTGTTCTTCACTGTCTCCCAGAGTATGTTCAAACTCATGTCCATTGAGTCAGTGATGACATCCAACCACCTCACCCTTTGTCATCCGCTTCTCCTCCTGCCTTCAGTCTTTCCCAGCATCAGGGTCTTTTCCAATGAATCAGCTCTTTGCATCAGGTGGCCAAAGTATTGGAGCTTCTGCTTAAGCATCAGTCCTTCCAATGAATATTCAGGACTGATTTCCTTTAGGATTAACTGGTTGGATTTCCTTGCTTCTCAAGGAACTGTCAAGAGTCTTCTCTAGCATCACAGTTAGAAAGCATCAATTCGTTTGCAGCAAAGGGACCCGAGGACAAGAATTCCTTACCTCCTCTTTGTACTCCTAAGGTCAGTGCTGCAGTTTCTTGCTTGCACTAAATATGACTTGAATAAGAAGGACAAGTGTCCTGGAGAGAACTGCAGATCCTGGAACTTTTGCTTCTGATTATGTATAATGAAAACATTTGAAATGCCTGCATAAATGCATATTTGTTATTATTATAATCTCATACTTTATCTTCATTTTTGATTGCTATTTAATCAGCCAAAGCTTGGAACACTTCAGCTTTTAGTTTCTCCCTCTGTTAAGCAAGTAATGATCTGTAAACAAATACTTAAATAAGTGCTACTTAAAGGAACCTCTAAATCCTTTTGCAATGTAAAGAATTCTTTTATTGTGCAAACGAGCTTACCTTCCAATTCTGTTTTTGAGAGTTTGCTTTTCAGTAACTCCATTTACCTCTTCTGTTTAGAACTTAATTACACCTGAAGGAGTAGGTATTAGCCTTCCCTTGCTGCTGTAATAAATTACCACAGACTAGCAACATAAAACAAATATTTTTTGTTAGCTCACACTTCTAGAGATCAGCAATCAGGGAGGCCTCTTTTAGGTTCTAAATTCTGATTCTCACAAAGCAAAAGCGAGGTGTGACCCAGCTAGGGCTTTTTTTGGAGGCTCTGGAAAGACTCCCCTCCCAAATTCATTTAGGTTGTTGGCCAGATTCCATCTCGACCATCAGGAAGAGGTGCTGTCTGCTCCCGGAAACCACCTAGATTCCCCTGCATTTGACAGGGTTCTCTGTGTCTTCATACTAGCTAGGGCATATCAGTCCTTATTTTTCACATCTCTGTATTTTCCTTCTGTGTTTTCTTCTGTGTTTTCGAAGGGCTTCTGTGATTTGATCCACAAAATCTGCCTGCCACGTAGGAGACGCAGAAGGTCAGGAAGATCCCCTGGAGAAGGAAAGGGCAACCCACTCTGGTACTCTTGTTCAGAAAAGCTCACGGACACTGGAGCTTGGCGGGCTCCAGTACACAGGGTTGCAAAGAGAGGAAAAAGACTGAGAGGCTGAGCATATGATCAGATTAGCTCCGCCTGAATCATCTCTCCTTTTCTTGGCCAAGTGTGTTACATAACTCAACACAGCCACAGGAATACTCTGTCTTCATGTTCACGGGTTCCAGGCACTAGAATGTAGAATCTCGAGTGTTTTCCTAGAACGTCTGCCCACCGCAGGGACGCCTCTGCAGAAAAAAAAAAAAATTGTTTGCTACTCTGCTGCTTCTTTTGTCTTCTCTTGAATGTTCTTGAAGAGGATATCCCTTCAAGGTTGGGAGGCTGAACAGAAGTCAGTACAGTAACAGTGGCAGAGCGAGAAGCCAGATACAACAGACTGCTCGACAGTTTTCTTAAGTTATCATTACTGAAAAATTAAAACTTCTCAGAGGGAGTCAAACCCAAGTTCTGAAGAGGAATATCAGTTCAGTTCAGTTCAGTCGCTCAGTCGTGTCCGACTCTGCGACCCCATGAATCGCAGCACGCCAGGCCTCCCTGTCCATCACCATCTCCCGGAGTTCACTCAGACTCACGCCCATCGAGTCACTGATGCCATCCAGACATCTCATCCTCTGTCATCCCCTTCTCCTCCTGCCCCCAATCCCTCCCAGCATCAGAGTCTTTTCCAATGAGTCAACTCTTCACATAAGGTATACAAACTCAAAGCTTCCTTGTGTTAGAAAGAACAATACTGTTCAGCTAGATTCTCTGAGGTGCTAGACTATATATTACATATTTAATGCCTGGAAATACTCTGTGATTATAGTAGGTACTCAATGTTTCTCCACTAATTATTATATTTTAAAAAAAAAAGACTAAACAGATGTGGAAAAGACTGATAAATAAGAAAGTTCTTGATTAAAAGTAGATATTTATCCAAGTGCCACACAGTTGTGATCACTCTAGCTTTGTAATCTGGTTTGAAATCTGGGACATGATATCTCTAGCTTTGCTCTTCTTTGTTAAGATTGCTTTTGTTATTTGGGATCTTCTCTGACTCCATACAAATTTTATAATTATATTTTTTCAGTACTGTGAAAAACCCCACTGGTATTTTGATAGGGACTGCATTGGATCTGTAAATGGCTTTGGTTACTAAATGGACCTTTTAACAATATTAATCTTTCCAGTCTGCTAGCATGAAATACTTTCCATTTATTTGCGTTATCTTCCATTTCTTTCAACACTTTTTTACAGCTCTCAGATTATAGGTTTTCTACCTCCTTGGTTACATGTAATCTTTGGCACTTTATTCTTTTTGGTGCAGGTGTAAACGGGGTTCTTTTTAAAAGTTCTGTTTCTGATAGACGGGTGTCACGTGCTGAAGGTCACGTGATCATGTTGCAGCGTTCGGTCAGAGTAACAGTTACAGCCGAGGCGCTCACTGTCCCTGTTCTGCATGAGAAGTCTTCTGTTGTCTCCTGGAAACTCTAGTCTTCAGCTGTGTCTGCACTGGAAAGATGACAGAATCAAACAGAGAGACTTAACCTAGTGACAGCAAGCAGGCTTATCTGAGGGACATATAAGCTCCGTATTATTCAAAATATATAAAATTAAAATTTCCTTGCATAGGAATTGGGTAAGATAGTGATTTGAGCGAAGGTATCTTGCCTCCATCTCCATTGATCTCATCAGAAAGACTGAGAGATAATGCAAAGGGAGAAAACGTTTTTTTCATCAGGCTTGGGTTGCAATCAAAGATGAAAAGTCAACTTGAGGGATTTCTAAATGAAACCTTCTTTTCAACCACGGGAAAATAAAGAGGCATGCCTGAAACTCTGCTGCTGCTGCTGCTAAGTCGCGTAAGTCGTGTCCAACTCTGTGCGACCCCAGAGACAGCAGCCCACCAGGCTCCCCCGTCCCTGGGATTCTCCAGGCAAGAACACTGGAGTGGGTTGCCATTTCCTTCTCCAATGCAGGAAAGTGAAAACTGAAAGAAGTTGCTCAGTCATGTCCAACTCTTAGCGACCCCATGGACTGCAGCCCACCAGGCTCCTCCGTCTGTGGGATTTTCCCGGCAAGAGTACTGGAGTGGGGTGGCCTGAAAAGGCAGAGTCAATGAGAAAACTGGTCCATAAACACACTTCAAAAATTAAATCTGATAAAATCTTCTTGTCTGACTGGGATTTGCAGATGCCGAGTGAATGAAGAGGGATTGGCTGTGGAATCCTATCTCGAATCTAACACTGGAGGGGAAAGAGTGAGCACACCCACAAGGGAAGCACAGCCATCCTCCTGAGACTGAAGTCTGTCTGACAAGGGAGGCAAGAGGTCCCGGACAGAGCTCCACTCGCCAGCCACCATGGGTCCAGGAGCAAGTCTGCAACCGGCCTCAGGCGCAGCCCGCTGTCCTCCTCCTCCGTCCCTTTTTTATCTGAACAGGCAGTATTTGAAAATAATTGAATGCGTGACCTGAGGCTCGTGAGCTTGGAGAAAGTGGCCAGTGCCGCCAACCTGGCTCTTCCCTGAGAGAGTGAAGAGCAACACGGCAAAAGGAGCTCTGCTGCAGGGGGCAGGGAAGGCGAGGGTTCGGTCCCTGGGTTGGGAAGATCCTTGGAGAAGGGAATGCAACCCACCCCATAATTTTTGCCCGGGAAATCCCATGACAAGGGAGCCTGGCGGGCTACAGTCCCTGGGGCTGCAGAGTTGGACACGACTGAGTGACTGAAAAACAGTAGCAATCCTCCCAGCTATAGAATCCCTTTCAGAAGACATGAGAATCAGGTTTCTCATTCTCAGAAGCATGAGAATCCATGCTACCACAAGCACCACCTTCTTCTCCTGTTCCATCATATCAAGATTTCTGCCCTGTCCGTGTCCTTCCCTGTGTCCTGACTGCATGGAGCTTCTAGAACTCTGCGTCCCTTTACACTGCCAGGAGGAAGTAGGAGTAACAGATTGGTCCCAGGACAGTCGGCCTCATCACTGAGCCTCCGGCTCCAGCTCCCCCGTAAGTGCCCGAATGCAGCATTAAGCTCTTCAGTCAATGGCTGGCATCGTCTTAGGAACCTGGTAAGCTTTATGAGCCTTTATGGTACTTGATACATAATAAATAATACTACAGTGCTAGATGACTACTGTGTGACTACCGCTATGATGAGCCGTTCAGGGGGAAGTAGTAACCATGAGCAAACAGAAAAGCAAACAAAGAAACAATCTGTTGTGCTGCACCTAAAAATAAACCTAGGAACACAGAGAGATTCGTCAGGGGTGGAAATATTTTGTTGACAAAGCCACAGGGATAATAGGTGTATTTAAATGTGCCCTTCTGTGCACAGCTTCCCTGGGACGTACTAGCCCACCTTCCTCCAGCTCTCACAGCCACATGAAGGCAAAGTGGGCCACTTGGGGTTAGACATACACTGATCCCTTGTCATCCCTTGTGATCTGAGGCAATGACTCAGATGTTTTATGTCCAGGGAATCTGGTTTCATTCTGATTCCTGAAAGCCAGGAGTTGAGTGTTCAGAATAATGGGATGCTTGCTCCTTTAACAGACCCTATATATATATTCACCCTGGCCTCTAATTCCTTCTTTTTAAATTGCCATACTTGTTAGAGGGACTTGAGAGGAGGGACCAGTATGTCACAGCATTTGTCCCAGTAAAAGAGTATTGCTTGATGTCTGAATGCCTGATAGCAGCAAACACACAGAGCCAAAGATTGAACTCTGTTAAAAACTGATGGATATACTGTATGATTCCTGGATATACCTATGATTTCCAAGGTTATGGCAGAATAACCTTGAAATGATCAAAAATTGTAGTGATGGAGAATAAATCAGTAACTACCCAGGGTTAGAGTTGGGGTGTAGCCTGGAGTTGGTTATTGTGTGTGTGTGTGTGTGTGTGTGTGTGTAGTGATAGAAGAGTTCTGTATCTTCCTTGTGGTGGTAACACAAGTGTGGAATTTCATAGTACTATACACCACCACCAGCAACAAAGATCTGATGAAAACCAAGCAGGGTCTGTTGTTTAACTGATAGTATTATGCCACTGCCAATGTCCTGGTTTTGAAATGCACTGTGATATGTAAAATGTTATATCAATGGGGAAATCTGGATGAAGCATACACAGAAATTCCCTGTATTATTTTTGCAACTTCTGTGAGCCTAAAGTTAATTTCCAAGAAAAAGCCAAAAAATCTGAAAAAAAAAAAAAATTTTTTTTTTTTTTTTTTTTTTTTTTACAAAACCTCATGATGGGAGAGATTCCAGTTCTGTTAAGTGGAAAAAACTATACTTCCCACTGCTATGACTACCATACCTGGAGGAACTACTTTAGGGTCTGGAAAGTAAGTAGTAGCAAGTAGATCAGGAAGGAAGATCAGAATTCCAAATAACATCAAAACAGTGGTGAGTCTGCATGTTTTTTTCCTCCAGGATCCACTGGCCTAAACTCAGCTGAAATCAAAACCTAAAGGTGGCAATCAGCTCCAAGAGAGACCCCCTGCTTTCTGGCTCTGGGAGCTGTGAGGGAATTCTGAAATCTCAAAGAGAATGTGGAAATCCCAGGTTTTGTTTTATTTGTGTGCTTATTTCCCCATCTCTGGCAACTTATGCCCAGCCTCTAAGCATTAACACCGTGATGGCTGCAAAGGCCTCTCCAGTAAGTTGGGTTGGGATCCCGAGAGTGTAGAGTGCAGCACCATTTTGTTTTCAGGTTCTCCTTCCACTGGACCCCAAACACAGCTGCAGTCTTGCAAGCACAGGTGAGAGCTGGGAAAATTGAGCCACAGAACTTATGTCTGGAGGACAAAAACAAAGAGTGCCACGAGCCCTTTGGAATCTGTTAAACACTGATGGATATATTGCACGTGGTAAACTGTGAAGAGGAAGTGTATATTGAGAAAACAACCCTATAAGGTTGTTTAAGAGCTAGTCTTCAAGCCACACACATGTGGATCTGATTCTACTGAGCAGGAAAAAAAAAAATTAAGAACTGAACTAACACACTGATGGTTGCCTAGACCTCAGGGTGGCACCTATCTGGGGCAAAATTGAATGGCACTGCAAGGCACTGAACACTGAGTTGAGCCTGGATCCACAGTCAACCAAAGGCAAGATGAACCTTGCAGTCTGAAGCTAACCAGGCCAACCGACTGCTAAAAGAACAATGCCAACATTTTCCATAGAGTTTAAATAAGACCCAGAAGTACACACATGATAGTCAGAATACCAGGAAACGATCCAAAATTACTTCTCTTCCAAAAAACCAGGGAAACTCTCAATTTGCACGGAAAAGATAGTTAACAGGTACAAATGCCAATATGACACTGATGCAGCTCGTATGGAGGAAGTATGGCGAGCAAGAACAAGTGCCCCAAGTGGAGAAGCAGAAAGCCAGCAAAGAACAGAACACGTGAAGAAGATCAAATAGGAATGCTAGAGCTGAAAAGTATGCTAACCAAATTTTAAAGCTCACTGGATGGGTTCAACGGTAACAACAAAGAGAGAAAAGATAACAAAAGTAAATAGAAACCCAGGGAACTGCGTGACAATAACATAAGACTTGACATTTATGTTTGGGAATTCTAGACCTGGAGGAGAAAAAGTATAGCTTGAAATAAGTATTTGAAGAAGAAACGGCTGAAGACTTTCCAACTTCATCAAAAGACGTAAACCTATAGAGCCAAAGTCAGTGAAACTTAACCAGGATAAACCCAAGCAACTCGTTACTCAAACACATTATAATCAAACTGCTAAAAATGAAGAGACAAAGAAAAAAAATCGTGCAATAATCAGAGGAAACCAACACGTTACCTTTCAAGAAATTTATTTCAAATGACTGCAGATCACTCATCAGAACGCACGAAAGCCAGAAAATGCCACAACATTTTTAAACTGATGAAGAAAAGATCTATTGACCAAAAATCCTGTACACAGTAAAAATATCCTCTGGATACAAAATGACATTAATATATTCCAACATGAAAGAAAATAAAAGCAATTTATTGTTAGCAGATCTGCACACAAAGAATTGCAGACCAAAGTTTTTTATACAGAAAGGAACTGATATCAGAAGGAAACTTGGAACATTAGGGATGAAGGAAGAGCCACAGAAGTGGTAAATAACTATTAATGATAAACTATTCTTTTCTTCTCAGTTTTAAAAATATTGATATATTCAGTTGCTGAAAACAAAAAATATAATCATTGTATGATGAGGTTTTTTTTTCAATGTAACTGTAATATGTAAGACAGCTACAACATAAAAGAGGGAAACTTAAAATTCTACTTGATGAGGTAAAATTATTAGGAGTCAATGAAAGACAAAAAATGTACTGTGATTGAGAATAGGTAAGCTAAAATACGATAAAGATGTAAAATTTACCCAATGAAGGCAAGGAGGGACAAATGGAAATGAAAATATAGAGGAAGCATTCAGAAAACAGAAAAAATATTAGGTCTAAACCAAAACCTATCAAAAATTAGGTTGCATGCAACTGGGCTAAACACAGCAGTGACATGAAAATATGGGTTTTGTTTGTTTGTTTGGCCATTTGCAGCATCATGAGCGGACTTGGAATGCATTATGCCAGGGAAATAAGTCAGACAGGGAAAGACATATCCTGTATGATGTCATTACATGTGGAATCTAAAAATACAACAAACGTGCATGTAACAGGAAGGAAGCAGACTCAGATACAGGCAACAAACTAGTGGTAGTGGTCACTGGTAGGGAGAAGAAAGAGGGAGGGGCAACTAAGGGGCAAGGGATAAAGACATACACATGACACTGTCTAAAATAAGCTACAAGGATAAAGAGCTCAACACAGGGAGTAAGGCCAATAATTAATAGTAACTATAAATGGATTATAACCTTTAATATTTTTGAATCACTATATCAAACACTTGTAACGCATAGTATTGTACATCAAGTATACTTAAATTAAAAAAAACTATTAAATACATGCTGCCTATAACAAACTCACTTCAAATATAACAATATAGGACAACTAAAAATGCAACGCATGGGAAATTACTTCTATGCAAAGGTTAACATGAAGAAAGCTAAAGTGGCTATATCATTATCAGACAGACTTTGGAACACAGAAAGTTACCGGGGACTAAGAGAACTATTCCATGTTAATCAACTCTTCAGTTCACAAAAAAGAAACAACCATTCTACATGCATATGTGCCTGGGAACAGAGCTTCAATATGCAAAAACTGACAGGAATTAAAGGAGAATAAACACATTCACAATTATATTTAGAGAACTTAACATATACCATTCAGCAATAGATAGAACTAGTAGACAGACTATTCGCAAGAATACTGAAAAAATGAACAACGCCATCAAGCAACTGATCTAACTGTGTTTATGGGACACTCCACCCAACAGCAGCAGAATGTACATTCTTTTAAAGTCCACATGGCTCGTTCACCAAGATTGTCAATATTCTGGTCATAAAACAAACTTTAACAAAGTCCAAATACTTAAATCCTACAAATTATGTTCTCAGGTCTTAAAGGAATTAAATTAGAAATCAATAATGGCTAACTGGAAAATCTTCAGACACCTAAATATCAAACAATACACTTCTAAATAATCCATGGGTAAAACAAGGAGCACTCAAGTAAATTATTAAAAAGAAAAACAAAAACAAAAAGCTGAACTTAGAGAAAAAAAAATTCAGATATTAAGTTTGGGTGCAGTTTAAGCAGTGCTTGCAATGAAATTCATAGCAATAGCTTTTATTAGAAAATAAGGTCTCAAGTCAATAATTCATGCTTCTAAGTTATGAACTGAGAAAAAGAAAAATGATATAAGCCTAAAGTAGTATAAAGAAGAAGATAAAAGAGTCAATTTCAATAAAATTAAAAGCTAAAAAATAAAAATCAATGTAACCAAATATTGATTCTGTAGGTGAATACAATTCAGTATACAAAAGATATTCAGTGAGTCAGTTCAGTCACTCAGTTGTGTCCGACTCTTTGCGACCCCCATGAATCACAGCACGCCAGGCCTCCCTGTCCATCACCAACTCCCGGAGTTCACTCAGACTCATGTCCACCAAATCAGTGATACCATCCAGCCATCTCATCCTCTGTCTTCCCCTTCTCCTCCTGACCCCAATCCTTCCCAATATCAGAGTCTTTTCCAATGAGTCAACTCTCCGTATGAGGTGGCCAAAGTACTGGAGTTTCAGCTTTAGCATCATTCCTTCCAAAGAAATCCCAGGGCTGATCTCCTTCAGAATGGACTGGTTGGATCTCCTTGCAGTCCAAGGGACTCTCAAGAGTCTTCTCCAACACCACACTTCGAAAGCATCAATTCTTTGGCGCTCAGCCTTCACAGTCCAACTCTCGCATCCATACGTGACTACTGGAAAAACCATAGCCTTGACTAGACGGACCTTAGTTGGCAAAGTGATATCTCTGCTTTTGAATATGCTTTCTAGGTTGGTCATAACTTTCCTTCCAAGGAGTAAGCGTCTTTTAATTTCATGGCTGCAGTCACCATCTGCAGTGATTTTGGAGCCCAAAGAAATAAAGTCTGATACTGTTTACACTGTTTCCCCATCTATTTCCCATGAAGTGATGGGACCGGATGCCATGGTCTTCATTTTCTGAATGTTGAGCTTTAAGCCAACTTTTTCACTCTCTTCTTTAACTTTCATCAAGAGGCTTTTTAGTTCCTCTTCATTTTCTTCCATAAGGGTGGTGTCATATGCATATCTGAGGTTATTGATATTTCTCCCAACAGTCTTAATTCCAGCTTGTGCTTCTTGCAGCCCAGCATTTCTCATGATGTACTCTGCATATAAGTTAAATAAGCAGGGTGACAATATACAGCCTTGACGTACTCCTTTTCCTATTTGGAACCAGTCTGTTGTTCCATGTCCAGTTCTAACTGTTGCTCCCTGACCTGTATATAGGTTTCTCAAGATGACAAAAGACATTAATTCTTCCCAACTTGATCTATAAGTTAATATAATACTAAAAAAATTTCAGCAAAAATAATGTAGATTTAGACAAGCTGATTCTAAAATTTACATGAAAATGTTAAAAGGAAAACCTGAATAGCATAACACTTTTGATCAAGTATAAAGCATTTGGAGAAATCACACTATCTAAATTTAAGACTTGCTATAAATCTATAGTAACCAAGAAATTGTGGTATTGGTGAAGGACTAAACACATATATCAATGAAACAAAATAGTATCTAGAAATAGAACCTCACATATATGGCCAATTGATATTTGACAAACCTGCAAAAAGTAACTGAAGGGAAAAAGACATTCTTTTCCAACAAACAGTGTTAGAACAATCTGATATATGTAGACAAAAAAATAAACCTTAACCTACACCTCACATCCTATGCAAAAATTAATTCAGAATTGCATATACATCTAAAGATATGATGAAAAACTATAAATATTTTAGGAGAAAATCTTCGTAACCTGGGGCTATACAAGGAATTAGAATTCTCAGACGTGACACCAAAAACCTTAGACATAAAATTTTTTTTTTTTTTTTGATAAATTAAACCATCAAACTTAACAACTTCTGCTCTGCACAAGGCACTATCAGAAGAATGAAAAAAAAGCAAGCTACCAATTGGGGACGTTTATAAATCATATATCTGACAAAAGACTTCTATTCATAATAATAAAGAACTATCAATACTCACAGTGAAAAAAACAAATATTTTTTTGAAATGGGCAAAATATGTTGACAGACACTTCACCAGATATATGGATGACAAATAACCATATGAAAAGATATTCAACATGATTAGCTAGTGAATGCAAATTAAACTCATGATGAAACAAAATTGTCATCCACTGAACATCCAAACTAAAAATTATTGACTGTGCCAAGCACTGGAGAAGAAGTGGAACAGCTGCATCTCACATACATTGCTGGTGGGAATATAAAATTATTCAGCCACTGTAGAAAATTGATCAGTAGTTTCTCCAAGAGTTTATCATGTACTTATTATGGCCCAGCAATTTCACTTCTAGGTATTGAACCTAGAGAAATGCAAATTTATGTTCACATAAAACCTGTACGTGGGTATTTACAGCAGCTTTACTCTTAATCACCAAACACTGAAAATAAACCAAATGTCTCTCAAATAAAGAATGAATAAACAAATGATGCTATATCCATACCATGGAGTATTCCTCAGCCATAGTAAGGAGCAACTATTAACACTCATTTAAAAAAGGATGATCCCCCAAAGCCATTATGCTGACTGATAGAAGCCAATGTCAAAAGGCTATATATCATATGATTGCACTCATCTGATATTCACAAGAAGGAAAAATTACTGTGCTGGAAAATAGACTGGTGGTTGCCAGACATAAGTGAGTAAGAAATGTGAGTATAAGGAGAAAACATAAGGAAGTTTATTTATTTTTTTTTTTTGAGTGACGGAATTCTTCCATATGCTGATTATTGTGTTGGTTACATAAATCTACACGTGTATTAAAATTCATAGCAATGACATGAATCAGGAATGGCATGCTATTGGCAAAAGAATAGACAAATAAATCCATGGAGCAGAATGGAGAGCCCACAAATTGACCTACACAAATAGAATCTATCAAACTTTGAAAAAAGAGCAAAGGAGATTTAATAGAGAAAAGATAGTCTTTTCAACAAATGTTGATGGAACAACTGGACATCCAAACACAAAAATATTAATCTAGACATAGGCCTTACACCTTTAACCAAATTTAATTGAAGATGGAGAATACATGTAAATGTAAATGCAAAGGGCTTCCCTGGTGGCTCAGTGGTGAGGAGTCTGCCTGTCCATGCAGGACACACAGATTCGTTCAATCCCTGATCCAGGAAGATCCCACACGCCACAAAGCAACAGCCCGTATGCCGCCACTGTTGCGCCTATGCTCTAGAGCCCAAGATACACAACTACTGAGTTCACCCGCCACAAGTAGTAAAGCCCACATGTCATGGAGCCCACGTGTGGCATCAAGAGAAGCCACCTCCGTGAGAAGGTGGAGCACCACAGCTGGAGACTGGCTCCTGCTCTGCAACTAGAGGAAAACCCATGCAGCGATGAAGACCCAGCCCAGCCAAAAACACAAAAATAAGTAAAACTATTTTTTAATGTAAATGAAAAATTATAAAACTTCTAGAAGTTAACAGAGGAGAAAGTCTAGGTGTCTTGAGATTGTCTGACTTTTTAATATGACAGGAAAGCATACTCGATGGAAGAAAAAATTGACAAGCTGGAGCTCATTAAAATGAAAAACATCGACTCTAAGAAACACACTTTTAGGAGAATGAACAAACAAGCCACAGACTGAGACAAAATACTTGCCAAATGCCTATCTGATAATGCACTAGTACCCAGAATACACGAGGAGCTCTTGAGAAAAAATAAGAAAACATACAGCTCGATTAAAAAGTGGGTAAAGGATCCAAACAGACAAAAAGATAATCAGAGGGCAAATAATCATACGAAAAGTTGTAAAACATTACATATCATTCACTTCAATCCAGTCCTCAGTCGTGTCCGACTCTTTGCGGTCCCATGATCACAGCATGCCAGGCCTCCCTGTCCATCACCAACTCCCAGAGTTCACTCAGACTCATGTCCATCGAGTCAGTGATGCCACTGGGTAATGGCAAATTAAAATAACAACCCACCACTACACACCAATTAGAAGAGCTAACATTCAGCACACTGACAACATCATATGCTAGTGAAGAGTCAGAGCAACAGAACTCTCAATCATTCCTTAGGGGTAACAGTCTAGCAGTATCTTCCAAAGTTAAACACAGTCTTCCCATACAATCCAATACTACCATACAATATCTCTCCTTGCAGTTCCACACGAAAACCTACATATTAATTTCATAACTGTCAAAACTAGGAAAAAAACAAGATATCCTCCTTCGGTAGGTGTATGGATAAATCGGTACATCCAGATAATGGAGTCTTTTATTTAGCACTTAAAAGAAATGGGCTGTCAGTTCACAAAAAGACATGAAGCTACCTTAAGTGCATATGATTAAGTGAAAGAAATTAGTGTGAAAGGGAATGGGCAAAACTATAGACACTAATAAGATTAATGATTTCCAGGGATTAAGGGGAAAGAAATAGGGATAAACTGGTAGAGAGAAGAGGATTTTTAGGACAGTGAAGATAGTCTATATGATGCTCCAATGGTGGCTGTATGTTATTATACATTAGTCAAAATCCAAAACCAAAGGTGAACTATAAAGTAAACTATGAAATTACAGAAAACTACTCAAACTGATCACTTGATCACAGCCTTGTCTAACTGAATGACACTGAGCCATGTCACGTAGGGCCACCCAAGATGGACGGGTCATGGTGGAGAGGTCTGACCAAACGTGGTCCACTGGAGAAGGGAATGGCCAACCACTTCAGCATTCTTGCCTTGAGAACCCCGTGAACAGAATGAAAAGGCAAAAAGATAGGACACTGAAAGATGAACTCCCCAGGTCTGTAGGTGCCCAATATGCTCCTGGAGAAGAGCCGAGAAATAGCTCCAGAAAGAATGAAGAGACGGAGCCAGAGTGAAGACAAAACCCAGCTGTGGGTGTGACCGGTGACGGAAGTAAAGTCCGACGCTGTAAAGAGCAATACTACACAGGAAGCTGGGGTGTTAGATCCATGAATCAAGGCAAACTGGAAGTGGTCAAACAGGAAAAGGCAAGAATGAACATCAACATTTTAAGAATCAGTGAACTCAAATGAACTGGAATGGGTGAATTTAATCCAGATGCCCATTATATCTACTAATGTGGGCAAGAATCCCTTAGAAGAAACAGAGTAGCCCTCATAGTCAACAAGAGTCCAAAATGCAGTACTTGGGTGCAATCTCAAAAAGGACAGAATGATCTCTTTTCATTTCCAAAGGAAACCATTCAATATCACAGTAATCCAAGTCTATTCCACAACCACTAATGCCAAAGAAGCTGAAGTCGAACAGTTCTATGAAGACCTAGAGAACTAACACCAAAAAAAAAAAAAAAAAAAAAAAAAAGATGCCCTTTTCATCATAGGGGACTGGAATGCAAAAGGAGGAAGTCAAGAAATACCTGGAATAGCAGGCAAGTTTGGCCTTGGAGTACAAAATGAATCAGGGCAAAGGCTAACAGTTTTGCCAAGAGAATGTACTGGTCATAGTAAACACCCTCTTCCAACAGAGAGAACTCTACACATGGACATCACCAGATGGTCAATACCGAAATCAGATTGACTATATCCTTTGCAGTCGAAGACTGGAAGCTGATTGTGGCTCAGATCATAAACTCTTTATTGCCAAATTCAGACTTACATTGAACAAAGTAGGGAAAACCACTAGACCATTCAGATTTGATCTAAATCAAATCCCTTACTATTATACAGTGGAAGTGACAAATAGATTCAAGGGAATAGATCTGATAGACAGAGTGCCTGAAGAACTATGGACGGAGGTTCATAACATGGTACAGGAGATGGTGATCAACCCATCCTCAAGAAAAAGAAATGCAAAAAGATAAAATGAGGAGACCTTGCAAATAGCTGAGTAAAGAAGAGAAGCTAAAGGCAAAGGAGAAAGATATATCCATCTGAACGTAGAGTCGCAAAGAATAGCAAGGAGAGATAAGAAAGCCTTCTTGAGTGGTCAATGCAAAGAAACAGAGGAAAACAACAGAACAGGAAAGACTAGAGATCTCTTCTAGAAAACTAGAAACACTAAGGAACATTTCACACAAAGATGGGCACAATAAAGGACAGAAATGATATGGACCTAACAGAAGCAGAAGATATTAAGAAGAAGTGGCAAGAATACATAGAAGAACTATACAAAAAAGATCTTCATGACCCAGATAACCAGGATGGTGTGATCACTCACCTACAGCTGGCTGTCTTAGAGTGTGAATTCAAGTGGTCCTTAGGAAGCATCACTACGAACAAAGCTAGTGGAGGTGATGGAATTCCAGTTGAGCTATTTCAAAGAAACATGTATATTATCATATGTGAAACAGATCGCCAGTCCAGGCTCGATGCATGAGACAGGGTGCTCAGGGCTGGTGCACTGGGGTGACCCTGAGGGATGGGATAGGGAGGGAGGTGGGGGAGGGGTTCAGGATGGGGAACACATGTACACCCATGGCTGATTCATGTCAATGTGTGGTAAAAACCACTACAATATTATAAAGTAATTAGCCTCCAATTAAAATAAAAAAATTTTTTTAAATAAATAAAATAAATAAATAAATAAAAGATGATGCTGTGAAAGTGTTGCACTCAATATGCCAACAAATTTGGAAAACTCGGCAGTGGCCACAGAACTGGAAAATGGCAGGCTTCATTCCAATCCCAAAGAAACGCAATGCCAAAGAATGTTCAAACTACCACACAATTGCACTCCTCTGACACATTAGCAAAGTAATGCTGAAAATTCTCCAGTCTAGGTTTCAGTAGTAAGTAAATTCCAGATGTTCAAGCTGGATTTAGAAAAAAACAGAAGAACCAGAGATCAAATTGCCAACATCCACTGGATCACTGAAAAAGCAAGAGTTCCAGAAAAACATCTACTTCTGCTTCACTGACTACTCTAAAGCCTTTGACTGTGTTCAGTTCAGTTCAGTTCAGTCACTCAGTAGTGTCCGACTCTTTGAGAGCCCATGAATCACAGCATGTNAAAAAAAAAAAAAAAAAAAAAAAAAAAGATGCCCTTTTCATCATAGGGGACTGGAATGCAAAAGGAGGAAGTCAAGAAATACCTGGAATAGCAGGCAAGTTTGGCCTTGGAGTACAAAATGAATCAGGGCAAAGGCTAACAGTTTTGCCAAGAGAATGTACTGGTCATAGTAAACACCCTCTTCCAACAGAGAGAACTCTACACATGGACATCACCAGATGGTCAATACCGAAATCAGATTGACTATATCCTTTGCAGTCGAAGACTGGAAGCTGATTGTGGCTCAGATCATAAACTCTTTATTGCCAAATTCAGACTTACATTGAACAAAGTAGGGAAAACCACTAGACCATTCAGATTTGATCTAAATCAAATCCCTTACTATTATACAGTGGAAGTGACAAATAGATTCAAGGGAATAGATCTGATAGACAGAGTGCCTGAAGAACTATGGACGGAGGTTCATAACATGGTACAGGAGATGGTGATCAACCCATCCTCAAGAAAAAGAAATGCAAAAAGATAAAATGAGGAGACCTTGCAAATAGCTGAGTAAAGAAGAGAAGCTAAAGGCAAAGGAGAAAGATATATCCATCTGAACGTAGAGTCGCAAAGAATAGCAAGGAGAGATAAGAAAGCCTTCTTGAGTGGTCAATGCAAAGAAACAGAGGAAAACAACAGAACAGGAAAGACTAGAGATCTCTTCTAGAAAACTAGAAACACTAAGGAACATTTCACACAAAGATGGGCACAATAAAGGACAGAAATGATATGGACCTAACAGAAGCAGAAGATATTAAGAAGAAGTGGCAAGAATACATAGAAGAACTATACAAAAAAGATCTTCATGACCCAGATAACCAGGATGGTGTGATCACTCACCTACAGCTGGCTGTCTTAGAGTGTGAATTCAAGTGGTCCTTAGGAAGCATCACTACGAACAAAGCTAGTGGAGGTGATGGAATTCCAGTTGAGCTATTTCAAAGAAACATGTATATTATCATATGTGAAACAGATCGCCAGTCCAGGCTCGATGCATGAGACAGGGTGCTCAGGGCTGGTGCACTGGGGTGACCCTGAGGGATGGGATAGGGAGGGAGGTGGGGGAGGGGTTCAGGATGGGGAACACATGTACACCCATGGCTGATTCATGTCAATGTGTGGTAAAAACCACTACAATATTATAAAGTAATTAGCCTCCAATTAAAATAAAAAAATTTTTTTAAATAAATAAAATAAATAAATAAATAAAAGATGATGCTGTGAAAGTGTTGCACTCAATATGCCAACAAATTTGGAAAACTCGGCAGTGGCCACAGAACTGGAAAATGGCAGGCTTCATTCCAATCCCAAAGAAACGCAATGCCAAAGAATGTTCAAACTACCACACAATTGCACTCCTCTGACACATTAGCAAAGTAATGCTGAAAATTCTCCAGTCTAGGTTTCAGTAGTAAGTAAATTCCAGATGTTCAAGCTGGATTTAGAAAAAAACAGAAGAACCAGAGATCAAATTGCCAACATCCACTGGATCACTGAAAAAGCAAGAGTTCCAGAAAAACATCTACTTCTGCTTCACTGACTACTCTAAAGCCTTTGACTGTGTTCAGTTCAGTTCAGTTCAGTCACTCAGTAGTGTCCGACTCTTTGAGAGCCCATGAATCACAGCATGTCAGGCCTCCCTGTCCATCACCAACTCCCGGAGTTCACTTAGACTCGCATCCATCGAGTCAGTGATGCCATCCAGCCACCTCATCCTTGGTTGTCCCCTTTTCCTTCTGCCCCCAATCCCTCCCAGCATCAGAGTCTTTTCCAATGAGTCAACTCTTCGCATGAGGTGGCCAAAGTACTGGAGTTTCAGCTTTAGCATCATTCCTTCCAAAGAAATCCCAGGGCTGATCTCCTTCAGAATAGACTGGTTGGACTCCTTGCAGTCCAAGGGACTCTCAAGAGTCTTCTCTAACACCACAGTTCAAAAGCTTCAATTTTTCAGTGCTCATCTTAAAGAGATGTGAATACCAGACTACCTTACCTGCCTCCTGAGAAATCTGTATGCAAATCAAGAAGCAACAGTTAGAACCAGACATGGAACAACAGACTGGCTTCAAATTGGGAAAGGAGTACATCAATGCTGCATATTGTCATTTTGCTTATTTAACTTATATGCAGAGTTCATCATGTGAAATGCCAAGCTGGATGAGGCCAAGCTGAATTCAAGATTGCAGAGAGAAATATGAATAACCGCAGATATGCAGATGATACCATCCTTGTGGCAGAAAGTGAAGAGGGACTAAAGAGCTTCTTGATGAAAGTGAAAGAGGAGAGTGAAAAAGTTGCCTTAAAACTCAACATTCAAAAAATGAAGATCATGGCACCTGTTTCCATCACTTCATGGCAAACAGATGGGGAAACAGTGGAGACAGTGATGGACTTTATTTTTTTAGGCTCCAAAATCACTGCAGATGGTTACTGCCGCCATAAAATTAAACAATGCTTGCTCCTTGGAAGAAACACTATGACCAACCTAGATAGCATATTAAAAATCAGAGACATTACTTTGTCAACAAAGCTCTGTCTAGTCAAAGCTAAAGTTTTTCCAGTATCATGTATGGATGTGGAAGTTGGACCATAAAGAAAGCTGAGAGCCAAAGAACCGATGCTTTTGAACTGTGGTGCTGGAGAAGACTCTTGAGAGTCCTTTGCAGAGCAAGGCAGTCCAACCAGTCAATCCTAAAGGAAATCAGTCCTGGATATTTATTGGAAGGACTGAGGCTGAAGCTGAAACTCTAATACTTTGGCCACTTGATGTGAAGAACTGACTCATTTGAAAAGACCCTGATGGTGGGAAAGATTAAATGCAGGAGGAGAAGGGGACGACAGAGGATGAAATGGTTGGATGGCATCACTGACTCGATGGACATGCGTTTGAGCAAGCTCTGGGCGTTGGTGATGGACAGCGAAGCCTGACATGTTGCAGTACAGTTCAGTTCAGTTCAGTTCAGTTGCTCAGTCGTGTCCGACTCTTTGCGACCCCATGAATCGCAGCNCTGATGCTGGGAGAGACTGGGGGCAGGAGGAGAAGGGGACGACAGAGGATGAGATGGCTGGATGGCATCACCGACTCAATGGACGTGAGTTTGAGTGAGCTTCGGGAGTTGGTGATGGACGGGGAGGCCTGGTGTGCTGTAATTCATGGGGGTCACAAAGAGTCGGACACAACTGAGCAACTGAACTGAACTGAACTGAACTGAGAGCATGGGTCCTCTTTTGCTGCGTTAAGTTGAATTTCTCCAAAGCCCTGGACCACATACCATTCATGACAGAGGTACTCACTGTGCTTTCAAAGAAGCAAAGGAAGTGTATGTAACTCTCAACTGAGTTCACTTTGGTTGAGGTTTGAGCTAGTTTCTGGATACAGCTGTGTAGGACCTCAAGCTGAAAGGCTTCATCAAAGATAGGGAACTTCTGAGGTAAAGATGACCAGTAAAGCTTTAGGGTCCCAAATGCAGCATAATCGTCCCCATGAATGGTACAGGCAGAGTTTTCTGGGGGATCTTCTCCAGTCCTGTGGACCAGGAGTATTTTCACGTATTAGTTTTCTAGGGCTGCTCCAACAAACTACCGTGAACTCAGTGTCTTCCTACAACAGAAACGCGTTCTGTCATCACTGTGGAGACCAGAAGTCTGAAGTTGAGGTGTTGGCAGACTTGGTTTCTCCTAGTGGATCAGAGGGAAAGTTTGTTCCCCGTCTCAATTCCAGCCTCTGGTGGTTGCTGACAAGTCTTGGGGTCCTGGGGCTTATAGATGCTTTACTCCAATCTCTGTCTTCACAAAGCCTTCTTCTCCCTGTATCTCTGTGTCTTCTCTTCCTCTCAAAGGAATAATGGTCACTGGATTCCAAACCTACCCTGCATCCAGGATGATAGTTTGAGATCCTTAATTAACTTGCAAAGATTTTTGCCAAGTAAGCTCACCTTCCCATGCTCCAAGAATTATAATTGAAAAAATTTTTGGAGGCGACTATTGAACCCACTCCTCTTGAGAACAGAGTTTAGCTGAGAGGTTGATAGCATAATGGATTGCACAGTGTGGCTGCCAAGCACACATAAACTCGAATTCCTGTTCTACCCATGCTGTGGACTCAAGTCTGAGTTTCCTTTTCTACAAAATAGGGAAAAGAATTTCAAACACAGAGGTTGAGGATTACTTTATATATATATATATATATATATATATGGCACATAGTAGATTCACAATATATATCTTCTCTTTAGTGATTTCTACTACTCATTCATTCATTTAATAAAAATTTAAATCTCTGGCCATCAAGGTTAAAGAGACATATCACATGGCCAGTAACACTTAGAAGTGATTCAGTGAATAAACAAATGAATGATCAAATCTATCAGTGTTACTTGCTCGCTTCCAAGCACTGAAGGAGGTTTGTGGCAAGTCTCCTAGTTTTGCTTTCTGCCTGCAGGATGAAAGTTGACGCCAAACCTACAAGGGAAGCTTGTTTCTGGATGATTTAAGCCCTTAAAGAATATTACTGCATTGTCATTTTGCTTCAGTGGCCTGCACATGTGATCGTGAGAGTGGATTCTATGGGGAATTCCTGTCATGATGTCCCAACTAAATACAAATCTTACAGTGTAAAGTGGAAAACTCAGATGACGTTAGGGGCTAGGCAGGTAGTACTTTGGGTAAGGGACCTCAGGAGAGTCTTATGTAAAGAGGGAAGATGGCAGCTGCTGTCCACTTATCCATTCAAACTTTCCTGAGTACCTTTTACGTCTCTTACATGACCTACACTGTTCTTGTTGCTCAGGACAAGGACTAAACGAGGAGAATTCCTGTCCTCATGGAGTTTATGCTTTCTATCCCAGCTCTGCTCGCCAGCCACACAGCAATCCAGGCCTGTTGCTGCCAAATCATCTGCTTTTCAAAAAGAAGTCAGAATGTTATGTCCAGTCTCCTGATGTTTAAATGTTGGCAAACACTGTACATTTTTAAAAAGAACACTGTGCAGGCCAGAGAGAACCTCTCTCTGGACTCAGTTTGGCCTCAGGCTGCCAATTTGTGACCCTTGGAATGGAGTCTCATGACCTTTAACTTGAGAATCATTTTTCCAGTGTCTGATTTTAAGCTAACTCTCATTTTTTCTGACCTCATTAGAAGTTACTGCTTGTTGTCATGTCCTCCTGGATTGAACGATTCCTAGGCGCTTCATCCCCATGTTTCCCGATGAGCTTAACTTCCATCTATCAGCTTTTCTTTTCCAGCTCCATCTCCAGATCTTTACTTTTGCAGTTCTCTCCGGCTTCCAGAAGGCTCTCAGCACTGTCATCTGGATTGGAGTGTTTCTTCTCTGGAAAATCAGGATCTAGCACAAACTCTTCATTAAACTGCTTGTGGACTAGTCTGCCTCTAAGCCTCTCTCTGACTGTGCCATCCCAATTTTCACAGCCTCTGTGTTGCACTGACTCCCAACCTTAGGTGTGATATTAATTTCTCTCAGAGGGACATGGGCTTAATAGATTTTTTTAATTAACATTTTGTAAAATTGGAGCTGTCATGCTTTATGGCAGACTGATACAAATGTCTATAATTACATTTTTGGCACTACCGCTTGGGAATAGTCTAGAAATATTTGTTTTAACCCCTTCCTAAAGCGTTCTGATTTATGGGCAGGCCTCCCTATGTACACCTCTAACAGGCGCAGTTGTCATGGCAACCCAGAAAATCATTTGTCAAAAAGCTATAACTTCGTTCTATGTTGAAGCTAAAAATTTATCTTTTAGGGTTTATTCTTATGACAGGAAAATTTTGCGTTTCCATAGATTTGCTTCTTCTCCCTCATTCTGCTTGTGGTTAGAGAGATGCAGGCTTCAGGAGAAGACTTTCTAGAGAATAAGACAAATTCCCCCACCTTCCATCCTCCCCTCCAAAGAGATGAATTCTCTTACCTGTTCCAAAGAGAACTCAAAAGGCTCATTAGTAACCCCCCAGTAAAAGATTTATCCTTCTTGAGTTTCTCATTCAGTATGTTTTCATTTCTTGAAAAAAAATTAAATTTTTTTATTGGTTGACTTTTGTTTTTGGCTAGTAGAATTCAAAGAAAGGGAAGGAAGAAAATGTCTGTCAGTCTCTTCAACAAGCTGGGGCAGAATGAAATTTATATTTACTGATATCACCAGTAGTTCAGGGATGGTGGACTCATTGCCTGTTACGGGGTCCAGGCAAATACATCAATCTGTGCAGTGGACTCCTGGCCACACTGTGTGCCCTGCCTAAAGGGTGGTCACTTTTCTACTTCTGCTGACAGGTTGTGGATCATTCTGTAGGGTTGTCCATTTTATCTTAGTTTTTTTTTTTTTTNGATTTCTCAAGAGGCAGGTCAGGTGGTCTGGTATTCCCATCTCTTTCAGAATTTTCCACAGTTTATTGTGATCCACACAGTCAAAGGCTTTGGCATAGTCAATAAAGCAGAATAGATGTTTTTCTGGAACTCTCTTGCTTTTTCCATGATCCAGTGGATGTTGGCAATTAAGGGATCACAAAGAGTTGGAGACAACTGATCAATAAACTGCATGAAATTTGGGTTATGAAATATCCAAGGAGGTTAATTAATTGTAACAAAAATACCACCCTGGTGCAGGACGTTGATAAAAGGGAAGTTGTGCATGTACAAGGACAGGAAGTATATGGGAACTCTCTGTAGCTTCCCCTCAGTTTTGCTGTGAACTTAAAACTACCCTAAAATGAAAGTCTAGGAGTCACTCAATTTTCCTGGGTCTCTCCTGTGTATACAGGTATTGTACATGCTATTAAACTTAGTGTTTTTCTCCTGTAAAAAAGAAACAAGAAACCCCACAAAGGTCTATTTTACAAAGAACAATAATTTATGTCCCATACTAATAATGCAATGATAGCCTATATTCATTTGGTGCTTAATATGGATAGTGAAAATATGATATTGACATTGGTCAAAACCTATAGAACCGTACAACACAGAGGGAGTCATAATGTAAACTATGGGATTTAGTTAATAATAATGTATCAACATGAGTTCATCAATTATAACAAATATATCACATTAATAAGATGTTAGTAACCACATAGCATATTCAAAAGCAGAGATATTACTTTGCTGACTAAGGTCCGTCTAGTCAAGGCTATGGTTTTTCCAGTAGTCATGTATGGATGCGAGAGTTGGACTGTGAAGAAGGCTGAGCGCTGAAGAATCGATGCTTTTGAACTGTGGTGTTGGAGAAGACTCTTGAGAGTCCCTTGGACTGCAGGGAGATCCAGCCAGTCCATTCTGAAGGAGATCGGCCCTGGGATTTCTTTGGAAGGAATGATGCTAAAGCTGAAGCTCCAGGACTTTGGCCACCTCATGCGAAGAGTTGACTCATTGGAAAAGACTCTGATGCTGGCAGGGATTGGGGGCAGGAGGAGAAAGGGATGACCGAGGATGAGATGGCTGGATGGCATCACGGACTTGGTGGGCGTGAGTCTGAGTGAACTCCGGGAAATGCTGATGGACAGGGAGGCCTGGCGTACTGCGACTCATGGGGTCGCAAAGAGTCGGACACGACTGAGGGACTGAACTAAACTGAACTGAACTGAACCACATACAGATCTGAGGTAGAAAGGTAGTGTAGAGCAATTCTGTAATATCAGCTCAACTTCCTGAAAAGTTAAAACTGCTCTAAAAAATAAATGCCATTAGCTAAAGACCTGTATACTAAAAGAAAAATATCTGTTTTACTGTATTGATCATTTAAAATTGAAACTAAAAGCAACCTACGTGAAAATGAAAAAAAAAAGCAACCTAGGAATACAATACCAAGGTAATGTTTATATGTGCCTATAGGCAAATCCACTCAGTCATCATTCAACAAATATTTATTTAGAGCCCCATAGACTTTGAAATTAAAGTTAAGCCTCTACTCAGGGTACTGGTATTTATTCCTCATTTTCTTTCACTTAATTAGTGTCAGTTAATCTCCATCTTGTGAGACTTTCCAGTCCTGTGAAGCTTTTTACCACTTTTCGTAGCCAGCTTAGATTTTTCTGGCTGATCCTCTTCTCCTCTTTCTCGCCGTTATCTTTGCCTCTCTTGTCCTTTTGTCAAACCTACCTGGCAATTGTATGACTCTTCAGCTACTTCCCTTCTTCACCTCCAGACACTGGACGCTGCCACAGCTGGAGAAAACTCCCGTAGGTCACCGTTGAGATGCTGCTCATGGTAGCATATCTGATCTCAAGCTCCCAGCACCGCTCAATATTCATGTTATATCTGTGGGTGTGATATCTTATTCCATAACAGTAATTTGAAACTTTCTCCATTTAAAAATATCTGACCGTACCATCCTGCTTTCCCTCAGCAGTTGGCATGTCATTGAACACAATAGGAATCAGCGCATGAGATCTATCAGAAATCCCCACTACTAATTAAAATAGAAGCCTTATCCTCCAGGTCTGCTCTTGCTTCTGGAAACCTCATCCTATTAATTCCTTCTCTCTGTGTTATCATTCTACTATTTTCAAAGTATCCCTTTGGACAAAATTTCTCCCCAAAGCATTTAACACTTCATCAAATCTTTTCCAGTTTTGAAAAAAAAAAAATCATTTCAGATAAACATTAGAGCAACGATCTTATTCTCTCTCTTATTGATAACCATCAACTGTCATTAAGAGATAGATCCTCACTTTTCACTCACTTCTCAATTCATCTGATCCTTTTCCATTAAAAAAAATGCACTCAGAAAGGTACTAAAGAACTGTTTGATGCCAAATCTAATGGGCACTATTTATCTTTATTTTCCTTGATCTCTTCTTAGCACTTAAAATTTCCTCCCTTGGTGCCTCTGATTTAGTACACTTACTCTATTGCTCATTTCTATTTATTTTTTCCTTTATAACCTCGGTTGTCAGCTTTTATTCTTTTATCATTCACCTAAATGATGGTCTTCATACTCTGTATGTGATCTCTGAACAACCTTCTTTACTCCTATGCATTTAATTAGGAATCTCAACTTCAGTGTAGTTCTCTCCTGAATTTCAATTTCACAGCCAACTTCCTAACAGTTGCCTCTAGTTATAATTCCAACAGTACCTCAAAATTAAAATAAAAATGGAATTCATTGTCTTCTCTTTTCCAATAGCCCCTGTCTTAATTTTCTATCCAATCAACCAAGTCTAAATTCTGGGTCATCCCTAACATATTACTCTCTTTAACTACTCATATCCAATCAAGTCCTAAGCCCTGTTGGTTCTACCACCTAAATATCTCTTGAATGTTACATATTTCTCTCCAATGTCAATTATAACCCAAGTAAACCCACCATTATATCTCATATGAATAAAGCAGCTAGTCCTTTAACTTGTCTTTCCCTCCAATTCTGTCCACTTCTCATGTCTTTTTTCACAGAGCAACCAAGGTTACCTTTCTCAAGCAAGTTTCTGATTAAATCATGCCTCTGCTTAAAATACTTCAATGACTCCTCCTGAATTTAGACTAAACTTGTGTCTCCTTAGCAGAGCTGACAATCTTCCACAATTTGACACCATCCTGATTTAATTTTCACCACTTCCCATTCACACTCTCCTTCCCAAGCAACCTGAACAATGTGTACTTCCCAGAGCTCATGGCTCTATCCCACTTCTCCAGGCCTTGGAGAATGGTACTCCTACTCTCCCCATTCTGTGGAATGCTTTTGAACTCTTTTTTTTTTTTTTTTAACCACACTAGCTTCTATTTATCCTTTGTTACTAGTTAAGATACCACCTTCCATAGACATCTGTTTCTGGGATAAGTGCTGCCCAATATCATGTATTTATGTCTATCACATACTTAGTCATGATATAACAGGTGGTTACTTGCCTGATCTCATGTTGGTAGAACTTGAGGGCAGATTTAAAATTCTGGGTCTAATTTTTTGGTTGCACGACTTGGCTTGTGGGATCTTAGTTCCCAGACCACGGATGGAAACCACGCCTGCTGCAGGGGAAGCGCAGAGTCCTAACCACCGAATTGCCAGGGAATTCCCCAAATTTTGTGTCTTATTGATCTGCAACCATTTGGCAACCAAGAAGTGTTTAAACAAAACAAAACACGAAATGTTTAAAGAAAGAAATTGGAAAGTCAAAAAGGAGGGGAGTAAGGGAGTGAGGACAACTCAACTGCATGCTGTCTAAATTCCTGGCGTGTAAAGTTGCATAAACACTAACAGATACTGTGCTCCTGGCATAAGATTGTAGGTAATTCCTCTCTAGTTTTGAAGCACTATTGTTAATGTTGTTACATTGCTTCTATAATTAAAACTAATTTGTGCTCCGCAGATGCCTGACAGGGACTTCTGCTGTGGCAGGGACTGTTCTGTGTTCTCCAGAAGTTATGTCTTCTTCATGGGACACAAACTGGACTTCTTAGTCTCTCTGTTACTGTAACCATGGGATCAAGTTTCAGCAAAGACAAAGCAGAGCTGTGTGCCACTTCAGGGCTTAGTTTCAAAACATCCTCCCACGGTGAGCTCTGTTCTTTCTTCTTGTCTGGAAGGTGACCAGAGAGAACTTCAAGAACCTCAAAAAGGGAAGAACCACAGGATGGAAGAATTCTGGGCTCTTAAGTGATGTCCTGGAAAGCCACCCAATCAAAAACCCCTCAACTGGACTTTACATGAATGAGAAATTCATTTATATTTTCATAAATCACTGAGATTTGAACGTAGATAGATAGATAGGTAGGCTTCCCCTGTGGTTGGTGGTAAAGAATCTTCCTGCAATTCAGGAGACACAGGTTAGATTCCTGGGTAGGGAACATACTCTAGAGGAGGAAATGGCAAGCCACTCTCATATTCTTGCCTGGAAAATCCCATGGAGAGAGAAGTCTGGTGAGCTACAGTCCATGGGGTCACAAAGATTCGGACACAATTGAGCAATTCACACACACACACACACACACACACACACACACACACAGTTGTTCATTTGCTCAGTAGTGTCCAACTCTTTGTGGCCCCATGACTTGCAGCACACCAGGCTTCCCTGTCCTCCTTCACTATTTCCCTGAGTTTGCTCAAACTCATGTTCATTGAGTCAGTGATGACATCCAGCCATCTCATCCTCTGTCATCCCCTTCTCCTCCTGGCCTCTATCTTCCCCAGCATCAGGATCTTTTCCAATGAGTCAGCTCTTCATATCAAGTGGACAAAGTTTTGGAGTTTCAGCATCATATAAACTTAGTAAACAGTTTAATATGGTCCCACCCATAAACCTTGATTTAGGGCACATGAGAAATTCACCAAACTTGACTCCTATAACTCCAGAATGATTCAGCTTATAAATTGGTAAATACATGTGTCCTACATGTACTGTTCGAGTTGAAGCAGATAGCGGAGATGTTATTGGCCATCCTTTCCATGTTACACAAGGACAGTACTGAGATCTAGAAAGGGAAAGGCTGTGTCTGGTGTGGTTGAGTTGTCTTGATTTCAAGTCTCCTAACCCGCACAAGAGAATGTCCTGTTTGGAACAGCTCGGTCTCTACTGATTGTACAGGATGAAACCTGTGCTCGGGGTGGCTAAATGTAGTCTTCTCCCTTACACCCCCATGGACATTCCTCCTGAAACTGCCCCTGTGTTTGAAAAGGGTGACCTTCGCAAATAAAGCAGAGTTCTCTGACCAAGAGAATACAAGGAACTGTACTTCCTTGCCACATCACGTTTAAGAATTCCCACTTAATAAAGGATGCTGTCGATTTTGTTTGCTGATAACAGACTCAGAGAAGATCATGGAAAACCAGAATCCCTCATCCACTTCTGGTGGAAGTGTGAAATGAGATGTTACTTGGAGCTGATTAAGGGTTATCTGGGCATACATAGTAGCATTACATGCATGCACATTCTGTGATCCAGCAATACATGAAGAAAACTCCCGCACAGGTCAAAGAGGACAGGCAAAATGGTAGAAGGGATCCATCGCTGGAAGAATGGGAGCAAACGTGAGAGGTGAATGCTGGAATGCACACAGCCCTCGGGAACGCTGCGGAAGATGAGTAGAGAACAACACAACTAATATTAAGGACAAAACAAATCCTCAGGGAACAGAGTATAAAATACAATGTTTCTGTGTGTGTGTGTGTGTGATATGTAAACTTAAATACATAGAAAACAGCATAAAATACATTTTAATTTTTTATCAAGAAAGTTGTTGGGCATACAGATGTATGCACATTATAAAAAAAACCCAAATATTCTTGTTACTCAACTTTAGAAACAAAACATCACATGTAAAATCCAACTCCATGTGTAATTGAGAAATCTCCAAGAACATATTCCCCTCCCCTCTGACCAGAGTTTGAACTAATTTGACCCTGCTGATCGTTTCCACTCATGTTTTCATTCATGCAGAAGCAATATATAATATTATTCTACACGCTTAAAGCTTTAGAAAACAGAATAACAGAATTGTACTGTACATATCCTTTTAAAACTAGCTTGATTTATTCAACATTATCCTTACACTTTTTTCCTATTATTGTTTGTACATCAAGTATATTAATTTTGACTGTAGAGCATTTCGTTGCATGGATATACCATATATTATTTTTCTTTGTCTTGTTGATGAAATTGTTTCACTATTTTTGATACTGCAAGTAAAGTTGAGCAATTTTGTACACATCTTCTCGTTCGTGTGTGCATGAGTTCACCTATGGAATAAAAGTAGAACTGAAATTTCTGTGGCATTAGAACTTGCATTTCCCTAGATATTAGCAGCAATTCTCCAAAGTAGTAATACCAGTTTACATGCTCATCAGTGTCACACAATTGCGTCTGGCCCTCTGTATCCTGACCAAAATGTGGCATATTCAGGGACTGCCATTAGTTTATTTACCTGTGAATATGAAAAAATCTCCTGAGGTTGAAAATCTTAGGTTTTTATCTAGTCTTTGGATTTGCCTGTCTATATATTTTGTTTATTTTCTATTTTCATCTGTTTTCTTACTGATTTACAGTAATATTTATATATGCCAAAGGCTAATTATTTGTCAGTTTTATATATGGCAAATATTTCTCCTGATTGTGACTTATCTTTTCGTTTGTTTTTGACATACAACTTTTTAAATTATTCAAAGGAGTCCATATTTTTTCCTTTATTGTTCATATTTTCTTGATATTAAAAAAGAAAAGCTCTACTCTTATGCCAAGGTCATAAAGATATTTTCCTGTATTTTCTGATAAATATTTTTTTTTGAGTTTTACATTTCACATTTAGATCTTTAATTCTAGCACTGATATGTTTGTACAGAGTGAAGACGAGACACATTTTTTTTCACACGGGTAAGTTATTGCTCCAGAAACATTTCTTGAAAACTCCCTTCTCTCCCAGCTGATTTTCAGTGTCAAGTCTGTCACATATCACTTTGCCTTTCATTCAGCAAATTTCTATTATTTACCAAGTATTCAAATCTGTCTTAAGACCATGTTACTGATGAAATATTTGTTCCTGAGTCTCATTCTGGATTTCTTGTTTTTTAATATAAATTTATTTATTTTAATTGGAGGTTAATCACTTTACAATATTGTACTGGTTTTGCCATACAACAACATGAATCCGCCACAGGTACACACGTGTTCCCCATCCTGAACCCCCCTCCCTACTCCCTCCCCACACTGGATTTCTATTTATTCCTTTATTGGAATCACTATCTCTGTGCTCCAAAAGCTCATTCTTTAAACGATGATAATGTTGTCATAGTCAGAATATCTACCAAAGAAATGCCCTGCTCTTATTCTTCTTTTTGAAAATATTCTATTCTCAGTGCTATATATTTTTAAAGTTATTAATTCTACATTACTATTAAATCTATTTAAAAAATATTCAATTTATAATAATTTTGTGAATTCATAAAAATTTTATATAACGTATATATGTCTCATGTATATGTAAATCATTAACTTGTGTGACAAACCTGGGTCTTAGGCTAGATTTTCTAAAGGCAGAGCCTGAGGGAGAGGCTGGATATGCTTCTCTTGAGAGGAGAATGAGTGGAGTTATGTAGGGCAAGAGAGAGGTCTCCCATGCAGCTCAGGATAATTCTCTAGAGAAGGGGCAACTGGGAACATAATCAGTCAACATTCATGACAGTTTAAGCATGCATCAGGCTACCCACATTATCTATTACAATCTATTACAATTATCTATACAATCTATTACAATCTTCCCATTTTTCATATACACCTAAACATATAGATTTTACACAACTGTGGAGAAAAAGAAATGAAGTTAGGGATGGGTAAAATAAAAACGTAAATGCATATTACTAAATGAAGAGAGTCATCGGGAAAGGCTATATACTGTATGACTTCAACTACAGGATATCTGGGAAAAGGCAAAACTCTGGAGATAATAATAAGATCAGAGGTTGCTGGGGATAGGGGAAAGGGAGGGATAAATAGGCAGAGAATAGAGGATTCTTAGGGCAGTGAAAATATTCTGCATGATACATGCCACTATTTACATATGTGTCAATATTAATTTGTAAACATTTGCATACATTTATATACATATTTACCAATATTTACATACATGGTGATATTAATTTACATTAATATCAAATATATTTAAAACATATTCAAATTATATATAATTTTGTAAACTCATAAACATAAATCTATATCTCATGTATAGGTACATAACATCTCTGCCTATGTACATAATATATAAATATGACATACATGGTTTTGTCCAAACCCACAGAATGTACACCACCAAGAGTGAATTCTCATATCAGCTATGGACTTTGAGTGACTATGATGCGTCAATGAAGGCTCATCAGTTACAACAAAGGCACCACTCCTGGTGAGGGATGCTGATAATGGGGAAGACCATGAAGCTGTAGGGGCAAGAGAGCTCTGGGAAATCTCTGTCAACTCCTCTCAGTTTCGCTCTGAATCTAAAACTGCTTTTTAAAAAATGCAGCAAAAGAAGAAACAAAGTCTGAAAAGGTTTTTTACTGGCTAATAGTGAAGTTCAAATCATGTACATTTCTGAATCTGAAATAAATAAAGTGAGTAGTAAAAGCACCATCTCTTCCATAACCAACACACCCTTTAAAAACATTGATTTGCCAAAACAGAAGAAGCTCTGTGAACAGTGAAGGTCTATAATTTAGGTGGTTTTTGTTGAGCTTTTGTAACTCTCTACTAATAAGCCTATGTTCGGGCACTCGTCAATTCTCGCTTTTAATTGCAAACTTTGGTACACTCTAAATTAGGGCTGAGGGCAGTCAAATTCACTAAAACCCAATACGTACTGATGGCCTTAATTTTATTTCCCAGTATAGACTTATTTTAAACCTCAACTCTCACATATATTCACACTATGAAGAAGCACAAGTCTTGTGTTCTGATTTATTTATGCTTACTTCCACAGGAAATTTTTTACCAAGACTTGTTTGATATCTAAGATGTCTCAGGAGTGATATTTTTCTGTGTTGGCTATCTTGCAAGCAGAATAAAATATATGTTACACAGTTCATCTATTTTGTCTTTGTTCCTGATCACCCAAATGCATTCTTAAATTTCCATATTATCCCCATTTGTCCTGCCATCCCCACCACCTCATTTGAAACATACAAATGAGGAATTAATCAAATTCCAGTCTAACTTTTATAAAGGTAGCCTAGAATCGAATGTTGGGCAAGATGATGAAGGCACTAGCAGGGATCTCAATCCCAAAGTAGTACCACCCGTCTAGTCAAACATTTTAAAGTAAAGAAAATGCAGAAGCATTGAATAAAGTTAAGCAGAATAATAAGACCTACAGATGTTATTGCAGAAGCCATAGCAAGACCAGTGGAGGCTTCAGAGGGAAGATCTGGCATCCCAGTACTGTCTCAAACATAGAACACTTGGCTTCAGGCACAAATGAGGTAAGGAAGGCCAGTGAGGCCTGGTTCAGAATCAGAATCATGGGAGGATAATAACTGATTGAGACTTCACTGGTGGTCAGTACTAAAGGACTCGCCAGCCAGGACAGAACCCTGGGTCAGAAAGATCCCCTAGAGAAGATCCTCTGGAGAAGGGACAGGCTGCCCACTTCAGTATTCTTGCCGGGGAAATCCCACGGACAGAAAGAGGGAGGCTTATGGGCTCCAGTCCACAGAGCTGCAAAGAGTCGGACATGACTTAGCAACTAAATAACAACAGCAACAAGCCAGTTGACTGACTGGATGAGGAGAACGCCTGCATCCCCTCACCCCTGGACCGTGGGAAATGGAAAGCCGCTTTGCCTAGGGCTTTGCGTGGGTAAAAATATCTTCCAGGTCTCTATGGAAATTTTATTCATAAACTTAATTCATGTATGGAAATAAAGTCAAAATTCTCGCTATGCACTCAATTCACAAGTGAGAAAAACAAAAGTAAAATGTTGTTTCCAGCTGTTGAAAACCCTTTAGGCTGCCTGACAAAACTATATGCAAAGCAATCCAGATTAATTATTATACAGTTAGGGTGTCCGTAGACAGTCTCTGCTGAAGATAGGCTTAAAAAAAAAGGGGGGGGGGGAATGATTCACCATGTGGGAAAGTAAGAAGATAGAAAAAAGTAAATTAAGTCCAAAAAGGAAGCACAAAAGAGATACATGGAGAAGACCAATATGATAAGAGAAGAAGGAAATAAAATAGAAAATTAAAAAAAATAACAGAGTGAAAGGCAGCCAGTCACGTCTGACACTTTGCGATCCCACAGACTGTACAGTCCATGGAATTCTCTAGGCTAGAATCCTGGAGTGGGTAGCCTTTCCCTTCTCCAGGGGATCTTCCCAACCCAGGGACTGAGCCCAGGTCTCCTGCATTTCAGGCAAATTCTTCACCAGCTGAGCCACAAGGGAAGCCCAAGAGTACTGGAGTGGATAGCCTATCCCTTCACCAAGGGATCTTCCTGACCCAGGCATTGAGCTGGGGCCTCCTGCATTGCAGGAAGATTCTTTACCAACTGAGCTATCGGGGAAGTCCAAATGGACTGATAAAACACAAATTGGTTCTTCAAAGAGTAAAACAATTGGTTTTTAAAAATTAATCTAACAAAGATAAAAGAGAAAGGAAACATTTCCAAAATCAGGAAAGAAGAGAAGAAAGTCACATTTAAAATTAAAGGTATTGTGATCAACTTTTTGATAATAAATTTCATAATTTAAATGAAATTAACAGATTCTTAGAAAAATCATAGTTCACTAAAATTGACATAAGAACAAAGAGAACATATAAATGGTCTTTTCTCTATCAAGGAAATAGTATCCTTTAAAAAAAAAGAAAAGAAAAACTCACAAATGATGGCAGTCCACTATTACTTAGCAGGGCAAGTCTCGTAAACCTTTAGGCTAGAATAACATCACCCTAAGAGAAATCTTTCCAGAGAAAGGAAGATGCAAGATGATCCACCATTTCAATTTACAAAAACAGAGTAACTTGGCTTTAAAATGAAATGAAAACAAAAAGGAAAAGTACTGGCCAAGCCTACATGTGAACATAAATGAAACTTTTAAAAGATAATATTTGCAAAAACATGCAGTCATATATAAAAATGATAAAACATATCTCCAATTTAGGTTTCACTCATGATTGCAAGGTTGGTTTATCATTCAAAACTCAATGTAATATGAGTCATTACAGAACAAGGGAGAAAAACGTTATTTCAATAGATGCCCATGTATCTTTTATTTATTTACTAAAGGAGGTATTTTTAGTAATACAAGTTAATAATTATTTTTCACATTTTATAACACATGCATGTGATTCTAATCAATTTTTTTCCAAATATTGCAACAGCAACTCAATCTTGAATATGTTCTGAAATATTTAGACCTTTATATTTAAACAGATTTCACAATAAAAATTATAATATATATTCATTTTTTAGAGAGAAATATGAAGAATTAACAATAATAGACTTTCAAAAACAAAAATATATTAAATTTTAATTTTATGGATATGGCCAAATATAAACAAAGTTAAACTTTAAGGAGGAAAAATTGTATAATATTTCTAACTGTTAAGGAGACTATTTTTACATATTTGTTAATTATGAACAGTGGATTCTATGCATTCAGATCAAACTGTAATGAAAATTTGCAATTTTTTCACGTGTCAATTTTTATAACACACTTGTAATCATATCATCTTATTATATATTGTATGAGTTTATTATGGAATATTTTCTGCCTCAATTTAAAATTATTTTTTAAAAAATCTTAGCCTTAAAAATTCAAAAGTTAGGCTTCATATATCATCTGGTGCAGGCTGACGATTTTTGTTCTATTATCCAGATCATTATGGGGTTTTTTTGTTTGTTAATTATTTATTGAAGGATAATTGCTTTACAGAATTTTGCTGCTTTCTGTCAAACGTCAGCATGAATCAGCCATAGGTATACATATATCTCCTCCCTTGTGAAGCTCCCTCCCAACTCCCTCCCCGTCCCACCCCTCTAGGTTGATACAGAGCCCCTGTTTGAGTTTCCTGAGCCACAGAGCAAATCCCCTTTGGCTATCTATTTTAGATATGGTAATGGAACCTTCCATGTTACTCTTCCCACATATCTCACCCTCCGCCCCTCTCCCCGTGTCCATAAGTATATTCCCTATGTCTGTTTCTCCACGGTTGCCCTGTAAGTAAATTCTTCAGGACCATTTTTCTAGATTCCATATATGTGTGTTAGAATACGGTATTTACCTTTCTCTCTCTGACTCACTTCACACTGGATAATAGGGTCTAGGTTCGTCCACCTCATCAGAACTGACTCGAATGTGTTCCTTTTTATGGCTGAGTAATATTCCATTGTGTATATGTACCACCGCTTCTTCACCCACTCAGCTGTCGATGGCCATCTAGGTTGCTTCCATGTTCTAGCTCTTGTAAACAGTGCTGCAATGAACAATGCAACACATGTGTCTCTTTCAATTTTGCTTTCCTCAAGGTATATGCCTAGGAGTTGGATTGCTGGGTCACATGGGGCTTTTATTCCTGGTTTTTTAAGGAATCTCCATACCATCTTGCATAGTGGCTGTATCAATTTACATTCCCACCAACAGGACAAGAATGTTACCTTTTCTCCACATCCTCTCCAGCATTTATTGTTTGTAGACTTTTTGAGAAGGGCCATTCTGACCCGTGTGAGGTGACATCTTATTGTAGCTTTGATTTGCATTTCTCTAATAATGAGCGATGTTGAGCATCTTTTCATGTATTTCTTAGCCATCTGTATGTCTTCTTTGGAGAAATGTCTGTTTAGGTCTTTTCCCCACTTACTGTTGCCTTGTTTGTTCTTGTCATATTGAGTTATATGAGTTGCTTGTATATTTTGGAAATTAACCCTTTGTCAGTTGTTTCATTTGCTATTATCTTCTCCCATTGTGAGGGTTGTCTTTTCACTTCCTTATGTGTGGATCACAATAAACTGAGGAAAAATCTGAAGGAGATGGGAATTCCAGACCACTTGAATGCCTCTTGAGAAACCTATATGCAGGTCAGGAACCAACAGTTAGAACTGGACATGGAACAACAGACTGGTTCCAAATAGGAAAAGGAGTATGTCAAGGCTGTATATTGTCACCCTGCTTATTTAACTTCTATGCAGAGTACATCATGAGAAATGCTGGGCTGGACGAAGCACAAGCTGAAATCAAGCTTGTGCTTGTGCTTTGCTGGGAGAAATATCAGTAACCTCAGATATGCAGATGACACAACCCTTATGGCATAAAGTGAAGAAGAACTAAAGAGCCTCTTAATGAAAGTGAAAGAAGAGAGTGAAAAAGTTGGCTTAAAGCTCAACATTCAGAAAACAAAGATCATGGCATCCAGTCCCATCACTTCATGGCAAATAGATGGGGAAACAGTGGAAACAGTGGCTGACTTTATTCTGGGGGGCTCTAAAATCACTGCAGATGGTGATTGTAGCCATGAAATTAAAAGACGCTTACTCCTTGGAAGGAAAGTTATGACTAACCTAGACAGCATATTAAAAAGCGGAGACATCAGTTTGTCCACAAAGGTCCATCTAGTCAAGGCTATGGTTTTTCCAGTGGTCAGGTATGGATGTGAGAGTTGGACTATAAAGAAAGCTAAGCATGGAAGAATTGATGCTTTTGAACTGTGGTGTTGGAGAAGACTCTTGAGAGCCCCTTGGACTGCATGCAGATCCAACCAGTCCATTCTAAAGCAGATCAGTCCTGGTTGTTCATTGGAAGGACTGATGTTGAAGCTGAAACTCCAATATTTTGGCTACCTGATGCAAAGAGCTGACTCACATGAAAAGACCCTGATGCTGGGAAAGATTGAGGGCAGGGGACGACAGAGGATGCGATGCTTGGATGGCATCACCAACTCAATGGACATAGGTTTGGGTAGATTCTGGCAGTTGGTGATGGACAGCAAGGCCTGGCGTGGTGTGGTTCATGGGGTTTCAAAGAGTTGGACACAACTGAGCAACTGAACTGAACTGAACTGAATAGGTTCCTTTGCATACAAAAGCTTTTAAGTTTAATCAGGTCCCACTGTTTTACTTCTGTTTTTATTTCCTTTACTCCAGGAGGTGGGTTATAGGGGATCTTGCTTTGATTTATGTCATCAAGTGTTCTGCCTATGTTTTCCTCTAAGAGACTTTTATAGTTTCTGGTCTTACATTTAGAGTTTTAATCCATTTTGAGTTTATCTTTGTGTGTGGTGTTAGGAAGTGTTCTAATTTCATTCTTTTACTTGTAGCTGTCCAGTTTTCCCAGCACCATTTATTGAAGAGGCTCTCTTTGCCCCATTGTATATTCTTGCCTTCTTTGTGAAAAATAAGGTACCCATAGGTGCATGGATTTATTTCTTGGCTTTCTACATTGTTCCATTGGTCTATATTTTTGTTTTTGTGCCAGTATCATACTGTCTTGATGAGTGTAGCTTTGTAGTATAATCTGAAGTCAGGAAGCTTTGATTCCTCCAGCTCCATTCTCCTTTCTCAAGACTGCTTTGGCTATTTGGGGTCTTTCATGTTTCCATATGAACTGCGAATTTTTTTGTTCTAATTCTATGAAAAATGCCATTGGTAATTTGATAGGGATTGCATTAAATCTGTAGATTGCATTTGGTAGTATAGTCATTTTTACAATATTGATTCTTTCTACCCAGGAACATGGAATATCTCTCCATCTGTTTATGCCATCTTTGATTTCTTTCATCAGTATCTTATAATTTTCTGTGTATAGTTCTTTTGTCTCCTTAGGTAAGTTTATTCCTAGATATTTAATTCTTTTTTGTTGCAGTGGTGAATGGGATTGATTCTTTAATTTCTCTTTCTGATTTTTCATTGTTAGTATATAGAAATACAAGTGATTTCTGTGTATTGATTTTGTATCCTGCAATTTTGCTAAATTCACTGATTAGCTCTAGTACTTTTCTGGTACTATCTTTAGGGTTTCTATGTACAGTATCCTGTCATCTGCAAACAGTGAGAGCATTACTTCTTCTTTTCTGATCTGGATTCCTTTTATTTCTTTTTATTTTCTGATTGCTGTAGCTAGGACTTTCAGAACTATGTTGAATAATAGTGGCGAAAGTGGACACCATTGTCTTGTTCCTGATCTTAGGGGGAATGCTTTCAGCTTTTCACCACTGAGAATAACGTTTGCTGTAGGCTTATTATATATGGTCTTTACTATGTTGCGGTAGGTTCCTTCTATGCCCATATTTTGAAGAGTTTTAATCATAAATAGGCTGTCTCTTATACACATCTTCTCCCATTGTGAGGGTTGTCTTTTCACTTCCTTATGTGTGGATCACAATAAACTGAGGAAAAATCTGAAGGAGATGGGAATTCCAGACCACTTGAATGCCTCTTGAGAAACCTATATGCAGGTCAGGAACCAACAGTTAGAACTGGACATGGAACAACAGACTGGTTCCAAATAGGAAAAGGAGTATGTCAAGGCTGTATATTGTCACCCTGCTTATTTAACTTCTATGCAGAGTACATCATGAGAAATGCTGGGCTGGACGAAGCACAAGCTGAAATCAAGCTTGTGCTTGTGCTTTGCTGGGAGAAATATCAGTAACCTCAGATATGCAGATGACACAACCCTTATGGCATAAAGTGAAGAAGAACTAAAGAGCCTCTTAATGAAAGTGAAAGAAGAGAGTGAAAAAGTTGGCTTAAAGCTCAACATTCAGAAAACAAAGATCATGGCATCCAGTCCCATCACTTCATGGCAAATAGATGGGGAAACAGTGGAAACAGTGGCTGACTTTATTCTGGGGGGCTCTAAAATCACTGCAGATGGTGATTGTAGCCATGAAATTAAAAGACGCTTACTCCTTGGAAGGAAAGTTATGACTAACCTAGACAGCATATTAAAAAGCGGAGACATCAGTTTGTCCACAAAGGTCCATCTAGTCAAGGCTATGGTTTTTCCAGTGGTCAGGTATGGATGTGAGAGTTGGACTATAAAGAAAGCTAAGCATGGAAGAATTGATGCTTTTGAACTGTGGTGTTGGAGAAGACTCTTGAGAGCCCCTTGGACTGCATGCAGATCCAACCAGTCCATTCTAAAGCAGATCAGTCCTGGTTGTTCATTGGAAGGACTGATGTTGAAGCTGAAACTCCAATATTTTGGCTACCTGATGCAAAGAGCTGACTCACATGAAAAGACCCTGATGCTGGGAAAGATTGAGGGCAGGGGACGACAGAGGATGCGATGCTTGGATGGCATCACCAACTCAATGGACATAGGTTTGGGTAGATTCTGGCAGTTGGTGATGGACAGCAAGGCCTGGCGTGGTGTGGTTCATGGGGTTTCAAAGAGTTGGACACAACTGAGCAACTGAACTGAACTGAACTGAATAGGTTCCTTTGCATACAAAAGCTTTTAAGTTTAATCAGGTCCCACTGTTTTACTTCTGTTTTTATTTCCTTTACTCCAGGAGGTGGGTTATAGGGGATCTTGCTTTGATTTATGTCATCAAGTGTTCTGCCTATGTTTTCCTCTAAGAGACTTTTATAGTTTCTGGTCTTACATTTAGAGTTTTAATCCATTTTGAGTTTATCTTTGTGTGTGGTGTTAGGAAGTGTTCTAATTTCATTCTTTTACTTGTAGCTGTCCAGTTTTCCCAGCACCATTTATTGAAGAGGCTCTCTTTGCCCCATTGTATATTCTTGCCTTCTTTGTGAAAAATAAGGTACCCATAGGTGCATGGATTTATTTCTTGGCTTTCTACATTGTTCCATTGGTCTATATTTTTGTTTTTGTGCCAGTATCATACTGTCTTGATGAGTGTAGCTTTGTAGTATAATCTGAAGTCAGGAAGCTTTGATTCCTCCAGCTCCATTCTCCTTTCTCAAGACTGCTTTGGCTATTTGGGGTCTTTCATGTTTCCATATGAACTGCGAATTTTTTTGTTCTAATTCTATGAAAAATGCCATTGGTAATTTGATAGGGATTGCATTAAATCTGTAGATTGCATTTGGTAGTATAGTCATTTTTACAATATTGATTCTTTCTACCCAGGAACATGGAATATCTCTCCATCTGTTTATGCCATCTTTGATTTCTTTCATCAGTATCTTATAATTTTCTGTGTATAGTTCTTTTGTCTCCTTAGGTAAGTTTATTCCTAGATATTTAATTCTTTTTTGTTGCAGTGGTGAATGGGATTGATTCTTTAATTTCTCTTTCTGATTTTTCATTGTTAGTATATAGAAATACAAGTGATTTCTGTGTATTGATTTTGTATCCTGCAATTTTGCTAAATTCACTGATTAGCTCTAGTACTTTTCTGGTACTATCTTTAGGGTTTCTATGTACAGTATCCTGTCATCTGCAAACAGTGAGAGCATTACTTCTTCTTTTCTGATCTGGATTCCTTTTATTTCTTTTTATTTTCTGATTGCTGTAGCTAGGACTTTCAGAACTATGTTGAATAATAGTGGCGAAAGTGGACACCATTGTCTTGTTCCTGATCTTAGGGGGAATGCTTTCAGCTTTTCACCACTGAGAATAACGTTTGCTGTAGGCTTATTATATATGGTCTTTACTATGTTGCGGTAGGTTCCTTCTATGCCCATATTTTGAAGAGTTTTAATCATAAATAGGTGCTGAATTTGTCAAAGGCTGCATCAATAAATGCCTAGGTATCCTTTGATAAAATTCAAGCTTTACTGATGACAAAAATAAAAAACTACTAGCAAACTCTGAATATAAATCTTTGCCTTAATCTTCAAAAAAATAAAAACCTTATGATATTGAGCAACACATATGTTCCTTCTTACTCCTTTTCAATATCACAGGACAAAGGAAAGTATCAAGACATAATAGAGCCATATTTATTTTTAATAATATCAAAATCACAAGTATAATTTCCAATAGCAAGTTTAATGAAAAGTAGAATAGCAAAATAAGGTACATACTATTCATATAATGGAATATTATTCAGCCATAAAAGTGAATGAACTAAGGCTTTACATAAAAAAAAATTTGTTGAGTCTTACATATGTATTAATGAGTAAATAAGTCAGATACAATAGAATATTTGTCTGATTTCATCTATAAAATTTCAAAAGCTTGTATGACTAATCAGCAATGGTAAAAATCTGGAAATTGGTTATATTTGATGAGAAAAGAGCATAATAATTGAGAGGGGACGTGAGGGGAGTTTAAGGGTTTCTATTAACACTTTATTTCTTGGAAAATGTAGTGATCACATATATGGTTTCATTCATAATCAGTTAGCACTTCTATCCTCTTCTGTATTACAGTCAACTTTAATTTTTTAAGTTTATCATTAAGATACAGAACTCTTTAAAATGCAAGCTTTTGTGTAAGAAAGGATGGGAAATAAATATCTATATATCTATATTGTCTACCTATCTAGACACACTCATACACACACACATGTGCTTATATTTGAAAAAAGAAACACTGAAAAAATAAACAAGAAGCAAAGCACAACTATTATTTTTAAAAAGAGAAAAGAACTTTTTAAAAAGTTCTCATAATACATTTTATATGCTTTTGGTTCTGAACCAAGTAAATGTTTTACATATTTAAAACAGACTTTAAAAAGCAAACCCCAAAATGAAAAAATCAACTGAAACAGACTTTCTCCTCCTGTTAGTATTTAGCAAGTAGCAAGAAATCATTGTTCTTATTCTATCAACCAAAACAAGCTGGTTATGCAATAAAATTACAGCTTTAAAAAAAACTCATCAGTAACTTGAGAATGCAAATGCACTAAATTCCAGAAAAGAATAAACACACTGTGGGATAAAAGAAACAGATGATTCAGGCCTTCCCTGGAAGCCCAGTGGTTAAGACTTGGGCTTCCACTGCAAGAGGCAAGGGTTTAATCCCTGGTGGGAGAACTAAGATCTGGCATACCATATGGTGCTGCCAAAAAAAGAGAAAGAAGCTGATGGCTCATGCTTTTGAACCATGGTGTTGGAGAAGACTATTGAGAGTCCCTTGGACTGCAAGGAGATCCAACCAGTCCATCCTAAAGGAGATCAGTCCTGAATATTCATTGGAAGGACTGATGCTGCAGGTGAAGCTCCAATACTTCAACCACCTGATGTGAAGAACTGACTTATTGGAAAAGACCCTGATGCTGGGAAAGACTGAAGGCGGGAGGGGAAGGGGATGCTAGAGGATGGCTTCACCGACTCAATGGACATGAGTTTGAGTAAACTCCAGGAGTTAGTGATGAACAGGCAGGCCTGGCGTGCTGCAGTCCATAGCGTTGCAAAGTCAGACACAATTGAGCGACTGAACTGAACTGAACTGATGGCTCATGGAGAAGTTTGAAGAGGAAAACTCCATCATGGGTGAGGTTTATGAGAATGTAAAACACTTTTAACAAACTTGCCATGGTCCTGAGTGGGCATGTATAATAATCTGAAATTCTAGCTACCTCATCCACAGATTAAGTCTTTCTTACTCACCAACTCTTTCCCATGGATCTTCACTGAATGCTCAGGGGTACCACGTGAAAGGCTAAACGTAGGGCAAGAGCTGAAACAGATCCCAGTGAGGCGCCTGGACCCTGCCTCAAGTGCAAGGCAAATATCCTTCAAAAGCAGAGTCAGAAAGAGAACTGAAAGAAACTGATCTATCAAGGCAAGCAGGGCTTGCCACAACTGGGCAGCTAAGGGGAGGGCAGGAGAGCTGAGAGAAGCTGCAGTTGGGTATACACTCCTCTCTCTGTAACTGATAGAGTAAGTATACCAAGTGGCTTCCCAGGCGGCTCAGTGGTAAAGCATCTGCCTGCCAGTGCAGGAGAAACAGGAGACCCGGGTTCCATCCCTGGACACAAATGAGAAACTGAGCACACACATGCATACCAGTACACAAAAACTGGTAAAAGACAAGCTCTGAAAATACAGTCATGCCACTTGATCTAACTGGCTTTCATAGAACACCCCACATCAAAACTGCAGTATACCTGTTATTTTTAGTGGCATGTTAAAAAGTCACCAAGACAGACCAATACTCTAGGTCATAAAAGAAGTTTTAATTAATGTGAAAGAGTAGAATCATGCAGAATATATCTGGCTAAAAATATTTTAAATTATAAATAAACATCATTAAAATCCACCAATATTTGGCAATTTAGTAATACTATGTTAAATAAGTCATGAGTCAAAGAATCAGAAAGAAAATTAAAAAGCATTTTAAAGTAAGTGATAATGAAAACACAGCATATCTAAATGTGTGGTTTATGTCTAAAGAAGTGCTTAGACAGCATTAAATAGCTTTAAATGATTGTGTTAGAAAAGAAGGAAGGGGTGAAGCCAATTACCTTAGCTTCTACCTTAAGAAGCAAAGAGATCAAATTACGCCAAAATCAAGCATAAATAAAATTATTAGTAGTTCAGTAAAATAGAAAAATGACAAAAAACAAAAATATTGAAAACTTAAAACTTTGTAAACTAATAAAATAAATCAAAATCTAGCATGACTGGTTAAGCTAAAAAGAGAAAACACATAATGCCAACATCAGGCAAGAGAGACTATTATTATAGATCTATTAACATCAGAGTGCTAATAATGGAACAGTATGAAGAACTTCAAAAATAAATTCTTAAACATAGCTTAAAGGAACAAATCCTTAATCAAGGTTAATAGAAGTAGAAAAGCAGAAAGTCCCAATATCTCCTTAAAAATAAAATTCACAATAAAAAAATCATTCCACAAGGAAAATTCAAAGCCCACATGACTTCAGAACAATTCAATGAAACATTAAGAGCAATAATGCAAATTCCACACAAACTTTTTAGAATATACAGGAGAAAAAGGCAATTTATCACCCATTCCATGGAATTGATCTCAATACTAATACCAATACTTTATAAAAACATTAGAAGGAAAACAAACACAGTCACAAAATACTTAATAAAGTATTTGGAAATCTTTTCCAGCAGTTGGTAAAAAAGAATAATAAATCACCAGAAGGAATTTATCTAAGGAATCCAAGGTTGTTTTAGTATGTGAAAGTCAAGCAATGTAATTTACCACATGAACAGATTGACTAGAAAAAGAAACGATCATCTCAGAAAAGCATTGATTGAATTTGCCACATTGTCATGATAATAACTCTGAAGAAACCAAGAACAGAAGAGAAATTCTTCATCCTGATAAAGTACATTTATACAACTAAAACAAAACAACACACAAAAAACCCCTATTGCTAACACCATACTTAATTGTGAAATACTGAATCCCTCTCTACCAAGATGGGTGAGGGGGGAGGCAAAAATATTGGCTCTTAATTTGTATTCAAATTGAAAGTCCCTTGGGCTGCAAGGAGATCAAACAAGTCAATCCTAAAGGAAATCAACTTTGAATATTCATTGGAAGGACTGATGCTGAAGCTGAAGCTCCAATACTTTGGCCACCTGATTCAAAGAGCCAACTCACTGGAAAAGACCTTGATGCTGGGAAAGACTGAAGGCAAGACAAGAGAGCTGCAGAGGATGAGATGGTTAGATAGCATCACTGACTCGCTGGAGTTGGTGATGGACAGGGAGGCCTGGCATGCTGCGATTCATGGGGTCGCAAAGAGTCAGACACGACTGAGCGACTGAACTGAACTGAACTGAACTGACTCGCTGGAGACGAATTTGAGCAAACTCTGGCAGATGATGCTAGACACGGGAGCCTGGCATGCTATATAGTCTATGGGGTATCAGAGTTGCACATGACTGAACAACTAGAATCACAGCTTTGTCTAATTCAATGAAACCAAGCCATGCCCATGGGGCAACCCAAGATGGGCGGGTCATGGTGGAGAGGTCTGACAGAATGTGGTCCACTGGAGAAGGGAATGGCAAACCACTTCAGTTTTCTTGCCTTGAGAACCCCATGAACAGTATAAAAAGGCAAAATGATAGGATAATGAAAGAGGAACTCTCCAGGTCAGTAGGTGTCCAACACACTACTGGAGGTCATGGAGAAATAACTCCAGGAAGAATGAAGGGATGGAGCCAAAGCCAAAACAATACCCAGCTGTGGGTATTGTTGTGACTGGTGATAGAAGCAAGGTCCGATGCTATAAACAGCAATATTGCTTAGGAACCTGGAATGTCAGGTCCATGAATCAAGGCAAGTTGGAAGTGGTCAAACAAGAGATGGCAAGAGTGAACGTCGACATTCTAGGAATCAGCAAACTAAATAGGACTGGAATGGGTGATTTTAACTCAGATGACCATTATATCTACTACTGCGGGCAGGAATCCCTCAGAAGAAATGGAGTAGCCATCATGGTCAACAAAAGAGTCCAAAATGCAGTACTTGGACTGTCTCTTATACACATCTCATCCAACCATCTCATCCTTTCTCGTTGGCGGGAGGAGAAGGGGACGACAGAGGATGAGATGGTTGGANAGGGTTGATTTCCTTTAGGATGGACTGGTTTGATCTCCTTGCAGTCCAAGGAACTCTCAAGAGTCTTCTCCAGCACTACAGTTCCAAAGTATTTATATTTACATAAATGAGACTGTTGGGTGATATCTTTTGGGGAAAACACTTTTCATTCAGTGATCTAAAAATTAAACCAGAACTCAGAAATTATAGTTTTTAATAAAGTTTTGTGTGTTTGCATCATTATAAAATAAGACTCATTATAGAATCAATATTTACAATTCCGTCATTCAGAGGCAATCGGAGGTAATTTTGGTTTTATCTTCCCCTGAACTTTTCCCTAGCTTTTTTACTTTGTTGTGCACACCTAATCACATTGGTGTATAGATACCATATATTTTTTTTTAAGTTTCTAATTGTGTAATTTAAATGTTACAGCATTTAAAAAATAGTCTGAAATTAGCCTGGCGGGCTACAGTCCATAGGGTCGCAGAGTTGGACATGACTGAAGCAACTTAGCACGCAAGCATGCACGTAAGATCGCAAGGCACTGTGTGACTCAGCCATTCATACATGTTAAATATATGAATGCATGCTCAGCTAAACACCTTCAATAAGCAGGTAGAGTGAAAAATGATTTATCCATCACATAATCCCAATCTTAAAAGTCTGGGAACATGGGATATATTTCCATTTGTTTAGTTCTTCTTTGAGTTCATTTATCAGGGTTTTGTTTGTTTCCTCATATAGATCCTATATATTTTGTTAGACTCATACCGAAGTATGTTATTTTGGGGACGCTGCTGTCAATGGTATTGTGTTTTTAATTTCAATTTCCAGTTGTTTATTGTTGGCTTATAGGAAAGTGATTGACTTTTGTATATTCACCTTGTATCTTACAACCTTCCTATAATTGCTTATATCCTTGTCTGTCTTAATCAGATCTTTACTCTTCCAGTTAGTTTTTTAATACTTTTTTTGGATTTTTCTACGTAGACAGTTGTGTCATGTGTGAACAAAAACAGTTTTATTTCTTCCTTTCCTATCTGTATAGCTTTTATTTCCTTTTCTTGTTTTATTGTACTAGCTAAGACTTCCAGTACAGTGTTGAAAAGGAGTGGTCAAATGGGTCATCCTGGCATCATTCCTGATCATAGTGGAAAGCTTCTATTTTCTCACCATTAAGTATGTTGTTAGCTATGAGTTTTTATAAATACACTTTATCAAGTTGAGCTGCTGCTGCTGCTGCTGCTGAGTCACTTCAGTCGTGTCCAACTCTGTGTGACCTCATAGACGGCAGCCCACCAGGCTCCACCACCCCTGGGATTCTCCAGGCAAGAACACTGGAGTGGGTTGCCATTTCCTTCTCCAATGCATGAAAGTGAAAAGTGAAAGTGAAGTCGTTCTGTCGTGTCTGACACTTCGCGACCCCATGGACTGCAGCCTACCAGGCTCCTCCATCTATGGCATTTTCCAGGCAAGAGTACTAGAGTGGGTTGCCATTGCCTTCTAATTTCCTTCTAATACTAGTTTACGGAAAGCTTTTATCATCACTTGGTGTTGGATTTTGTCAAATACCTTTTCTGCATCTACTGATATGATCATGTGATTTTTCTTCTTTAGCCTGTTGATGTGGTGTAGTACATTAATTGATTTTGAATGTTGAATCAGCCTTGCATACTTGAGATTAACCTCACAATCATGGTGTATAATTCTTTTTATAGATTGCTGGATTTGATTTGCTAATGTTTTACTGAGGATTTCTACATCTGCGTTCTTCAGTGAGATTGGCCTGTAGTTTCCTTTTCTTATAATGTTTTCATCTGGTTTTAGTATTACGGTAATGCTGGCCTCAAAGAACGAGTTAAGAAGTATTTCTTCGGCTTCTATCTTCTGAAAGAGATGATGGGGGGTTGATTTAATTTCTTTCTTAAAATTTACCCCTGAACCCATCTTGGCCTGGTGATTTCTGTTTTGAAAGGTATTGATTAATGATTCATCTTATTTAGTTGATACAGGCCTATTCCAATTGTCAGTTTCTTTCTGTCTGAATTTTGGTAGTTGTGTCTTCAAGGACTTAGTCCATCTCATCTAGATTATCAAATTTATGGGCATAGAGTTATTCATAGTACTCCTTTATTCAAAAGTAAGTTGCAGAGTTTTTGATACTTTCTCTTAAATACCTCAGCTTCCACCTGCTAAAAATAAGGATATTCTATTATATAGTCATAGTACCATTACACACATAAGAAAATTGACTTATTAATTCTCATATTAATCATTTAATAATTAACTTAGTAATCACAAGGGAAGGAAACATTCTGAGGTCAACACTTTAACCGAATGATCAAATTTAAGACACCAGTGTGATAGTTGGTCTTCCCTCAGAGTTCAGCTGGTAAAGAATCCGCCTGCAATGCAGGAGACCTGGGTTCAATTCCAGGGTTGAGAGAAGGAAATGGCAACCACTCCAGTATCCTTGCCTGGAGAATCCCATGGGCAGAGGAGCCTGGCAGGGTACAGTCCATGGTGTCTCAAGAGTTGGACATGACTTAGTGACTAAACCGCCCATGTGTTAGTCTGACATTACGTGCCTTCTAATGTGTTGCAATAAGAAGCACACATCACATGCAGAATGTTTGTGCCAAAAATGTTTAATCAATCTAATTGTGAAGAAATAATCAGACAAAAGAACATGTAGGACATGCTGTAGGCCAGCTGACCTGGACTCTTAAAAAAAAGTCAATTACATTTACAAAAAAAAGCAAACAAAGATGGAGGAGGTGGATTAAGAAGCTAAAGAGATAAAATAGCCATTGCCAAGGGCAGACTTTGACTGGGACCCAGATAGAAGGGAGAAAAGTCATAAAGCACATTTGGGGGACAATTAGGTCAATTTTAATATCTATATATGGTAATACTGAATTCTTGTTATTCTTATAATTCTTATAAAACAAGGTTGATAGTGGTGATTCAAAGTTGTTGTTGTTGTTATTTTTATTCTTTGATCAAATAGGACTGTATAACCTATAATGTATTTTAATAAAAACCAAAGCTGTTTTCTATCCCATTCCCTTGTGGAGAGTTTTGCAGTGAACATTTCCAGAGGGCTTCACCTGCTCTGTGTGTGTGTGTGTGTGTGTGTGTGTGTGTAGGTGTTGTATCAGCTGGGTTCCCAGGTGGCACAGTGGTAAAGAATCTGACTGCCAGTGTGCCAATGCAGGAGATACAAGAGATGCAGGTTCGGTCCCTGGGTTGGGAGGATCCCCTGGAGTAGGAAATGGCAACTCACTCCAGTATTCTTGCCTGGAAAATCCCATAGACAGAGGAACCTGGTGAGCTACAGTCCATGGGGTCATGAAGAGTCAGATATAAGTAAACACTCATACCTGGGCTTCTCTCTCTGGCAGATTTACGACCTTTGCATTGCTGATCAAAAACTGGATTTCATAGGATGGGAGCAGAGAAAGGACGAGAGCAATGAAGGATAAGTGTGGGATAAGCTCCGTGAGAAGCAATAAATAACTCATCTCTTTGAGAGAGGAGGAACCTAGCATCCTATGGATATTCAGAAATACAGACTTCTAAGAATCTGTAGCCAGAAATACTGTGAGAGGGAATGGTAGGAAGACTATCCCACGTTGAGGTGTTACTTCACAGTGTAGCTCTAAAGATGTTTTCTCCTGTATTTCCATCCTTTGCTTTTGATTATGTTCAGTCCCTATCTGCCTGATTCTTTTACATTTTCTTCCCTCGAGAACCAGCTAACTTATTCCTTGAGTACTTTGGATACCACTTTATAAAGATAATTTGTTTCCTTTGCTGAATAAAGAAACACCCTTCTATATTGCCAGAATTTGCCTGTTACTGAAGATAAGCTGCAAATAATTTTTATGTGAAATCTCCTGTCTTATGAATGTTAACAAATTTAAAACTTTTCATGCACTTTGTGGACTAAATGTAACACAAATATGAACCTCCAGTTTGCAGCATCTGCTTGTGGGAACCCGGAAGTATAGACAGAGGAGAATTCTAAGCTAATAATTAGGCAAAACTCCCTTCTTGTGCAGCCCTAAAGTTAAAAAATAAGTTCTGAGTAAAAGACTCAGAATCCTTAGGACGGAAACCAGAAGAGGCATATATGTACATACGGATGTATATATATTTGGCTGCACTGGGTGTGCATTGTGGCCTGTGGGCTCTTCAGTGCAGTGCATGGAATTGCTCCAGTTGTGGTGTTGGGCTTCTCTAGCTGCAGCTCACAGGCTGTAGAGCTCACGGCTTCAGTAGTTGCATCATGGGGGCTTAGTTGCCCCATGGCATGTGGGATCTTAGTTCCCTGACCAAGGATGTAAGCTAGGGATGGGAGCTGTGTCTTCTGCATTGGAAGACAGGTTCTCAACTACTGGACCACCAGAGAAGTCCCACAAGCTTTTTTTTTTTTTAACCAATTCCTTTTCATTTTCCCCTTTAAATAATTATTACGTTCACTGATTTCTTAGCCCTCTAATGGTGAAGTTTCCGCCCCCTCCAAAACCGCCTTGCTTTCATTAAAAAATATCTAAACAGTAAAGTTCCCTCTCTTTTATAAGTGGCCAGCAAAGGATATTTGTCCAGTCAGCCTCCATGATCACAGGGGTCTGTGTTTGACTAGAGATGAGGTGTTGTGCCTGCCACTTTTATTTTTTAAGGTAACAGCTTTCTTAAAATATAATTTACATACCGTATAATTCTCCCACTGAAAGTATAAAAATCAGTGGTTTTAAGTATATTCACAAAATGTGAAAACATCACAATTAATTTTAGAACATTTTCATTACACCAGAAAGCCTGTACCCATTTGCAATTAGGCTTCATTTCCCCCTGACCACTTCTAGGCCTGCTGCTGCTGCTGCTGCTGCTAAGTCACTTCAGTCGTGTCCGACTCTGTGTGACCTCATAGACGGCAGCCTACCAGGCTCCACCACCCCTGGGATTCTCCAGGCAAGAACACTGGAGTGGGTTGCCATTTCCTTCTCCAATGCATGAAAGTGAAAAGTGAATGTGAAGTCACTCAGTCTTGTCCGACTCTTAGTGACCCATGGACTGTAGCAGCCACAAATCTTATCAGAGTAGATTTGCCTATCCTGGACATTTTATATAAATGGAATCATACATAGTGTTACCTTTTGTAACTGGCTTCTTTCACTTTATGTTCAAGAGTCATCTGTGTTGAAGCATGTATCAATACTTCATTCTTTTTTATNCCCATGGACTGTAGCAGCCACAAATCTTATCAGAGTAGATTTGCCTATCCTGGACATTTTATATAAATGGAATCATACATAGTGTTACCTTTTGTAACTGGCTTCTTTCACTTTATGTTCAAGAGTCATCTGTGTTGAAGCATGTATCAATACTTCATTCTTTTTTATGATGAAATAATATTCCATTGTGGATATACCACTTTTTATTTATCCTGTCAACTTCAACAATATAATAGCCAGTTATTTTGCTAGCAAAAGTGAGTTTACATGGGAATAGTGGAGGACTTTGCAACTTGGGAAATGTAAGCTATGGTAAACCATAGGCAAATCCAGAGAATGAGGAAGGGGGGCTTGTTTTTATAGGGAAAAGAAGGGGATTTGGGAGGGGCTGTGATAAACAGAGAGTCCATTGGAGGAAGCTGGGAAGCCAAAGTATAGAGGCTTCTGACTGGCTGGGCTGTCCTGGAGCCGTTTTCTACTGTTTCTGGATAGTAAAGTAAAGCCAGCTTTCTGTTGGAGATCTGGCGTATCTCTTACTGCTTGAAGTAATTGAGGGTACATGGTAGGGTGTGAGAGCGCCTCCTACAGGCCTATCCTGACTCCAGTTTTAGCTGAGATTTCTTTAATTCCACGTTTCCACCTTTTGCTTAAGCTTTTTCTTTAAAAGCATTGCTGATCAAGAGTCAGGATTTCCACATGCAGTAATTTATCCCTCAAACCTTCCCTGGTTGTCATATTTCATGTCAGAGAGAAGGTACACAAATTAGAAACCTCAGGAGGCCACATTTCAGTAACTCTCAGGAATTTCTCGTTATAAGTTCGTATTTACCCAAGGTTGTAAGTGTTATAAATTATCTTAAGACACTGGGCTAGCATCATCATATTAGGCATGTCACTTTTTATAAAGGTTTGATAAGTAATAGATGTAAAACTTAGCAAATATAAAGAACAGAATTAAAAGCAGCATTATAAATCCAGTTTTCAAGATGGTTCTAAACCAGGAGCTCAGACCCAAAGGTAGCCAGTTGAATAAATCAGAAGACAGTAGGTTGTTGGGTGAAATGTGCTGTAACTAATATGCTTGCTCTTTAATTTTGTGTAGTTGGGCCTCTGCTTCCCCAGAGACATGTCTCCACATTTAACAAGAGGTGTTTGCTATTGCATAGACACCGCCTTGTTCAGCAAGTAAGTAATCAAAGGCTATGTGGTGATCCAAAATCACCTTGGCCAGTGAGTTAGGTGAACATTTCTGAGTTGAAACTGTGTTGGTTATGGAGTCAGCTGACTCCTAATATCAAGTAGAGATTCCTGATTATTTGTTCACTGGCACTCTAATTATAGGAAGAAAACTCTTCCTACGGAGACAAAACCAGAATCTTGCATGCTTCCTGGAAGTTCTTCTTTAAGGTTGTTGTAAAGGCTTAATGGGGTGGACCAATGAGAGGCTTCTGTTTGGTTATGTAGAGAGAACAAGATAGTGAACACAGCAAGGGTACACTGTCGTCATATTCTCCAGCTATCAAGACAATGACTTGCTTAAGCGTAAAGGTATTCCACAGACTTCCATATATGAAGGTATAACCAGGAGATATGATAAGACTCCCACATAAACAGTAGCACCTATGGGGTTATTCACTGGAATAGAGGCATTAGCATTGCTTAACTATGCCAAAGCTTTTAACTGTGTGGAGCACAGTAAACTGTGGAAAATTCTGAAAGAGATGGGAATACCAGACCACCTGACCTGCCNTTGGAAACCTTGTACACTAAATTTTATTTCAAATAAGAAATCCTGGATTTTTGCCAAAATTGGCAATACCAAAATGAACACTGGTAAACCGAAACTACTGCAGTTGAAAGATAAAGTCACCTTTGTCATACATCTCCACCTTTAGCAAAACCTGCCTAACAGGTAAAGTGTGGAAACTTGGATGGCAACCACATGCAACTTGCCAGTTTCAGGTTGTTACAGAAAATGGTTATTGAACCCAGTAAGAGTAGAACAAACTGTGGAAAATTCTGCGAGAGGTGGGAATACCAGACCACCTGACCTGCTTCTTGAGAAATCTGTATACAGGTCAGGAAGCAACAGTTAGAACTGGACATGGAACAACAGACTGATTTCCAAGGAGTATATCAAGGCTGTATATTGTCACCCTGCTTATTTAACTTCTATGCAGAGTACATCATGAGAAACACTGGGCTGGAAGAAGCACAAGGTGGAATCAAGATTGCTGGGAGAAATATCAATAACCTCAGATATGCAGATGACACCACCCTTATGGCAGAAAGTGAAGAGGAACTAAAAAGCCTCTTGATGAAAGTGAAAGTGGAGAGTGAAAAAGTTGGCTTAAAGCTCAACATTCAGAAAATGAAGATCAAGGCATCTGATCCCATCACTTCATGGCAAATGGAAACAGTGGCAGCCTTTATTTCGGTGGCGGTGGGGGTGGGGTGGGGCTCCAAAATCACTGCAGATGGTGACTGCAGCCATGAAATTAAAAGACACTTACTCCTTGGAAGAAAAGTTATGACCAACCTAGATAGTATATTCAAAAGCAGAGGCATTACTTTGCCGACTAAGGTCCGTCTAGTCAAGGCTATGGTTTTTCCTGTGGTCATGTATGCATGTGAGAGTTGGACTGTGAAGAAGGCTGAGCACTGAAGAATTGATGCTTTTGAACTGTGGTGTTGGAGAAGACTCTTGAGAGTTCCTTGGACTGCAAGGAGATCCAACCAGTCCATTCTGAAGGAGGTAGGCCCTGGCATTTCTTTGGAAAGAATGATGCTAAAGCTGAAGCTCCAGTACTTTGGCCACCTCATGCGAAGAGTTGACTCATTGGAAAAGACTCTGATGCTGGGAGGGATTGGGGGCAGGAGGAGAAAAGGACGACAGAGGATGAGATGACTGGATGGCATCACTGACTTGATGGGCGTGAGTCTGAGTGAACTCTAGGAGTTGATGATGGACAGAGAGACCTGGTGTGCTGCGATTCATGGGTTCGCAAAGAGTCGGACACAACTGAGCGACTGAACTGAACTGAATTGAACTGACTTCCTTATTTCAGTTAGCATAATGTCCTCAAGTTTCATCCATGTTATTGCAGGTGTCATAATATCCTTCTTTTAAATTATACAGAACTTTTAGCCTTCAAACTGGTGTTCATATATATTGATGAATTTTCTGCACACAACAATAAGGTGAAGACAGTGCTATTGTTTTTTTTGTACACATTTTGCCCATTTTTGGAGTAATTTTACATATAAGCAACCCAATAGCTTTACTTAAAATATGAACTAAAATAGATGTATGAGAAGATAGAGAACTACATATACTTAGAAGTTAATGAATTATCTGCTTTTGACCAGAAATGTAACATAGTTCTAGTGATCAGACTCATGGATTATTTAGTTTACATTTCCAACTGTCAAGCTCTGGGGTAGAATCTGCTCATGAGCTCATTGACCTTGATGACAGAATCTAGTTCATTTCAACTGTAAGACTTGTGTATCTATTTCCTAGCTGGGTATCAGTCTAGGGTTGCTCTTGGCTTCTAGAAGCTACCTACATTCCTTGACACAGCCCTCTCCATTTTCAAACCAGTAATGTTGTGTTCTGTGATTTTCTGTTTTTAAAGGGTTCATGCCATTAGATTGGGTCCACCTAGATAATCTTGAAAGTGAAATTGAAGTCTCTTTGTCATGTCCGACTCTTTGGGACCCCATCAACTGTAGCCTGCCAGGATCCTTTGTCCATGGGATTTTCCAGGCAAGAGTAGTGGAGTGGGTTGATATTTCCTTTCCCAGGGGTCAAACCCGGGCCTCCTGAATTGTAAGCAGATGTTTGACTGTCTGAGCCAAGATTTTCTTTCTCATTAATTCAGAGTCATCTGATTAGTTACTTTAATCACATCTGGAAAATCCCCTTTGCCATGTAATATAACCTAATATTTCATTACTTTCATAGTTTTAGCAATTAGGACTGTAAATCTTGGGATGGAGGAGAATTTTGGAATTCTGCCTACCAAACTCAGGTTTAAGTCTTAGTGCTTTCCACTGCACCACACTGAATATCTAAGATTGTTTTAAGTAGTTTATTTTAAAATTATTTGCTAATACTTATCCATGTTGAACAAAATTTTAAGGAGATTTTTAAATCAGCAAGAAAGTTGGTTTCTGTATTTATCATTTGAATGTATGCTTCTGAGTGCTAGTCTTAATCATAGATTGATGTTAATAGCGATCAGCTTCCTAAAAATTTTATTCCTAATCTCTTAAGAATTGGGATGTTAACAGCATATTTATGAATTTTCTGATTGACAAACATGAAATGTTAATTTTTGAGATCATCATGGGATTATGCACATACTAATAGTTA
>SJYA01003065.1:365480-448261 GCA_006410615.1 Neotragus moschatus | reverse complement strand
TAATAGTTACCAATCGGAGAAGGCGATGGCACCCCACTCCAGTAGTCTTGCCTGGAAAATCCCATGGACAGAGGAGCCTGGTAGGCTGCGGTCCATGGAGTCGCAAAGAGTCAGGCACGATTGAGTGACTTCCCTTTCACTTTCACTTTCATGCATTGGAGAATGAAATGGCAACTCACTCCAGTGTTCTTGCCTGGAGAATCCCAGGGACAGGGGATCCTGGTGGGCTGCCGTCTATGGGGTCACACAGAGTTGGACACGACTGAAGTGACTTAGCAGTAGCAGCAGGATAGTTACCAATATGATTTCTCTTGCTAGACATGAAAAATATTATTTTGGCTAGTTGTAACAATCACACAAAGTAGGAACACACAAAGTAGGAAGTCGAGAAACACCTGGAGTAGCACGCAAATTTGGCCTTGGAATATGGAATGAAGTAGGGCAAAGGCTAATAGAGTTTTGCCAAGAGAACGCACTGGTCATGGCAAATAACCTCATCCAACAACACAGGAGAAGACTCTACACATGGACATCACCAGATGGTCAACACTGAAATCAGACTGATTATATTCTTTACAGCCAAAGATGAAGAAGCTCTATACAGTCAGCAAAAACAACACCAAGAGCTGACTGTGGCTCAGATCATGACCTTCTTATTGCCAAATTCAGACTTAACTTGAAGAAAGTAGGGAAAACCACTAGACCATTCAGGTATGATCTAAATAAAATCCCTTATGATTATACAGTAGAAGTGAGAAATAAATTTAAGGAAGTAGATTTGATAGACAGAGTGCCTGATGAACTATAGACTGAGGTTCATGAAATTGTACAGAAGATAGGGATCAAGACCATCCCCATGGAAAAGAAATTCAAAAAGGCAAGATGGCTGTCTGGGGAGGCCTTTCAAATAGCTGTGAAAAGAAGAGAAGCAAAAAGCAAAGGAGAAAAGGANATGAAAGTGAAAGTGGAGAGTGAAAAAGTTGGCTTAAAGCTCAACATTCAGAAAATGAAGATCATGGCATCTGTCCCATCACTTCATGGGAAATAGATGGGGAAACAGTGTCAGACTTTATTTTTGGGGGCTGCAGATGGTGACTGCAGCCATGAAATTAAAAGACGCTTACTCCTTGGAAGAAAAGTTATGACCAACCTAGATAGCATATTAAAAAGCAGAGACGTTACTTTGCCGACTAAGGTCTGTCTAGTCAAGGCTATGGTTTTTCCTGTGGCCATGTATGGATGTGAGAGTTGGACTGTGAAGAAGGCTGAGCACCAAAGAATTGATGCTTTTGAACTGTGGTGTTGGAGAAGCATCTTGAGAGTCCTTTAGACTGCAAGGAGATCCAACCAGTCCATTCTGAAGGAGATGAGCCCTGGGATTTCTTTGGAAGGACTGATGCTAAAGCTGAAATTCCAGTACTTTGGCCATCTCATGCTAAGAGGTGACTCACTGGAAAAGACTCTGATGTTGGGAGGGATTGGGGGCAGGAGGAAAAGGGGACAACAGAGGATGAGATGGCTTGATGGCATCACTGACTCAATGGACATGAGTTTGAGTGAACTCTGTGAGTTGGTGATGGACAGGGAGGCCTGGCGTGCTGCAATTCATGGGCTTGCAAAGAGTCAGACACAACTGAGCGCCTGAACTGAACTGAACAACAACAAATTTGTATTCAACATTATACTGGAAGTTCAAACTATTTTTTTTTTAAGGGAAAAGGAAGATAAAGATTGGAAAAGAAGAAGTAAAATTGTTACCTGTTATCATTTTCAGATAAGGATTTTGTATATAGAAACCCCTATGGAATCTAATAAAAAATGTCTACTAGAAGCAAAAATAAAATTTAGCATGGTTACAGAAGGTAATGTTAATCAAAATCAAATTCTAGCAAACCAAAATCAACAAAGAAAAGTTATACAGCAATAATGGAATACTACCAGTAATATCATGAGCATATTTAGGAGGAAATTAACAAATAAACTGCAGGTCTTTTATACTAAAAACTACAAAACATGCACCAGAAAGAAACTGAAGACAACAAAGAGAAAGATGTAAAGATAGATAATAAAGGTATCTATCTTATTCTTCTATTAGAAAACTCAACTTGGTTACGGAGAAGGCAATGGCACTCCACTCCAGCACTCTTGCCTGGAAAATCCCATGGACCGAGCGAGGAGCCTGGTAGGCTGCAGTCTATGGGCTCCCTAAGAGTCGGGGACAACTGAGCAAGTTCACTTTTGCTTTTCACTTTCATGCATTGGAGAAGGAAATGGCAACCCACTCCAGTATTGTTGCCTAAAGAATCCCAGAGACAGAGGAGCCTAGTGGGCTGCCGTCTATGGGGTCGCATAGAGTCAGACACGACTGAAGCGACTTAGCAGCAGCAGCAACTTGGTTAAGATGGTAATTCTTTCCAATTGATATTCAGTGCAATATCAATCAACATCACATCAGATTTTCATTTTTTATTTATCTACTTATTTTAGTACTTGACAATACTATTATAAAATCAATGCAGAAAACAATGGACCTAGAATAATTAAAACCAATCTGAGAAAATAATACAGTTTGAGGATTTGCAATATCTAATTTGAAAAACTGAAGAAATGAGTGTGTTCTTAAGGCAAAGACAGATAAACAGCTCAATAGATTAGAAAACCCAGAAATGGAGCCAATAAAATTAGATTTTTGATGAAGTCACCATTTTAGGTATCTATTACCATGTAACAAATTGCCACAAAACTTAGCAGCTCAAAGTAACAAACGGCTATTATATCACAATGTTTGTAGGCTAGGAATCTAGGCACAGCTTGGCTGGACTGCAATCAAAGTGTGGCTGGAGCCCTAACCATCTCAAAGCACTATTAGGAAAGGATGTGATTTGCTGCTCACTCACACCACTGTGGCCAAGACCTCAGTTCTTTAGCATTAGCTATTGGGCTTCAATTCCTGACCACACTGGCCTCTGCAAAGGGGAGCCTAGAGCACTGTAGGCTGCTTCAACGGAGCAAGTGAGAGTCTCAGAGTTAAGGAGGGGGAGACAGAAAGGGAGGGAGGGAGGGACTGACGATATTTAATGCTTTTGCATCACTGACTAATCAGACACCATTTTGTTACGTTTCTGTTCAGTTTTTCTACTTTTCATTAAATTATTGGAGCTCTTTATGTATTAAAAGAAATTCAAATTCATAGAAGCAGAAAGTAGGAAAGTGATTGGAGGTGGGAGAAATAAGCAGAGCTTGGTGAAAGAGTACAACTTTCAACTATAAAGATGAATGGAGTCTGAAAGATTTAAGTATAATATGGTGACTATATTGATAACTGCAGTCTATAATTGACATTTATCAAGTGAATAGAACTTAAATGTTAACAACAGGGACTTCCCCTTGCAATGCAGGGGCTGCAGCTTTGATCTCTGGCCTGGGAGTTAAGATCTCACAAGCCTCATGGCCAAAAATCCAAAATGTAAAGTAGAAGTATTATTGTAACAAATTCAATAAAAATTTTAGAAATGGTCTACATTTAAAAAATATTAACAACAATAGAAGGTAAATATGTGAGGGTGATGGAAGTATTAATGAATTCAATAGGGGGAGTCCTTCCACAATTTGTAGGTATATTGAAACATCACATTATATACACTGTAAATATCTTACAATTTTGTCAGTTATACTTCAATAAAAATTATGTTAAAAGTTAAAACACTACCTCTAAGAAATAGTGTAGGTCTATTTCTGGACTCTCTATTCTCTTCCATTGATCCATTTGCTTACCCTTACACTAAAGACTTGCTCTCTTGATAAATATAGTTTTCTACTGTCTTGAAAGCATAAAATTTAATTCCTCTATATTTGCTCATATTTTCAAAGCTTTTGTGGATGTAGAATCAGCTTCTAAATTTCTACAAAACACCAACTGAAATTATGATTAGAATTACCTTAAACTTCCAAACAATTTGGAAAAATTGACATCACAAAATGTGGAGACACCTAATTCATAAACATGTTATATCTTGCCATATATTTAGGTCTTCTTTAATTTCTTTCAAGTGAAAAAGTGAGAGTTAGTTGCTCAGTAGTGTTCGACTCTTTGGAAGCCCATGGACTATAATCCTCCAGGCTCCTCTGTCCATGGGATTTTCCAGGCAAGCATATTGCAGTGGGTTGCCATTTCCTTCCCCAGGGAATCTTCCTGACCCAAGGATTGAACCTGGGCCTCACACATTGCAGGCAGACTCTGAGCCACCAGGGTAGCCAGTTGTGTATTAATTTTTTAGTTCATGGCTTTCACTATATCTAGTCCTAAGCATTTTGATTTTTAACCATTTTGGAAACAGCAGCATGGATGCCTATATATGAACATATGTAAATAGATAGCCAATGGGAATTTGCTGGATGACTCAGGGAACTCAAACTGGGGCTCTGTCATTACCCAGGGGGGTGGGAATGGGCAGGAGGTGGGAGGGAGATGCAAGAGGGAGGAGACATATGTATACCTATGGCTAAATTCATGTTGATGTATGACAGAAATCAAACCAATATTGTAAACCAACCACCAATCAATTAAAAATAAATATTAAAAATACATAATGGGAGAAGGAAATGGCAACCCACTCCTGTATTCTTGCCTGGAGAATCCCGTGGACAGGGCAGCCTGGCGGGCTGCTGTCCATAGGGTCACAGAGAGTCGGACACAACTGAAGTGACTTAGCACGCATGCATGCATTGGAGAAGGAAATGGCAACCCACTCCAGTGTTCTTGCCTGAAGAATCCCAGGGACAGGGGACCCTGGTGGGCTGCCATCTATGGGGTCGCAGAGAATCGGATACAACTGAAGTGACTTAGCAGCAGCAGCAGCACAGTCAGAAGTGTGCATTAAAATGATATATAACATAACCACACTTATTAAGAATGTATTCTAATATTAAATGGCAAATTTCAACAAAACATAAACTATCTTTTATCTATATTCAATAAACCATATTCTAATTATCTGCTGCTGTGATATAGAAGTGTGCTTCCCTCAAAGCTCAGTCAGTAAAGAATCTGCCTGCAATGCAGGAGACCTGGGTTTGATTCCTGGGTTGGGAAGATCCCCTGGAGAAGGAAATGGCAATACTTCCATCCCAGTATTCTTGCCTGGGGACTCCCATGGGCAGAGGAGCCTGGCAGCAACAGTCCATGGGGTCACANCTAAAGACTTGCTCTCTTGATAAATATAGTTTTCTACTGTCTTGAAAGCATAAAATTTAATTCCTCTATATTTGCTCATATTTTCAAAGCTTTTGTGGATGTAGAATCAGCTTCTAAATTTCTACAAAACACCAACTGAAATTATGATTAGAATTACCTTAAACTTCCAAACAATTTGGAAAAATTGACATCACAAAATGTGGAGACACCTAATTCATAAACATGTTATATCTTGCCATATATTTAGGTCTTCTTTAATTTCTTTCAAGTGAAAAAGTGAGAGTTAGTTGCTCAGTAGTGTTCGACTCTTTGGAAGCCCATGGACTATAATCCTCCAGGCTCCTCTGTCCATGGGATTTTCCAGGCAAGCATATTGCAGTGGGTTGCCATTTCCTTCCCCAGGGAATCTTCCTGACCCAAGGATTGAACCTGGGCCTCACACATTGCAGGCAGACTCTGAGCCACCAGGGTAGCCAGTTGTGTATTAATTTTTTAGTTCATGGCTTTCACTATATCTAGTCCTAAGCATTTTGATTTTTAACCATTTTGGAAACAGCAGCATGGATGCCTATATATGAACATATGTAAATAGATAGCCAATGGGAATTTGCTGGATGACTCAGGGAACTCAAACTGGGGCTCTGTCATTACCCAGGGGGGTGGGAATGGGCAGGAGGTGGGAGGGAGATGCAAGAGGGAGGAGACATATGTATACCTATGGCTAAATTCATGTTGATGTATGACAGAAATCAAACCAATATTGTAAACCAACCACCAATCAATTAAAAATAAATATTAAAAATACATAATGGGAGAAGGAAATGGCAACCCACTCCTGTATTCTTGCCTGGAGAATCCCGTGGACAGGGCAGCCTGGCGGGCTGCTGTCCATAGGGTCACAGAGAGTCGGACACAACTGAAGTGACTTAGCACGCATGCATGCATTGGAGAAGGAAATGGCAACCCACTCCAGTGTTCTTGCCTGAAGAATCCCAGGGACAGGGGACCCTGGTGGGCTGCCATCTATGGGGTCGCAGAGAATCGGATACAACTGAAGTGACTTAGCAGCAGCAGCAGCACAGTCAGAAGTGTGCATTAAAATGATATATAACATAACCACACTTATTAAGAATGTATTCTAATATTAAATGGCAAATTTCAACAAAACATAAACTATCTTTTATCTATATTCAATAAACCATATTCTAATTATCTGCTGCTGTGATATAGAAGTGTGCTTCCCTCAAAGCTCAGTCAGTAAAGAATCTGCCTGCAATGCAGGAGACCTGGGTTTGATTCCTGGGTTGGGAAGATCCCCTGGAGAAGGAAATGGCAATACTTCCATCCCAGTATTCTTGCCTGGGGACTCCCATGGGCAGAGGAGCCTGGCAGCAACAGTCCATGGGGTCACAAGAGTTGGACATGACTGAAGCGACTAAACCACCACCATGATGTAGAAATCAAATTGATCTGGTATATCGCTCAGATATCCTGCTATCTTACTAAATTGAATTACTACCCAAGTTGTGTTTTTTATAGATTTGTCTAGATTTTTTAATGTAAAAATCATGTCTATTAACACAACTTTTTTATTTTACCAAGTATTACTTTTACTTTTTTACTTCTTTTATTTTTTAATTCTTGCCTTACTGTGCTAGCTGGGACCACCAGTACAATGCTAAATAGAACTGATGAGATCAGGCATCTTTGTCTTGATCTGAATCACAGGATGACAAAGTTTAATATTTTATCATTGAGTGTATTGTTAGGTGTAGTCTTTTGTATGACTTTTTTCATCTTGAGGAATTTTTTTTTTCTATTTTAGTTTTTCTGAGCTTTCTCAACATGAGTGTATTTTAAATATCATCAGATTATTTTTAGGCATCAATAACTACAATTATATGTTGTCCACTTTTGTTCTGAGAATCTGGTAAATTACATTGATGTTCAAAAGCAAAACTTTGCACTCCTTGAATAAATCTTATTTCATTATTATCTATTTTCTATATACTCTGAATTGACTTTGCATGTATTATGTTTAAGATGTGTATCTATATTCATAAGGGTATTTGCCTGTTATTATCTTTTTTGGTAATACCTTTGTCAGATTTTGATGTGTTATGGAGGCTTTGTGAAATAAATTGAGAGTCTTTCTCTCCCCTTTATTTTCTGAAAGAGTTTATGAATGCTTGATATTCTTTCTTTTCCAAGTGTTTGACAGAATTCATAAGTGAAGGTTAATAGTATTTGGGCATAACATAAAATCTTTTAAACGTAAGTCATTTTCCTAAATAGACAACTATTTATTAACATAGTTTTCAAGAAATTGTTTCACTTAAGTGGTGATATATATTGGCATTCAGTTATAGTTCCAAATTCTTTTAATAACTGTAGAACCTGTAGTAATGTCCCCTTTCACTGTCTTAATAAAGATAATCTGTTTTCTCTTTTCTTGATAAGTCTTGTTCAGGGATTATATATGGTATTAATTTTTCTGATAATTTTTGCATTTGTTAATTTTCTGTATGATTTGTCTGCTTTCTATCGCTGGTTTCTGCTACTATATTTAACATGGCCTTCTCTTTACACGATTTGTGTTCAAGTTACTTACACGTTTCTAGATACTTTTTGGCTGTGCCAAGCAGCACAGAGCATCTCAGTTCCCAGACGAAAGATGGAGCCCGTGCCCTCTGCAGTGCTGAGTCTTAGCCACTGTCCTAACCACACTCTCAACCACAGGCAAGTCCCCTTTCAACAGATCTTTAAGGTAAAACAAGTTATTCTAAATCTTTTCTAACATGACCACTGATACCTCTAAATTCTCTCTAACCACTGGTTTAGTTTTATTCTACAAATCTTGATAGATTATATTTTATTAATATGTACTTTCAAATAGTTCCCAATTTCTCATTACTTACTCTTTGAACCATGAGTTACTGTTTAGTATTTAATGTAGTTTCATAATTTAATTTTATATGGCCAAATATTTGTTAGCTTTAAGTATTTTTAAATAGCTTGAGATTTACATTATTACTCTTAATGAACTTTTTATATATAGTTGAAAGGAATGGTTAATTTGAAGTTGTTTAAATTGCCGATAGATACTTAGAAATTCTATCTCCTTACCGGTTTTATGTCTAAGTTGTTCTGTCAGTTACTGAGAAACAAATGTCAAAATTCCAACTATGATTGGGATTTGACTGTTTTGCTTTTTATTTCTGCATTTTATTCATTCTGCAGCTTTGTAAATTACATATATTATTACTAATATATGTTCCTAAAAAACTGATACATTCATCTTTACGAAACCTTCTCCTTTCTCCCTGGTAGTTTTCGTGAGCTGCAGTGCATTTTGCTATATTAATACTGCACTCAGTGTTATTTGGCTATGGGTTTCATGGTATTATTTTATCAATTTTTATTCAACCATTTAAGTATAAAGCTCAGCTCTTTATAGAATATAACTAAGTACTGCTGTTTTTAGATAATCTAAGTTTACAGGCTGTCCCATTTAACTGCAGTGTTTTATTCTTTTCATTCAATATATTTAGGGACACAGTGTATTACTTTGTTTCAATTTATCCTGTTTTTCATCTTCGATTACTCTTGTATTGTTTTCTTTTTGTTTAAATTTTTGTCAGTAATTGATTCAATGTGTCCATTAGTTTTTTAGATACAGTTCTTTGTTTTACCATTTAGTGCTGCTTTAGGAATCACATTAAGAATCTTTTAAATGATTTCTGTGGTATAAAAATCCCTATACCATAAGTATAGGGGTTTTCCCATAGTGCAGTTTCATTTTTTTCCTTATCGTTTGCAACTTTTTTGCTCATATCTATGTAACAGTATTGCTTTATATTCCTCAGTCAGTTCAGTTCAATCCCTTAGTCATGTCCGACTCTTTGCAACACCATGGACTGCAGCATGCCAGGCTTCCCTGTCCATCACCAGCTCCTGGAGCTTGCTCAAACTCATGTCCATATCCGAACATCTCATTCTCTGTTATCTCCTTCTCCTGCCTTCAATCTTTCCCAAAATCAGGGTCTTTTCAAATGAATCAGTTCTTTGTATCAGGTGGCCAAAGTACTGGAGTTTCAATTCAGCATCAGTCCTTCCAATCAATAGTCAGGACTGATTTCCTTTCAGATGGACTGGTTGGATCTCCTTGCAGTCCAAGGGACTCTCAAGAGTCTTCTCCAACACCACAGTTCAAAAGCATCAATTCTTCTGTGCTCAGCTTTCTTCACAGTCCAACTCTCACATCCATACATGACCACAGGAAAAACCATAGCCTTGACTAGACGGACCTTTGTTGGCAAAGTAATGTCTCTGCTTTTTAATATGCTGTCTAGGTTGGTCATAGCTTTTCTTCCAAGGAGTAAGCGTCTTTTAATTTCATGGCTGCAGTCACTACCTGCAGTGATTTTGAAACCCAAGAAAATAAAGTCTCTCACTATTTCCACTGTTTCCCCATCTATTTGCATGAAGTGATGGGACCAGATGCCATGATCTTAGTTTTCTGATTGTTGAGCTTTAAGCCAGCTTTTTCACTCTCTTCTTTCACTTTCATCAAGAGGCTCTGTAGTTCCTCTTCACTTTATGCCATAAGGGTGATATTATCTGCATATCTGCGGTTATTCATATTTCTCCTGGAAATCTTGGTTCTAGCTTCTGCTTCATCCAACCCAGCATTTAGCATGATGTACTCTGTACAGACGTTAAATAAGCAGGGTGACAGTATACAGCCTTGATGTACTCATTTCCAGATTTGGAACCAGTGTGCTGTTCCATCTCCAGTTCTAACTGTTGCTTCTTGACTTGTATACAGATTTCTCAAGAGGCAGGTAAGGTGGTCTGGTATTCTAATCTCTTTAAGAATTTTCCACAGTTTGTTGTTATCAAAGGCTTTGGCATAACCAATAAAGCTGATGTTTTTCTGGAACTCTCTTGGCAATTTGATCTCTGGTTCCTCTGCCTTTTCTAATCCAGCTTGAACATCTGGAAGCTCACTATTCACGTACTGTTGAAGTCTGGCTTGGAGAATTTTGAGCATTACTTTGCTAGCATGTGAGATGAGTACAACTGTGTGGTAGTTTGAGCATTCTTTGGCATTGCCCTTCTTTGGGATTGGAAAGAAAAGTGACCTTTTCCAGTTCTGTGGCCACTGCTGAGTTTTCCAAATTTGCTGCCATATTGAGCACAGCACTCTCATAGCATCACTGTTTAGGATCTGAAATAGCTCAGCTGGAACTCCATCACTTCCACTAGGTTTGTTGATAGTGATGCTTCCTAAGGCCCACTTGACTTCACATTCCAGGATGTCTGGCTCTAAGTGAGTGATCACACCATCATGGTTATCTGGGTCATGAAGATCTTTTGTGTATAGTTCTTCTGTGTATTCTTGTCACTTCCTCTTGATATCTTCTGCTTCTGTTAGGTCAGTACCATTTCTGTCCTTTATTTTGTCCAACTTTGCATGAAATGCTCCCTTGGTGTCTCTGATTCTTTTGAACAGATCTGTAGTCTCTCCCGTTCTTTTTTTCCCTCTATTTCTTTGCGTTAAGCACTGAGGAAGGCTTTCTTATTTTTCCTTGCTATTCTTTGAAACTCTGCATTCAAATAGGTATATCTTTCCTTTGCTCCTTTTTGGACTGTAAAGAAAGCTGAGCGCCAAAGAATTGATGCTTTTGAACTGTGGTGTTGGAGAAGACTCTTGAGACTCCCTTGGACTGCAAGGAGATCCAACCAGTCCATCCTAAAGAAGATTAGTCCTGGGTGTTCACTGAAGTACTGATGTTGAAGCTGAAACCTCCAATACTTTGGCCACCTGAGGCGAAGAGCTGACTCATTGGAAAAGACCCTGATGCTGGGAAAGATTGAGGGTGGGAGGAGAAGGACGACAGAGGATGAGATGGCTTGATGGCATCACTGACTCAATGGACATGAGTTTGGGTGGACTCCGGGAGTTGGTGATGGACAGGGAGGCCTGGTGCACTGCAGTCCATGGGGTAGCAAAGAGTCAGGCATGACTGAGCGACTGAACTAAACTGAACTTCCTTTTCTCCAATGCCTTTTGCTTCTCTTCTTTTCTAGGCTATTTGTAAGGCCTCCTCAGACAATCATTTTGCATTTTTGCATTTCTTTTTCTTAGGGATGGTCTTGGTCACTGACTCATGTACAATGTCAGGAACCTCCTCCATAGTTCTTCAGGCACTCTATCAGATCTAATCCCTTGGATCTATTTGTCAGTTCCACTGTATAATTGTAAGAGATTTGATTTAGGCCACACCTGAATGATCTAGGGGTTTCCCTGCTTTCTTCAATTTATGTCTCAGTTTGGCAATAAGGAGTTCATGATCTGAGCCACAGTCAGCTCCTGGTCTTGTTTTTGTTGACTGTATAGAGCTTGTCCATCTTTGGCTGCAAAGAATATAATCAATCTGATTTCTGTATTGACCATTTGGTGATGTCCATGTGTAGAGTCTTTTCTGGAAGAGGGTGCCTGCTATGACCGGTGGGTTCTCTTGGAAAAACTGTCAGCCATTTGCCCTGCTTTATACACCTACACCTTTAAGAAGTGACTGAGCAGTGATATTTGTTGCTGTCTGAATTTCTCCCCCTCATTAAAAAAAAAAAAAAAATTCACCCAAAGTTTTTTTTGCATCAATTGGTAATATTTGCTAGGATAAATTTTTACATTAGAGATTGCAAATTTGCGATTTTCAAATTCTACATTGATTAGCTCTCATTTTTGCCTCTCCCTTTATGAAACATCTCTATAGAAACTTAAAGCTAATGAAAAAGAATTAGAAAATTATCATTTCAAATATCAACATCTGCAGGTCACTTCCCCTTTGGAAATGTCCTCTGTAATATTGGAGTGCAGGGTGTGAGCCAGTCTGACTGGACTTTCCTTTATCAGAACAGGATGGCAGCTCCAGGACTTCATGAAGTTTCAAGAACCATTACCCAGGGGTCTCCCATGGAGCACATAGTTCCCATGGAGCTGGTTCTGGAAAGGGTCTTTCCTTAATAATGTAGTCAGAAATGATTAATTTCCCAGTGGAGACATGTGGGCATCTGGGTTGCAGGGGATTAAGGTGTGGGTGTCTCTACCTGATTAAACGCCTACCAGCCAGCTTCTATAAAAACAGATTTCATACCCAAAGGTATACTCTCTTTTCTGAGCTGATTATCCTCTTTCAAGCCAAGAAGAAACAATCCCTGACAAGCACTCTTGGGCAGAGACTGCAACAGACCCTATTTCATTTTATTTCCACCTTATTCGTTTGAAATGGCCAACTCTTTCCTTAACAGAAATTCCGAGGAGTGGTTCTTTTTCTTCTTAAAAAAAAAAAAATAAAATTTCAGGTTGAAAAGGTCACCTCTTTTGAGAAACAGTCACCACCTTGTAGCTCAGACACTTCAAACTAATGTTATCCCTAGCCATTCTTCTCAGCAGAAGTGCCTCACTGGGGCACTGGGGCTCCCAAGCCTGTATTTTTCAAGGAAATTCTTTCAGCTGCATCAAACCCCTTATCCCTACCATCTGGTTCTCAAAGGTAAGTCTACTACATTCTAGTCATATAATTTAGGACCAGTGACAGTGCCTCATTAACTCATTTTTTTCTTATCTAAAAAACAAGGAAAACAATAATAATGTGACAAACAAGCATTAGAGGAGACGTAGTGCCAGCATGGGTTCAGAGAGAACACTCCATGATTTTAGTTCTTTGTCCCTTTTTCTCCAATACTAATTATAGCCTGGTGGACTACAGTCCATGCGGTCGAAAGAGTCCATGGGTCGAAAGACACAACTGAGCAACTCAGCACAATTATAGCCTAGACCTCACAGTGACCACACACAAGAGGAATCCCTCCTCCCTTCTTTATGCATAGGACACTGAGGTTGAGAGAGAATCAATTTCAGTGGCAAGAACTTAGCTGCCCTACCATCCCTCTTGATGCCTTTCCTGAGACTCTCCTGGAACCTGCATTGATGACTCATTTTCTGTGCACTCCAGACACAGGGATTTTCTAGAAGTAGGGCTTTCAGTGAAAAGCCAAGACAGTCTAGGGAAGCTGATTGGTTAAGTGCCCAAAATCCCCACTCCTGGACTTAACTGCCATTTCTGTTGTATTTAGGTCTTTCCTGCTGAGGGATTATCATGCTGACTCTGCGAGTTATCCTAATGAAATCCTTCTTCTGCTGGAACTTCTGTGACCCTCTACCCTACATTCTGAAATCACCCCTGTGTCTTCTTTGCCCTCATATCTTATTTAATTTCAGGTTGTTTAAGCCAAAGAAAAAGACAGATGTCACTCCTGCATTGCGGCAATCTCCAGTTAGATTCAAGACTAACAGACCTTAATCTTTGATCTTCTTGAATCTTTGCCCAGAGTTTTCTTAATAATAGGTACCCATCAGCCCCAGTAATTCTCATTAGCACCTTCCCAATAAGCCTTGAGCCTCTGGACACCCAGTGCTGTGCTGTAACCTACCCAAATATTTCACTTTGGTCCTGGATGTTCCCCACATAGGTGGTCTTGCAAGCTCTAAATACATGGTCCTTTATATAATTTGCTCACATTTCCAGTAAAACCTGAAAAAAAAACTTCCAAAATAGCTATACACACAGAGGAAAAAACAAAACAAACAAACAAACAAAAAACCACTAACAGTTCACTAAGCATCAGAGCCTTTGATGTTCAGTTGCTCAGTCGTGTCTGACTCTCTGCGACCCCATGGACTGAAGAATGCCAGGCTTCCCTGTCCATCCCCAACTCCAGGAGCTTGCTCAAACTCATGTCTATTGAGTCGGTGATGCCATCCAACCATCTCATCCTCTGTCATCCCCTTCTCCTCCTGCCTTCAATCTTTCCCAGCATCAGGGTCTTTCCTAATGAGTCAGCTTTTCACATCGGGTGGCCAAAGTATTGGAGCTTCAGCTTCAGCATCAGTTCTTCCAATGAATGATTTCCTTTAGGACTGACTGGTTTGAGCTCCTTGCAGTCCAAGGGACTCTCAAGAAGCTTCTCCAACACAACAGTTCAAAAAGCATCAATTCTTTGGTGCTCAGCTTTATAGTCCAACTCTCACATCCATACATGACTACCGTAAAAACTATAGTTTGACTAGACAGACCTTTGTTGGCAAAGCAATGTCTCTGCTTTTCAATGCACTGTGTAGGTTTGTCATAGCTTTTCTTCAAAGCCTTAGATTTCATTTGTTCAAGAATCGTTAGTTGCTCAGTGACGTCTGACTCTTTGTGACCCCATGGACTGTAGCCCGCCAGGCTCCTGTGTTCATGGGATTTTCCAGGCAAGAATATTGGAGTGGGCTTCCATTTCTTTCTCCAGGAGATCTTCCCTGCCCAGGGAAGGGATCAAGCTTGGGTCTCCTGCATTGCAGGCAGATTCTTTACCAACTGAGCTGCCAGGGATGCTAGACTTCATCACACCTGGGTTTATATCTCAGCTTCACCACTTTGTGTGAACTTAGACAAGGTGTTTAATTCTCTGAGGCTGGATCTCCTTCCTGTAAGATGGGGTAATAATTATATGATTGGGACTTCCCTGGTAGTCCAGTGGATAAGAATCTGCTATGCAACACAGGAAACGAAAGTTCGATCCTTGGTCAGGGAACTAAGATCCCACGTGCCGTGGAGCAGTTAAGCCCACTCCCTACAACTACAGAGTTCATGTGCCACAACATTTAACATCTCAGAAAGAGCCCATATGATGCAGCAAAGATTCCTCATGCAGCAACCAAGACCCAATGCAGCCAAATAAATACATATTATTTTAAAATAATTAAATGATTTGCGATCCCTAATGGCACTTAAAACTATACCTGGCACAGAGAAGGCTGTTATTAACTGATGGCTTCCTTTCTTCTCTTAAGCTGGGAATCATAACTGATCTTCCCTCAGGTCTTTCAGCCTGTGTTGAACATCCAGATTTATGGGCTTTAACGAGTCACCAACTATGGGCTTTAATGGGTTAGGACTATAGGACCCTGAAGGTGCTTACATGGTGGGTGTCTGCAGAGGCAGCACATAAGTGCTATCTTGCAGGAGCCAGATTCTCTCCATCTTCTATGCAGGGCACACAATCACCAAACACCCCTGGAGAGTACCCGGGGTCACTCTCAAGCCCACCTGAGTCCTCGTTGACTACACAGTGTTGAATGCACACATGGGCACTAATTGAATAAAGCTTTCTCAGAATCAATATGGCTTGACTCCAAGTAGGCTATTTAAATAAGCAAAAGAAAATGCTACCGACTGGCCTCTGCTGTTTGTCTCCTAATTATGAGCATATTTGGCTGACTCAGAACCAATTTCACGTGCAGAAACCAAACAATGAAAAAGATCCCATTGTTGAAACCTGGGCATCCTTTTATGCAAATGAAGCTCTGTGATATACACAGGACGACTACCAGCAAACAAAGCTGGACTTGGCTACACATGCACTCTTGTTGCAAGAGGGTCCCAACTGGGCTGAGGCTCAGACTGCCTTTGTTAAATGCCTTGTGTGGAGCAAAGGAAGCCAAGAGCACCATCTCCAGCCTACAGCTGTGGCGCCCACGTCAGTTATGGAAAGAAAGCAAAAATACTATTATTCACCCAAACAGCCGTTGAGTCACCCTTCCTATACCCTGGTCTCAAGTCTTCTCCACTCTGAGATTCTGCCTCTCTGCGCTTCTTCAGCCTCTTACAGTCACAGGTACATCCTGAGGTCACATCATGATCACATAAAATTGAGAATATAAATATCCACCTACTCCTAGAAGGCTTGCCACAGGCTACACTGTGCTAAGTGCTTCACACGCATTATCACATTTAATTCCCACTAGAAGCTTTTGACATAGGAACTATTATTATCTCTACTTTACAGATTAAGCAATTGAGTTCCAGGTTCACACAGTTAATATCTAAGAGACAAGATTTATACACAGGTGTGTCTAACGTCAAAGTACGCATTTTTCTCGGTTTCACATTGCTTCCTTTCTAGCCTTTGGTTTAACATTTCAGTGTCTGACTACAGTTTCTCTCTTCCACGGACTCAGTAGAACTGCTCTAAGCTAAGCTTTCTGGAGAATTCCAGTCTCAGAGTCCTGTTTTATCTTCCCAGCCCATCAACCTTAGCCCGGCTTCACTTCCTTCCTTATCAATCTCCTTGCTGTTCTCAGTCATTCCAGCTCCGTGTTTACCGACTTCCTCCACTCCCTCGATCCCTTAATCTTTGTTAGCACTGACTCTGATGATGTCCACACCTGGATTAATACAACCACCTATTTTTCCCTTGGCTGGCCTGGGGATGTGGAGTGTCACTGCCTTAAATGGACTACGCATGTATGAACTCACCTGTCTTTGGGCTTTCTGTTTCACTCCAAATTCTTTATCCTGCTCAAGCGGGCTCCCTTTCCTGCTCCCCACAGAGATGACTCAGTTTTGGCTTCGCTGTCACGCACCCCCTCAGGCCCCTGCCCTCACTCTCCCCCGGTGAGTAAGTGGTCCGTATCACCAAGAAAATGGGGCTCATTAAGCATGACTCTTTCATCTTTTTTTTTTTTTTCCGGAAATCCCATAACTCCCCTGTTTCTGCCCCTCACCTGTCCCTTAGATTTCAAATATCCTGGTTTTCAGCAGGACCCCACTTTGTCAAAAAGTTCCAAGGATCATACCTTGACACTACGTGTCTGCTGTGTCTTTACATTATTTTTCTTTCTTTTTTAAGATTTTATTTTACTTTACAATACTGTTTTGGTTTTGCCATATATCAACATGAATCCGCCACGAGTGTACATGAGTTCCCCATCCTGAAACCTCTCCCACTTCCCTCCCCACACCATCTCTCTGGGTTGTCCCAGTGCACCAGCCCCAAGCATCCTGTATCCTGCATCAAACCTAGACTGGCGATTCATTTCTTATATGATATTATACATGTTTCAATGCCATTCTCCCAAATCATCCCACCCTCTCCCTCTCCCACAGAGTCCAAAAGACAGTTCTATACGTCTGTGTCTCTTTTGCTGTCTCGCATACAGGGTTATCATTACCATCTTTCTAAATTCCATATGTATGTGTTAGTATACTGTATTGGTGTTTTTCTTTCTGGCTCACTTCACTCTGTATAATTGGCTCCAGTTCCATCCACCTCATTAGAACTGATTCAAATGCATTCTTTTTGATGGCTGAGTAATACTCCATTGTGCATATGTACCACAGCTTTCTTATCCATTCATCTGCTGATGGACATCTAGGTTGTTTCCATGTCCTGGCTATTGTAAACAGTGCTGCGATGAACACTGGGGTACCCTCGTCTCACTCTCCAGTGCACTGCCATCTTCCCATGGCCGCTCTGGAAAGACTAACTCTACAGTCTCCATGCCATTTCTCATCTTAACAGAAACTTGCAGCTTATAATAGTGTTCATTATTCCCTCCTTTTGAAGCCTCTTTCCTTCGTGACGTCCGTAATGATGCGTTCATAATCTTAGGGTGGATCAGTTACCCCTCCACTGAACAGATTTTATGTACATTTGTCGTAATTCAGTCCCTAAGTCATGTTCGAATGCTGGAGATCTGTACTTACATAGAAAAAAATCATATGTCAAAGAGTAAACCCAACCTCCTCTCCCTAAAATTGCTTTTGTGACTTCTGTTTTTGTAATTGGCATCAACATCAATCATATCGCCCAGAGTCAAAACTTAAGAACAACACTTTGTGGGTTTTTTTTTTAATCAATTACTCCTGTTGAGTTCAGTTCAGTCTCTCAGTTGTGTCCAGTCTTTGCGACCTCATGGACTGCAGCACACCAGGCTTCCCTGTCCATTGCCATCTCCTGGAGTTTGTTCAAACTCATGTCCATCTTGTCAGTGATGCCATCCAACGATTTCATTCTCAATCATCCCCTTCTCCTCCTGCCTTCGATCTTTCCCAGCATCAGGGTCTTTTCCAATGAGTCAGTTCTTCATATCAGGTGGCCAAAGTACTGAGGTTTCAGTTTCAGCATCAGTCCTTCCAATGAATATTCAGGACTGATTTCCTTTAAGGCTGATTGATTTGATCTCCTTGCTCTCCAAGGGATTCTCAACAGTCTTCTCCAACACCACAGCTCAAAAACATCAATTCTTCGGTGCTCAGCTTTCTTTATTGCCCAACTCTCACATCCATACATGACTACTGGAAAAACCATAGCTTTGACTAGATGGACCCTTGTTGGCAAAGTAGTGTCTCTGCTTTTTAATATGCTGTCTAGGTTGGTCACAGCTTTTCTTCCAAGGAGCAAGTGTCTTTTAATTCCATGGCTGCAGTCAACATCTGTAGTAATTTTGGAGCCCCAAAAACTAAAGTCTCTCACTGTTTCCATTGTTTCCCCATCTATCTGCAATGAGGTGATGGGACTGGATGCCATGATCTTCATTTTCTGAATGGTGAGTTTTAAGCCAACTTTTTCACTCTCCTCTTTCACTTTCATCAAGAGGCTCTTTAGTTTTTCTTCACTTTCTACTATAAGGGTGCTGTCATCTGCATATCTGAGGTTATTGATATTTATCCCCACAATCTTGATTCCAGCTTGTGCTTCATACACCCTGGCACTTCACATGATATATTGTGCATATAAGTTAAATAAGCAGGGTGACAATATACAGCCTTGATGTACTCCTTTTGTGATTTGGAACCAGTCTGTTGTTCCATGTCTAGTTCTAACTGTTGCTTCTTGACCTGCAAACAGATTTCTCAGAAGGCAGGTCAGGTGGTCTGGTATTCTCATCTCTTTGAAAATGTTCTAGTTTGTTGTGATCCACACGGTCAAAGGCTTTGGCATAAGTAGGTGTTTTTCTGGAACTCTCTTGCTTTGTTGGTGATCCAATAGATGTTGGCAATTTGATCTCTGGTTCCTCTGCCTTTCTAAATCTAGCTTGAACATCTGGAAGTTCACTATTCATGTATTATTGAAGCTTGGCTTGGAGAATTTTGAGCATTAATTTGCTAGCATATGAGATGAGTGCAATTGTGAGGTAGTTTGAGCATTCTTTGGCATTGCCCTTCTTTGGGACTGGAAGGAAAACTGACCATTTCCAGTCCTGTGGCCATTGCTAAGTTTTCCAAATTTGCTGGCATATTGAGCACAGCACTTTCACAGCATCATCTTTCAGGATTTAAAATAGCTCAAGTGGAATTCCATCACCTCCACTAGCTTTGTTCATAGTGATGCTTCCTAAGGCCCACTTGACCTCGTATTCCAGGATGTTTGGCTCTAGGTGAGTGAACACACCATCGTGATTATCTGGGTCATTAAGATCTTTTCTGTATAGTTCTTCTGTGTATTCTTGCCACCTCTTCTGCTTTTGTTAGGTCCCTACCATTTCTGTCCTGTATTGTGCCCATCTTTTCATGAAAAGATGAATTACTCCTATGCATATACTCAATTCAATATTGTCTCATTGATTTAATCTCATTTATTCACCCTACACTATTTATTATAAATCCTTTGGGTGTGATGTAAATAATTCCAGCTATAGCAACGCATGATTCCAGGGATATCCTGCATTCCGTGCAACACAGTGACTCTGTGAGGTACTGGGCGGGACACAGGGGGATATAACAAGCAGTAAATGACATCCTCTGTCTTCATGGATCTGAAAATCTAAATACTTTAAGCATCAGATAAATAAAACAGTGCTTAGATAATTCAGGAAATGATAATAGAGCCAGGAGTTGAAGGGAGAGATAATGAATTGAAAAGAGGAGGACAGATGGGTTCAGGTAGAGACACATAGGCAAATCCCCTCAGGCAGAAGCACCAGGGAGCATCCGCGTTACTGAAAGGCCAGTGTGGCTGAAGCAGAAACTGGGAGAAAATAGTACCAAATAAGACTGAAGGTTAGGGGAAAAGCTGATCAAACAGAAGTTTAGTCTACATGATTAAGTCATGTTTCTGTTCTAAAAGTATTGGCAAGTCAATGGAGATATCTACAGATTTTGAGCGTGTGTGTGTGTGTGTGTGTGTGTGTGTGGTGTGGTGTGGTGTGGTATGTGAGAGAGAGTCAGAGACACCTGGAGAAAAACAAAGGGACAGAGAGTCAAGGAATCTAATTTGAATTTTGAAATAAAAAAACTACTCTGGCTACAGTGTGGCAAACAGCTTGATAAGGAGCAAGAGTAGACATTTGGAAGGTTTAGGCAGCTATGGCAACAGCCATGGCAGGAGGGACGTGACGGTGTCCCAGGTCAGCGTGAGGGCAGCGGGACTGGAGGCAGGATATGCCTGTGAATTACTCTGGAGGCAAAATCGACAGAACACAGAGGGGTACAGAATACAGAAGATCCAGGAGGAGCCGCCCATACGGCTTCCTGACTTTATAACTGGATGGGTCATGGTGCCACTCACTGATGCAGACAATAGGGGAAGAGGACTAAGAAGGCAGGGAATTGCTTAGGAAATCTTGATTTCAGTTCAGGACATATTGGTTTGCAGAGACTTTCAGCCTTCCAAGAGAGATTATACATTACAAGTATAAAACTCAGAGGAGAGATGAGATTGGATATAAAAATGTGAGCCATCTATATAGATAATAACTTAAGCCCTGGTATAAATTAAAATGTCCAGGGTAGTTTTCTATCTTGGTAGACTATCCAGGGAGAAAACTTGAAAGGTATGAGAAGAGAGCATGTGAGTCAGCTCTGAGAATAGAATTAGCAGTAAAGTAGAAGAGAAAGAGCTCAGAAAACAGACAAATGGCAAAAGAATAGAAAAACCAGGGGAGTGATGCTCCATTGACGGAGAAGGCAATGGCACCCCACTCCAGTGCTCTCGCCCGGAAAACCCCATGGACGGAGGAGCCTCGTAGGCTGCAGTCCATGGGGTCGCTGAGGGTCAGACATGACTGAGCGACTTCACTTTCACTTTTCACTTTCATGCATTGGAGAAGGAAATGGCAACCCACTCCAGTACTCTTGCCTGGAGAATCCCAGGGATGGGGGAGCCTGGTGGGCTGCCGTCTATGGGGCTGCACAGAGTCGGACACGGCTGAAATGACTTAGCAGCACCAGATGCTTCATTGAAGCTAAAAGCAGAGGGGTTCAAGAATCAGGAAGTGATCTTCAGAGCCAGAAGAGGCTAAGAGCCCAAGAAACATAACATACAGAAATGCAGTAGGGCCACCTGAGAAGGTGGAGGTGCAATTATGGAAACCAGCATCGCGTTGGAATGGTTGAACGTTCCATTCGAGAGTAGAAAAAATTAAATATTAAGTAAATAAGGACATTTCCTTTCAAGAAATTCAAAGAAAAAAGAAAGGAGCCAGAGGGAGTGTAAGGCCAAGACAGACTTGTATTTAATGGAAAGGGCTTGAACACAATTAAAAGCAAATAGACAAATTTAGTCGTGGGAGGTATCTATGTGTAGGGAAAAGGGAATCTATGTCTCAACTCTCCTGGGGAAGAAGGAGTGGTTGAGATCTAGTGTTTAACAGGAGGTTTGACCTTAACTCCCAGATGGGAAAGCTTCTCTTTTATAGCAAGAAAACAGAGGGAGGAGATTGGAGGCAGTGTGTTCCCTGGGTTTTCTATTTTGTCTCATATACCCCAGACATGGAGCTCAAGGAGCAAGCCACCTGGGGACACTAACGCATACATGCAGGCTAAGTTCCTTCAGTCGTGTCCAGCTCTGTGATCCCGTGGACTGCAGCCCACCAGGCTCCTCTGTCCCTGGGATTCTCCAGGCAAGAATACAGGAGTGGGTTGCCATGCCCTCCTCCAGGGGAACTTCCCAACCCAGGGATCAAACCCGCATCTCTTATGTCTCTTGCATTGGCAGGCAGGTTCTTTACCACTGGAGCCACCTGGGAAGTCTGGGAACACTAAAGAAAGTGAAAGTCATTCAGTTGTGTCTAACTCTTTGTGACCCCATGGACTATACAGTCCATGGAATATTCCATGCCAGAATACTGGAGTGGGCAGCTGTTTCCTTCTCCAGGGGATTTTCCCAATCCGGGTATCAAACCCAGGTCTCCTGCATTGCAGCTGGATTCTTTACCAGCTGAGCCACAAGGGAACACTAATGGGCACAACCATAAATAAACCCGTCACTAAAACCCTACTCTCTCTAACAAAGGACCAGGAGGTGGATAGCTGATGAAGACAGAAAGCTACAGACAGTAACTTCTCCATTATTATGAAACACAACAGAAGAAATCACCACCCCACGTCCATCCATGCCGACGAAAACAAAGTGGGGGATCTAGACTTCTGCCTGGGTCAGGCTGTAACAAAGCACTTCTCCTCCAAGCGGGGTGCTATATAACTGCAAGGCATTCAAGGAGACCTGCTAGAAAGTCAGGACTTTCTTGGCTGTTCAACAGTAATGAGGCAACCCCGCCGTGGTGTCAGTGAGGCCGAAACTCCCACCTCTATCTAAAAGTATCAGTCCTCCAGTGTTCGATGCATTGGAAGCCAAGTGCTGAACTTGAATTTCTACCCCTTATGAAAGTAACCATGCAGGGCTACAGAGCACTGTACCCTTACCTGAGCAGTATCAGTAAAAGGAAGCAAGCCAAAGCAGAAGGTTTAAAGAAAATCCACAGCTTTATAATATCACAAATGTCCAGATTTCCATTGAAAAGCATTCATTATTGAGGCCTTATTCACTGAGACCAGGAAGTTATCAAATTACGAAATAAGACGATCAGTAGATGCCAACACTGAGAAGACAGGGATGTTAGAATTACCTGACAAACATTTTAAAATCACTATAATTAAAAAAGAAAAAGTTCAATGAGCTATTGATGTTAGCACTGAGCCCGAAATAAAATTTCTAAAATGACCAAAAGAAAGAATGTCTTAGCCAACAAATAGGAAGTTTCAACAAAGAAGAATAAGTAACTTAAAATTTAACATTTTAGAGCTGAAAAATACAATTCAAAGCTAAAAATGGTAAGCTAAACACAGAACAGAGAGATCAGAGGAAATCAGTGGACATAAAGAGAAAACAATTACCCAGTCTGAACAAAAGAAAGAAAATAGCAATAAAAATGAACAGAACCTCAAGGAACAGTGGGACATCATAAAAATATCTGACATTCATGTCGCTGGAGTCCCACAAGAGAGGACAGGATTGTAAAAGTACCTGAAGAAATACTGACCAAGAATTTTCCAAATTTTACAAAAGACATAAACCTCCAGATTCAAGCAGCTGACTGACTTTCGAATAGGATAAATCAAAGAAATCCACATAAAGAAACACCACAGTCATATGTATGAAAACTAAAAGCAAAGAAAACATCTTGAAATTAGCAAGAGATCAACATTACCTCACCTAGAAAGGAAAACCAGTTTGGAAGACAGTGAAGTTCTTATTAGAAACCACAGAGGCCAAAAGGAAGCATACAGCGTTTTTAAGGAGCTGAAAGGAGAGAAGAGTCAACCTAGTATCATCTTATATTCAGCAAAAATATCCTTCAGGAAAGGGGACAAAATTGAGACAGTTTCAGATAAAGTAACACTAAGAGAATCTGTCATTGACAGATGTGCCCTAAAAGAAGGAATAAGGCAGTTCTCGAAACAGAAAGAAGGTCATAAAAGGAGGACTCCTGGGACATGAGGAAGGAAGCACGTAGGGGCATAAATACCGGCAATGACTTCCCTTCTGCCTTGAGTTTACTAATGGGTGAAGCAAAGTTATAATGGTCTGATGTGTTTCTAAATGTATGGAAAGAAAATATTTAAGGTAATTATAGTATAAACAAGAAAAGTAAAGAAATGAACATAGATGTAAGGTTATAATGTATCATTCTAGTGGATAAAAGGACAAAATCGGCAGATGGTGATATTGTTGCCGTTTAGGTGCTGAGTCCTGTCTGATTGTTTGCAACTCAGGGACAGTGATACTGTGTACATATTACATCTGTAAGCTTCCCTCATGGCTCAGTGGTAAAGAACCCACCTGTCAATGCAGGAGATGTGGTTTCCATGCCTGGGTCAGTGAGATCCCCTGAAGAAGAAAATGGCAACCCCTCTAGTATTCTTGCTTGGGAAGTCCCATGGACAGAGGAGCCTGGAGTGCTACAGTTCAAGGGTTGCAAAAAAGCTGGACAAAACGTAGTGACCAAACAACAGCAACATTGTAATATCTACAGAAACCCTTAAGAAAACTGCAAAGAGATGCACTCAAAAACGCTTTATAGAAACGGAAAGGTAATTTGAAAAAAGGTTCACACAATCCAAAGGAAAAAGGAGAAGGAAACAAAGAAATGGAAAAGAGAGGGAGAAGAAACAGAAATGAGAGACTTTAGCCCTATCAAAGGAATAACTATCACAAAGGACAGATATTTGCAGACTGGATTTAAAATGTGACCCCATTATACACTGTTTGGTTTTTACTCTACAAAAATAATGATACAGGCAAGTTGAGGATAAAATAATGGAAAAGTTATATTATGTATACATTAAACAAAGGAAAGTAAGGAGTGTATATGCTACTATCAGATAAAGCATTATAGACTTCAAAGCAAAGAAACACATTATAGAAACAGACAGGGACATAACATGAGTTAGAAAGGATCCATGATCAGGAACACACTGACATCCTAAATAAATACATGCATTTACACAACAATAGAACTGCAACTGTGAAGAAAAACCGATAGAATTGAAAAGGAAAATAGACAAACCCACAATTACGGTTGTGGATGCTACTATGCCCCTCTCCACAATCACTATGACAAATGGACAAAAAATGGAAGAGCCTAACAGCATCAATCAACAAGATTTAATTGACTTGTTAGAACACCTCCCCCAACAACAGTAGAATGCATATTATTTTCAAGTTCATGCAAAACATATATCAACATTTATATGACCATAAAAATATCTTGCACCATAAAATAATCTTCAACACATTTAAAAATTGAAATTTTACAGAATGTGTTCTTTGACTATAATGGAGTTGAACTAGAAATTGATAATGTAACTATAACAAGAAAATCTCCAAACATTTAAAACTAAAGAATATATACTTCTAAATAATCCAAAGATCAAATAGAAAATCTCTAGCAGAATAAAAAAAATTGAATTAAAAAATCAAAATTATGAGACAGAAAAAAAGTGCTAAAAGAAAAAAATTAACACCAAATACATACATTAGAAAAAGGAAAAGTCTCAAAACAATAACATAGGCTTTCATCTCAAGACCCTAGAGGAATAAAATAAATCAACAACAATCAACAGGAAGAAAACAACAAAGAAAAGAATAGAAATAAATAACATCGCATACAGAAAAACAGGGATAATCAATGAAACCAGAATCTGGTTCTTTAAGAGGATCAATAAAACTGACAAACCTCTAGCAATACTGATGAATATGAAAAGATACAAATTACCAATATCAGGAGTAAAACCAAAGATACCACTACAGACTCTGTAGACTTCAAAGGGATAAAAAGAAAATATATAAACTCTACAAAAAGTATTTGACAACCTTGGTGAAACAGAACCAACTCCTCAAAAAGCAAAAAATTATTATGATTCATCCAATACGAGATGGACTAATAATGAAACTGAATTTTTCATTTAACTGTCACCACCCCACCCCCAAAATGCAGACCAGGAAGATTCCACTGATGAATTCTATCAAACATTCAAGATAAACTAACACTCATTGTGCAAATCACTCCAAGAAAGCAGTAATAATTAATTTTATGAAGCTACTGTCATCTGATACCAAGACAGAGACAGAACCAAAAACAACTCCAAAACCTAGGCATATTGATCCTTTAAATATAGATGAAAAAATCTTTAAAAATACTTTAGTAGACAAAATTCAGCAAGGTATAGAAAGAATTATACTGTTACCAAGTGAGGTTTATTCCTGGAATGTAAGGAAGGATCAATATTTGAAAATTAATCAATATAATCGATCACCTTAAAAAGTTAAAGAAGAAAAAAAAGTAATCATATCAGTCAATGCAGAAAAAATATTTGATTAAATTCAATACCCATGACAAAAATACTCAGGAAGGAGATTGGTCAAGATGGTAGAAAGACCCTGCTGCTGCTAAGTCACTTTAGTCGTGTTGACCCTATGTGACCCCATAGACAGCAGCCCACCAGGCTCCCCCGTCCCTGGGATTTTCCAGGCAAGAACACTGGAGTGGGTTGCCATTTTCTTCTCCAACGCATGAAAGTGAAAAGTAAAAGTGAAGTCACTCAGTCATGTCCGACTCTTTGCGACCCCATGGACTGCAGCCTACCAGGCTCCTCTGTCCATGGGATTTTCCAGGCAAGAGTACTGGAGTGGGGTGCCATTGCAGCTCACCTTTTTCCAGGAACATAGCAAAATTGAGACAGGAAGACAAGAGCACAACCATTTTGGAAAAGGGGACCAGTTTTGAGCAAAACAAGTCTTGCAAGCTAAAGAACAAAGGCCTTGAGAGCCAAAGTCCCAGAGACAAAAACCAGGCTTGCAGGAATAAAAGACTAACTTTATTACTGTTACACTAACAAGTATTCCTAGTTGCCACAAGCTAGGAAGCTCAAGTATAAATTTTAACTGTGTTCCTGGGCTTTCTTACAGGAAATTCTCATGCATTTCTTTCCCCTCACAGGCATGCTCCCTATTCCTGAAAGCCACCGTGGAGCCACCTGCTGCTGATCAAAGAAGTGTAAGGATTTTGGCAAATTATCAGTGATCATGACACAAACCCTCGCTCTAGTTATAAAAGCAACGTGTCCCTTCTATGCAGGGAGCTGCCACTTTTTTCTGCCTTCTCCCTTGTGCACAAGCAATCTCTTTTAGTACGAAGCTTTGCTTGTTCAAGAATCTTATAGAAGTGGTATTTATTTCTATGGTATTGCCTTCCAAGAATCTGTAAAGGGCCCTATAACATGACCACAGGTTTGCATGTGGGCCTGCTCTGCCGCTCATTTGTGTCTGACTCTGTGTGATCCCATGGACTGTAGCCCGCTAGGCTCCTCTGTCCATGGAATTTTCAAGGCAAACATACTGAATTGGATTGCCATTTCCTACTCCAGGTGATCTCCCCAACCTGGGGATCTAACTCGAAAACTCCTGTGTCTCTTGCATTGGCAGGCAGATTCTTTACAACTGTGCCACCTGGGAGGCCCCAATATAACCACAACTATCTGCAAAACAGTTACGATGAAACAGACCAGAATCTACCTGAAAAGATCTTCTATAACTTAAGTCCTTTGTGTCACAAGGAGACTAGCAAGACGGGTGCCAGATATAATCCACATATAATATAATATACTCCAGGTATAATCGAGTCTCATATCCCAGAGTAGGGCTTCCCAGGTGACGCTCGTGGTAAACAATCGCCTGATAATAGATGCAAGAGACACGGATTTGACCCTGGGGTCAGATCCCTAGATGGGGAAGATCCACTGAAGTAGGAAATGGCAACCCACTCCAGTATCTTGCCTGGAATATTCCATGGGCAGAGGAGCTTGGCAGGCTGCAGTCCACGGGATTGCAAAGAGTCAGACACGACTGAGCGACTGAGTGCAAACCCCTGGGTGAGCGACTCACAGACTGGAGAATAATCGTAAGGTAGAGGTTCTCCCACAGGAGTCGTTCTGAGCCCCCTGTCGGGCTCCCCAGCCCAGGGTCCAGCGCCAGGAAGAAAAATCCCCAGGGCATTTGGCTTTAAGGGCCAGAAGGGCTTAATTTCAGAAGTTCCAAAGGATAGAACAAAAGACACTTCACTCTTAAAGGGCATACACAAAGCCTCATATGCACTGGGATCCAAGGCAAAAGCGGTAATTCAATAGGAACCTGGAGCGGACCTACCTGCTGGCTCGGGAGAGTCTTCCAGGAGAAGGGGGGCTCATGGCGGCGACACAAGCATTGACGGCGGCCAGATTTGGAAACAGTCTACCGCATGAAAACGTGTTGGCTGTGCTTTGGTGGGCTCCTCCTTCCAGCATAGTAGAAACAAGAAGACCTGTCCCATGCAACAGCCTGTAGTTACCAGTGGTGGGACAGCTTAGGCCAAACAGCTAACTGTGCTGGAACATATTCCCAGCCATCAGTAATGGTACTGTTTAAAGACTTCAGAAACTCACAGCCAGCCCCTCAGGACACGCCCCTAGACACAGCCCAGCCTATCAGAGGGCCAAGTTCCAGCTCCGCCCACCAGTGGTCAGGCAACGGCCTCAGAGTCTTCCGGACCCTGACTCCACTTACCAGTGAGCCAGCATTAGCCCAGGCACCCCTTGACATTTGGCAGTCAGGCACCTCATGACCAGGCCCTACTAACCACATACAGCCAGCTGCAACCTCCACAAGGTACCACCTGGCAACCTACTGGGCCAGGGGCCTCAAGCCTGCCAGACCACGCAGAGAGTCAGCCTGCCCCAAGGGAAGGATCAAAGCAGCCCTCTTAAGGGGAACCCCTAGAGGGGCACTCCCCACTCCCCAGGGACCAGTTTCACGGAAGACAGTTTTTTCGTGGATGGAGATGAAGAGTGGGGATGGTTTTGGTGTGATTCAAGCTCTTGAGAAATCTGTATGCAGGTCAGGAGGCAACAGTTAGAACTGCACATGGAACAGACTGGTTCCAAATAGGGAAAGGAATACGTCAAGGCTGTATATTGTCACCCTGCTTGTTTGACTTATATGCAGAATACATCATGAGAAATGCCAAGCTGGATGAAGCACAAGCTGGAATCAAGATTGCTGGGAGAAATATCAATAACCTCAGATATGCAGAGAGCACCACCCTTATGGCAGAAAGCAACAAAGAACTAAAGAGCCTCTTGATGAAAGTGAAAGAGGAGAGTGAAAAAGTTGGCTTAAAACTCAACATTCAGAAAACTAAGATCATGGCATCCAGTCTCATCACTTCATAGCAAATAGATGGGGAAACAGTGGAAACAGAATCTTCATTTTTGGGGACTCCAAAATCACTGCAGATGGTGATTCAGCCATGAAATTAAAAGACGGTTTCTCCTTGTAAGAAAAGCTATGACCAACTTAGCATGTTGAAAAGCAGAGACATTACTTTGCCAACAAAGGTCCGTCTAGACAAAGCTATGGTTTTTCCAGTAGTCATGTATGGATGTGACAGTTGGGCAATAAAGAAAGATGCATGCTGAAGAATTGATGCTTTTGACCTGTGCTGTTGGAGAAGACTCTTGAGAGTCCCTTGGACTGCAAGGGGATTCAACCGGTCCATCCTAAAGGAAATCAGTCCTGAATATTCATTGGAAAGACCGACGTTAAAGCTGGAACTCCAATACTCTGGCCACCTGATGGAAAGAGCTGACTCATTTGAAAAGACCCTGATGCTAGGAAAGATCGAAGTCAGGAGAAGTGGATGACAGAGGATGAGATGGTTGGATGGCATCACCGACTCAATGGACACGAGTGTGAGTAAACTCCAGGAGTTGGTGATGGACAGGGAGACCTGGCGTGCTGCAGTCCATGATTTCACAGAGAGCCGGACCTGACTGAGTGACTGAACTGAACTGAAGCACATTACATTTATTGTGCCCTTCATTTCTAACACCACCACAGATCTGACAGGTGGTACCAGTCTGTGGCCTGGAGATTGGGGACCCTTACCCTAGAGCATGTAGCTTTGGTGACAAGAGGGAGTGGGCTGCTGGGACGCATAGACACCTCCTACAAAAAAACACTTCTTCAAGATCGAGAAACATAATTAACCTACCACATATATAAAAATACAAACACACGAAGAAGAAAACACTCAGGAAAACAGACATAGAGACCAACTTCTTCCACTCGATAAAGAACAACAAAAAATCTTTTTAAAAAATCTACACCTAACGCAGCACTTACAAGTAAAAGAATGTACCAGAAACAAAGAAAGAAGGTCCGTACCGATGGCAGTTTCTTTTAAACCAACATGTAACTATCATAGCAATTCCAACCCAGCAACTATACCCCTGAGCTTTTATCCCATAAAAATGAATACTTATGTTCACATTAAACCTGTACCTGTTTGTCTGCACAGCAGATTTATTTGTAACAGGTGAACACTGGAAACACTCCGGTATCCTTCAGTGGATGAATGGTTAAAGTAACCGTGGTATATCCATGCGATGAGCTATCACTCAGCAATATGAATATTCAAAACAACGTGGAAGAATCTCCAGAGAATTATGCTGAGTGATAAAAGCCAATCCCCAAAAGTTACATACTGCATGATTCCACATGTTTAACATTCTTGAAATGACAAAATTATGGAAGTGGAGGAAAGGTTAGTGGTTACCAGGAGCTAAGACAAGGCAGAGGAAAGTGGATATGGCTATAAAAGGGCAGTACGAAGAGTCCTGTGATGGTGAAAATATGTTCTATCTTGGCTGTAACTGATGTCCGTCTCCTGAGTGTGATGTTGTACTATGGGTCTGTAAGATGTTACATCGGAGGAAACTGACTAAAGGGTCATTGGATTTCTTTGTATTCTTTCTGTAGTCTATAATTATCTCAAAGATTTTTAAATTTAACTTTTAAAATGTTGAGTGAGGGAAGAGGAAGGTATGTTCATGCATTTCAAAAGTGTGAACAGTTTCTGGGGAAAGTGAAGATTGAATTGGTTAGAATGTCCTAGTAGAATTTCCAGGTCTCCTTGAGACTGGTGATCGTGAATTTACTAGGACAGCGACCTGCTCAGCTGTAAACTTATATCACCTACAAACTTACCTCTCCTTTCTGGCTATAGGAATAGAGAAAACAGGTGGTTGGGTTTATTCAGGGTACGATGTCATCAAACAGGTACAACAATGAGACATAAAGGATAATGTTTCTCAAAGCCGTCTTTATCCTTTTCCTTCTCTCCAGCTGCTGCCTAAGCTCAGAACCCTGTTCTTCTACTCTCGGCTATGGCCAGTACTTCCTCACGGTCCTGCTGTCTATTTTTTCCCATCCTACCACTCATCCACTGCTAAAGAGAGCCTTAGGAAGAAGTCAACACCCCCAGGGTTTCTCTCCTTAAATTCTCTGGTGGTCCCCCTTTACCTGGAGAGCACTTTATTGGAAGTGCAAACTGCTTTGGCCTTTCAGAGTTTACCCCTAATTTCTCTTCCAGGCCCTCCACCAACTTCCAGCCACAGAACTCAGCATCCCTCAGCCTTGTCATTTAGCCTACTTTCCTTTCAGATTTGTGGGTCCAGAAGAAAAAATATTGCCTGCAACTAGGCCTGCATGGGAAAACCTGCAAAAGGAAACCCACTTCAGTATGGGAAATCCCAGAGACAGAGGATATAATCCATGGGATGTATCCTAGCAGGCTATAATCCATGGGGTCACAAAGAGTTGGAAACTCCTGAGCAGCTAAACAACAGTGCCTCCATAGCCCCAGAGTCCCTTATGCAAAAGCTCATTATAATTGTCACAGTTCTCCAAAGAAACAGAACCAACANGAGACAGAGGATATAATCCATGGGATGTATCCTAGCAGGCTATAATCCATGGGGTCACAAAGAGTTGGAAACTCCTGAGCAGCTAAACAACAGTGCCTCCATAGCCCCAGAGTCCCTTATGCAAAAGCTCATTATAATTGTCACAGTTCTCCAAAGAAACAGAACCAACAGGATGTGTATGAGAGACAGAGAGAGAGGGAGTGTGTGTGTGTGTGTGTGTGTGTGTGTGTGTGTGTGTGTGTGAATAAAGAGGGACTTTTAAGGAACTGGCCCATTCGATTATACATGCAGTTATGGAGGCGTCTGAGTGAATGTTAGTCACTAAGTCGTGTCTGACTCTTTGTGACCCCATGAACTGTAGCCTGCCAGGCTCCTCTGTCCGTGGGATTCCCTAGCAAGAATAATGGAGTGGGTAGCCTTTCCCGTCACCAGGGGATCTTCCCGACACAGGATCGAACTCAGGTCTCCTGCACTGCAGGTGGATTCCTCACCGTCTGAGCCATCAGGGAAGCCCATGGAGGAGTCTGGCAAGTACAAAATCTGCAGGACAAGCACATAGGCTAGAGAGCCAAGGAAGCAGAGATGCTGCAGCTTGAGTCTGAATACAGGGTTGGAGCAGAATTCCCTCTTCTCTGAAAGTGAAAGTCGCTCAGTCGTGGCTGACTCTTTGCGACCCCATCGACTGTACAGCCCATGGAATTCTCCAGGCCAGAATACTGGAGTGGGTAGCCTTTCCCTTCTCAGGGGATCGTCCCGATCCATGGATCAGACCCAAGTGTCCTGCATTGCAGGTGGCTTCTTTACCAACTGAGCTATCAGGGAAGCCCCTCTTCTTTGAGGACCTCCATTTTCTCTCTTAAGGGTCTCAACCATTTTTTTCCCCCCTAAGGCTTTCCTCACATGTTGGAGGATAATCCTCTTTATTCAAAGTCTGTTGACTTAAATGCTAATGTCTTCTAAAACATACCTTCACAGAGACATTGTGTTTGACCAGATATCTGTGTGCTATGTCCCTAGCCAAGATGACACAAACAAGTCATCAACACATCCATGACAGCTAGAGTGACCACTTAATTTACCCTTCTGATTGAAGCTATTAGTACTAACTCTGCTAGAACAATCAGCATAATGTCTCTGGCAGATGAGGATGTGAGGTCATCCTCATTATAGACTCTTCACAGTATACTTTGATATCTCCCTGGGAATTTCTATGCCTCTGCATCCCCAGAGGAAGCTGGGGTCCTGCATGTTGTTATCTCTGACAAATGTTTACTGCTTCTCCTGGCCCTTGTCAAAGATATATGTAGAATTAAAGTAACAAAAGGTGGGAAATAAAATGTTAAAGTTGTTTAAGATGCTGACATTGTCTTCAGTTTGGTAAAAATACATATTTATATCTTTAAGAAAATTCCTTGAAGGATTTGGAGAATATAAGAACGTGTAGCCAACATGCTAGCAGAGATACTGAAAGACAAAGCGTTGTCTTGACTATAAAGTAGGCCAAAAGAAGAAGATTAACACAGAACTAGAGGGACAAGTAGAAAAAGAATACGATTATAGATCTAACCCAACTGTATCAGCAATTACATTGAATGCAAAAATGGACTAATTACTACAAGTAAATAATTTTTAAAAATAAACTAAACACAGGACCCACCCCCCACCCCCAGCACACACACACATTCTCATAGAACTTCAAGCTGCTAACAAATGCTACACCTTAAATATAAGCACACAGAAAAAGTTGAAAGTAAGGAATGGAGAGGTGTCAATTATCTCCAAATTAATTTCTGTATTCAAAGCAGTTTCCATCAAAATGTCAGGAGGAATTTTGTGAAAAATAGGATGGTGATTCTAAAATTGACGCGTGAATGCATAGGGCTGACTTAAATTACCAGATATCACAACTGATTACAAAGTTGCAGTAACTGAGACCGCGTGATCTTAGTAAAAATGGACAAATAGGCCATCAGAACAGAATCTGAAAGCAGTCTAGCACAAGCTCAGCTGATTTATGGGGACCCTGACATGGCAGTGGAGACGGCAAAGGCACTTTTTCCCCATAGGTGGTGCTAGAATAACTGAGTCTCTGCGTTTTTAAAAACGTCTTTTAACTTCTATTTTTAATTTGAAAATTAAGTCCAGGAGGAGTATAGGTGCAAATGTGAAAAGCAAACCAGACAGCAACAAAGCATGAATGTCTCCCTGACCTGGGTTAGGCATAGCTTTCAGAAACAGGACAAACTAATACCGAGGGTAAGAGAAAAGTTGACACATGAACCTACATTTAAAGTAAGAACTTCTGTTCATCAAAAGGTAGTAGAGAGTGAGAAGGCAAGCCATGGTGTGGAAGCAGGGGCCATTTCACAAAAGCAGGTATTCAGAGAGATGTATGTAAAGACTCAATCTCATTAGTCAACAAAAGCATGCAAATAAAATCCACAGTTTGGTATGCTACATTCCCACTAGCGCATGGCTACAATTAAAATATCTGAAAGCACTAGTGTTAGTGAGGATTTACAATAATTGCGACTCTCAGACATCACAGGTGAAGTGCATAAATCAGTGCAACGGCGTCTAAAACCATTTTAGCAGTATCTATATAAAATCCAACCAATGTATACCTCTGACCCAGCACTCTAACAGAAATACATAAATCTGCCCCAAATCATATACAATAAAATCTTCATAGGGACACTATCTATAATAACACAATAAAAATAAACCAAGTCTATAAACAGTAGACCGCATAAGCTGTGATATTCATATAATTAAATCCTCTATAGCAATGAAATGAACTTCCCATAGAAATGAAGAGAAACCTCTAAGGCCAACGTTGAATGAAAAAAAAAAAAAAAAAAGCCCAGGGCCAAAAAAGGATAATTGAATCTATCTGTACCTATTTCAAAAATATATTAAATTAACGAGTGGTTACAGAACTAGGAGGCATGGTTTACTCTGGGGTTTCAGAGGCATTAATTAGGAAGTTGGAAACGTTCTATTCCTGTTTAGGCTGCTGGCTACGCAAGAGTGCTCACCTTGTTAAAATGAATCAAGCTGTACGCTTATGATTTGCACAGTTTTTTGGGTGTATTCAATAATTTTGTTTAAAGATATATTTTCAAACTGTGCCCCTGTAGTCAGTTGGGCTCTTTGCAACCATATTTTCTACCCTAACGATGTTCATCACTGATTAAAGCTCTTGCTATGTGATAGCCACTAATGCTGGCACTAGACGCTTTATTCCAAGTTTTATTATCTCATCCTTTAAGATGGGATTGCTCCTCTCTTTGTATAGAGATGCGGAAGCTGATATTCAGGTTAAGTGACTTACTTAGGGTCATATAGAAATAAAAAGAGCAGAAGTTGATTTCAAAAGCATGCCTTTCTGATTGCAGGTCAGTGCCTCTTCTGTAACTCCCCGCCTTGGCATTGTCTGGGATTCCATTTAGGAGGGTGGCCTCCAACAACCAAATTAGAGTTTTGAGGGATACAGTCTCTGCCTCAGCTGTGAAAAGGGAAAGGAATGAGTTTCCCACAAATGTTCCATACTCCACTCTGCCAGCCTTCACCCACAAGCTTGCGATCTGTGATGGTTGAGCTCCAGACCTAGGAAAACAGCCCCCTGCCTGATGTCTCTGCATGTCACGTCTACATCTTCTGAACACGTGGAGCAATCTAGGATGGAGAGAGCGCAGGTTTTATCTAGGAGGATAAACTAGCTGGACCTCCTTGAGCAACCCACTTAACTATTCTGAGTCTCTTTTACCTCATTTGCCAAAAAAGAGATTTCTTGATCTTCCAAGATAAGAGATGAATGAATTCTCATAGAACATGATACGCATATAATCCACGTGACTCCCCCCTTTCCTCCTCTGCATCCTGACATGTTAAGCATCTTTCATTTCTTCCCCCTCACCATAGCCATTCCACCCTGCTCTGTGCCCCAGGAGGCTGGCCAATGTGAGTCTTGGTGAGCTTCCTGTGCTCTGCTCTTAGAACTGGCAGAAGATTAAGAGGTGGGGAACCAGTGAAGTCAGAGTACATGGTCCCCCTCCTGGCTCCTTGTGGGGTCGCCATCAGATGGCTTATCCCCTGGAGATGGACTCAGCCCATTTCACAGCTCCTCTCTCCCAGTTAAACATAGGCTTCCTCCTCCTCTCCTTTCTGGCCACGAGGGGCTAAGACCGTGCTGCTCCCGCCACCCACAGCCTTCTTCACTACTCTTACGGCTGACCTGCGCACATCCTCTGAACGGTGCCCCTGTCCTCAAATTCCTCAGCTCGGCGTGCCCTCTCTTTCTTACTGGGCAGGATCCTTGCTGATCTGACAGCCCGCTCTCTCTTTATCTCCTGAGTTGAGAAGCACCTTCTTCCTGAGAAAACCTAGCTTGTCCAGATGACAAGTTGCTCATCAAGGAAGATCAGCCACTGTGAGCTTCACACCTAGGGTGGCAGCAGAAACTGGAAAACAGATACAGACAGAGTAGATGTAAGATGATCTCAGCACACATACTCATGCGTCCACTTTTTCCAGCAGGCATAAGGGAGTTAGGTCTTATCTAAGACACCACCCCAGAAAGCCCCTGGCCATCTGGGGTTTTGTGGAATGTGTGGCTATAAACCTCACCCCTGATACTCTTGAAGACTCAGAACCTCTGTAGCTTTGAGGCCAGTCCTCCCCGGAGCCTGCTTCTTCTCACATCTGCATTTCATTATAAGCACATTGGGAAGTCAGGGTACAGACTGAACAGCTTCCAATCACTTTGTGCCACTCACTGTAAGCAAGCCAGGCTGCTTTTCCTTTGCTTTCGGGGGACAATTAAGAATTATTATCTTAATTGTGTCGGGAATAGAGGTGAGAGCTGCAAGCATTGTCGATCCCAGTGGGACAGGGCTGGGGCATAGGGCAAGGGTCCCAAACCTAGGGGTGAAAATGGAAACGCTGCCTGTCTTTGCCCTGGCAGGCAACTTTGCCTTCTGCCCAAGCTGAAAGGAAGTGTCCCCTGTGTGAACGCTATGAATGAGAGAGTAGGCTACACTCAGAGGCTGAGCAGTTCCCAAGAAGTAGGGTGCTGTAGGTATGCAGATAAGCCCGAGAGCTGCCGCTTTTGAGACTCTATTTGTGCAGAGGCTTTCTCACAGATCCTCACAGCTGATCAGGACTCAGGACCCATCCTTAGGTGAAGGGACACAGCAAGAGGCTCAGAGTTGAGAGTGACGGGACCAAGGATGCTCGTATGGTGAGGGACAAAGACCAGAGTTTAAGCCAGATTTGTTTGACCCTCAGTCTCTACTTATTGCCTGAGTGTTAAGCCAGGCTGGTTCCCATAGACAGTCGTTGGGCCCTCCATTAATATGGAAAGAAAGCAATCTGACCTCCACAAAGAAAAGGTAAGAACTCTTGCTTGTCAGCCTCTGTGAAGGTTCAACAGGTGGGTCAGATATCACAAGAGGGCAGCGTATGAAATGGGAAAACTTTGTTGTCAGAACTCACAGATAGCTCTACAGACATCCTTATCACCTTAAATCCGGGATAACAGAGCTAAAAGGCCCAGAAGCTAAATGAAAAGCCAGCTCTTGCTTATTTTAGTGACACTCGGCAGTTGCCTTGCTGGAGGTCTGAGGGATCCCAACCCCTCCTCCCTGTCCCATCCCACAATCCGTCCAGCGTAGGAGAACGTGTTGCTCTGCTCCAGGCCCTGTGATAACACTCTCAGTGTAAAGGGCTAATACTGTGTCACGAGTAAAAGCTTGGGCTCTGCAGTCAGATCCCCTGGATGTCACAGCCCTGTTCTACCAGGTCAGCAAGTCACTGAACTTTTCTGAGCATCCTTTTCTCCCTTGGCTACAATGCACGATCAAAACAGGAACAAATGAGATGATATAGAGAAAAGTTTGGCATGTAATAAACACTCAAGAACTTGCAGCTGTGCTGATGATTACTAACTATGGGATTCTCAAAAAAAGACAAGGAGAGATATACTATCATCATCAATATATGAATAAAGCAGTGAGATTCCAGGAAGTAAAAACAATAGCAAAACCCCACTGTACTCAATATGTCACGACCATTGTGTGCCAGAAGCAGGATTCCAGCCCAAACCTGGACAGGTTCACTAGCTGTCCCTTTGCCTTGTCTGGACCACACTCCTCTGCACCAGGATTAAAGCATCAGAATCACTCCACAGCCCCTTCATCCTGCGGTCCCTTGTCTGTTCTGCCAGTGGGACTTTGCTGCTGCTGCTAAGGCACTTCACTCGTGTCCAACTCTGTGCAACCCCATAGACGGCAGCCCACCAGACTCCCCCATCCCAGGATTCTCCAGGCAAGAACACTGGAGTGGGTTGCCATTTCCTTCCCCAATGCATGAAAGTGAGAAGTGAAAGTGAAGCTCAATCGTGTCTGACTCTTAGTGACCCGATGGATTGCAGCCCACCAGGCTCCTCCGCCCATGGGATTTTCCAGGCAAGAGCACTGGAGTGGGCTGCCACGGCCTTCTCCACGTCTGGGTTAAAGTCCCAAGGTTCCACCTGAAGTGTATTTCCCACACTCTTTGCTCTGGGTAATGTTTTGTAATTCTTCCCCCTCAAATGGGTACTGACCGGGGGTCACACCTGAACATCAGCATTGGGAGACTGGAACACAGGGCCTTCCCGAATCCCATCTCTTACAGGCAGAGACTTAAAATTTTTATAGGAAAAGTTTCAAGAATATCCTGGAAGATATGGATCCTGTTTCTGAAAAACGCACACACACAGAGAAACCAAACAATTTAACAACTAAAAAAATCTCTCAGGCACCTCAGAGATTTACCCGGGGACTTCCAGGGAGGAATTCCTGCCCTGGAAAGAATCCTAAAGTGCTCTAGGATAGAGCTCAGATAGAGCACTAGTTGGCCCCAGAGCTTCCCTTGGCCTGATACACAGTTTACTTTCTGTAGAAGGACGGGCTTTGGGAAGAACAGACACCCCACCTAAAAGCAGCCTGTTTTCGGAGTAAATCTAGGAGACCCCGACACCCTGCCTGTTTAAGGGTTCTTTAAAGGAGCAGGTACCTGGCCCAGACTCTGTGGGTAGGAATGACCCTGCTAGCCCAGGCTAGCCATGGCCACAGCGGCGCTGCAAAAGCAGATACTCACCTGAGGCCACTGGAGAGAAAGCAACAAAGGCAGCAGCTGAGGGAGCTGGTGGGGCTGGCGCCACGATGCCTTGGGGCAGAGAAGGTCAGCATGGGTCCAGCGGCTGAGGGACAGCAGGGCTGCTCCCCATCCAGGGAGAGCCAGCTGCGTTGGCAGGAACATGGGGCTATGGACTCAGACAGACAAGGAAATGTGTCTCCCAACACTGTCACTTACCAGCTTTGGAACCAGGCCTTTTTGAGTCTCACCTTCCCTTTCTACAAATCTGAGATAATAATTTCTACCTGGCAGGGCTGCTCCGAGAGTGAGAGAGCATTTGCATGTAAAGCGTTGGGAGCAGAATCCCCTATTGAACTGCACAGATCTTGCGTTGGCTATAAACGGAAAGTTTGTGGCATCTCTGTGCCAAACACATCTATTGGCACCATTTTTCTAACAGCAGTTGCTCCCTTTGTCTCTGCGTCACATTTTGGTAACTGTCACAATATTTCGAACTTTGTCATCTTTATTGTATCTCTTAGACCTGTGATCAGCAGTCTTGATGTCACGGTGGTTAGCATTTCTCAGCAGTATTTTTAGTTAAGGTAGGTATATTGTTTTCTTAGCCATTACGCTACTATACACTCAATAGTGTAATGTACACATAACTTTCATATTCCACAGGAATTCAAAACAGTTCATGTGACTTGTTTCGCTGTGATACTCATTTTATTGTGATGGTCTGGAACTGAACCTGTAGCATCTGCAAGGTCTCCTGGCACCTGATCAATAAACAGTCAGTGAAATGGATGTGATCATGTCGATTCTTAAATGGAAATATTTAGATACCTTGGAGCATGCTGGAGACTTCTTTGCATAGTTTCAGAATTTAGGCTGAAAATCAGGAGGATTTCACAATAATGGTTTGGTGAGAATGGGCAGTTCACTGGGCACGTTGGGCGCCTGGCCAGAGAGAGACCAGATAGAAGCAGGAAATGCTTCTCCCTCCAGAGTGGCTGACTGCAGAGCACCACTTGCTGATGGCTGCATCGAGACTGTCCACTGGACAGAAAAGCTCTGAAACAGCCTCTTTCCTCCCTGGACTCTGTTTCCCAGATCTGAGAGGCAGGACCTGCTTCCATTCCCCAAGGGCGTAGCGGTGTGCTTTTAAGCTGCATGCCTGTGTCTACAACGCTGAGTGTGTGTGCGAGGACCTCAGTGTTCATGCAAGAGCATGTGTATATGTGTATATGTGCCTGTGTGCTGTGTGCTGTCGTGTCCAACTCTTTGAAACCCCATGGACTGTAGCCCTCCAGGCTCCTCTGTCCACGGGATTTTCCAGGCAAGAATACTGGAGCGGGACGCAACTTCCTTCTCTGGGGATCTTCCCAGCCCAAGGATCGCACCCGCATCTCTGGCATTCCCTGGGATGGCAGGTGGATTCTTCGCCACTGCCACCTAGGGCGACCTGCATACGCCTGTGCACACTTACCTAGTTTGTCGATACGTCTCAGTGTGTTGATGGGTATCTTGTTTCCCTCAGAGACTGAACACCTGGTTGCCCTAGCAACTGTATGCTTGGATCTGCCAGTAACAGACCCTTCCTGAGACATCTGATGGCTCACCCTGGTGCCCTCTCTTCCAGCCCTTGGCCATTGCCCATTGCAAATTTCTGCAGCAGGAGTTGTTGTTTCTTGTCACGGAGAAAGCCTCTCCTTTCTCTGGAGCTCAGTACCCAATGTCAAGTTCAGAGGTCAGAAAATGAAAGCTGGAAAGAGGATCTGATATCATTGACAACTGTCCCTTCCCCCCTTGTAGGGGGTGATTATTAGCTCACCTGATTAATCTGGAACATCTGTACTTTTCTCATAAATAATCTCCGCTATATACCACAGAGAAGGTAAAAAGACAATAATTAAAGTTATTGGCACAGGAAGTTGTTACCTATGTGAAATTTCCTGGTATGAAGGGTGAGAATAATAAAGATAGAACATAGTTTCATTTATTAAAAAGCAACTAATGGCATGAAAAAATAATATTTGAAGTACAAAAAAAACTCACATTAGGAACAGAAATGCTGTCTCTTTTATTGTGTGCATAGCCAGGGAAGGTCGGTTAAAATATTTTGAGCTTTTATCTAATCTTGTGTTGCCAAAGCTAGGAGAGCAAAAGAAGGCTTTTGTTAAGACATAGATGCTAATTCATGAGCATACTCTTGTGGGAGTGAAAGGTGAGTAACTAACCCCTTAGTCTTGGAAGCATAAGGTCGCATAGAGACCCAAGTCCCCCAGGGGGCCTTCCCCACCCCCATGGTGACGAAGTGAGCCAGCGCAGACCAGAGGAGCTGAGCGCTCCTGCCTGCCATCGTGGCCTGCAGGGCCAGTGGTCTTTTGTTCCTTTATGTGGCATTTGTCTCCTTTCAAAGCTTGAGAAGACAGGATTAAGTATCGAATTTGTTTCACCTTGGTAAGATTTAGAATGATTTAGAATTTAAGAACTGAGTCGCTTTTTCTTAAGTAAAGAGAACACTTTGGGATTCCTGTCTAGATCCATCTGTCTGTTCAGATAATCTGGGAAGGCCTGCGGGTTCTATGCCTCCCCGCCCCCAGTCTTTCAAGCCTGCACTCAGCATTGGAGAAGCCTCTCACTGGTGCAGGGACAGAAAGACAAGGGCCAGACAGGCTCCTTTCAGTTTCCAAAAGTTGAGATTTTGACCATGAAAACCAAACTCCTGAGGTCAGCCCTGTTTGGCCCAAGGCTGCCAGGAGGCTGTTTCTTCTCCAAAGGCCTAAAAGTCAGAGGGGAACTTTGTGATGCAAAAAAGTGGGGCTGGAGAGCATATGACTCTGGAGGTGCAAGGGCCAGACTGGTGATCCCAAGGTCATAGAAATGACTGGGTATATGGATATTCACTGGAAAAAATGGAACCCCAGAGCATCTGAGGGTCAAATATTGAAAAGCCAAGCTATGGGGCCTCAAAGCATGACAGAGCCTTAACCCTAAGGCCAAAGCACAGGGAAGCAACTTCTCTGAGACCGAAGTGGATGGACATCTGAGAGCAGAAACAAAATCACTCAACTCTTAAAACGGGGCTCATCCCGCAAGGCTGTGGGGACACCTCCCTATGTAACGTGTCCCGGTTCTGTCCTAGGCATTTTCTGAGAAGTCAGACATAGCAGGAAACTATCAGGTCAACCAAGCACTAGACTTGCTTCTCCGCCTGCCCCTGGCGTTGCTGCCCAGCTGAGAGGTGTGCTCTGCATACACACTGCGTGAGGGGGACACGCCTCCACTCCCAGGTATGTCTGAGAGCCACTTGGCCTGAGAAACTTCTCACAGCAGTCCACACCAAGGCGACAGAGTATAGCTGGTGCCCAGGAACACACAGATGGCGTTTCTTCACCCCAGAGAAGAAGAGGGTAGGGAGCAAAGTCAAGTTTTATTATTAAACAACTTTAATCCAAATGCTGATTATTATTTGCAGTGTCTGAAGGCACAAAATATACCTAAAATGTATGGAATAGTCTAAACAGAGTTATAAATCCAAAGAGCAAAGCATGAAGGGAAAAAAAAAAAAAAGATACATTCTGAGCCGACACAGAAATCTGAGTTGGGAGGAATTTTTTTCGAGAGAACTTGCTTGAGTATCAGCCATTTCCCCTCATGCCAAGGACAGGAATTTTTTTTTTTAGTTACATAAACATGGTGAGGAATAATACCATGAGTTGTTTAGACTTTTTTTTTATAAGCAAAATACCTTTCCTTTAAAGATCCATTTGTTCTCATTCTCTCTCTCTCTCGTTCACACACACACACACACACACACACACACAGCCCAGCACTCTCCTCTCCCTGACACCCATTCAAAACAAACTGCCCAAGAAGACACCCAGGGTATACTCCAGAAGACAGGTCATCTCAGGGAAAATAAAAACAGACTTGAGTGTGAAACAGGCAGGGAGACTAGAATTTGATTAAGAAAATAGAGAAATATATATGAAAAAATTGACCATCCAGGGAAGGCCCCCTCAAAGTGCTGATGGAAAGAAAATGAAGTCTGTTCTGCCTCAGGATTACCGTAGCCCACCTGAGCTTCCCGGCTTGCATGCACACGGCTCCAAACTACGCGTTCTGATTAGAGGAATGTCAACGGATTGTCTTGGTAGCACGAGTATCAGGCCATTCGCAGCATCCAGAGATAAATAACATAATTATAAACACTCTCCTTCCCAGGGTGCTTTTAGCTGAGTCGGTGATGCAGCCGTTCCTTACTGCTCAATCATGTCACATGGGACTTTGGGAAAGAAATCAATCCCGGGCTAGTTATCACCTTCATAAATACGTCTCTGGAGTAACTCCGCAGGGCTACAGGAGAGGCAATCAATAGGACTCTGTATTTCTCCAGGACCACAGACAGACCCCAGCTCTCAGCCCCGCCCCCATTACTGCTGGGGGATGGAGCCCCGCCCTTCTTGGTGCCGGATGTTGGGTGTGTTCAGCACCATGGCAAGTTATGAAAGCAGAATCACCTTTGTCTTCAGAAGAAAAAGAGCTAAAGTTCCATATAGTTCCATACAGCTTAGAGCACTTGAATGATGGCCTCTAGAGTCATTTCCTCTCCCTGATTCTCTAGTTTCACTGCCCCAGAAAGGGCAATGGAGGGAGGCAGGGCTATCAGGTCATCGTAGCGAGTTTCCTAGCAGGTTTATCAGCTCAGGGATAGAGCCGGGGAGCTCAGAGACTAGACGATGCCCTCAGCCAGGAGAGCCCCTGCCATGGGCTGGATCACAGCTGAGAGCTTCTGGTTGGGAGCAGGCGGCGAAGCAGGACGTGAAGTCTCACGCTGGGTTTCAGCCCTGTCTGGCAGACTGTCTGCAGGGTTTGAGACATCCTTTTACTTTTGGAGCTTCTTCTCCGGAGGTTGGGAATTACTTATCTCCACATCGTCACACTGTTCTTTCTGTGAGAGTCAAGGCTTCCTCTTACCTGCACGAACATGGTCCTTGTCATCTGCTCTGGGCAGTGCATGACCTAGGACGCTAGTCTGCTCCCCTGCGGTGCCTCCCTCCACTCCTGCAACAGGACCCTTTTACCTGGAATCACAGGCCCACACCCAAGTGGATATCCTCCCCCTACCTGGCTTCTCGCACCCTCCGCCTCACCTGGTCCACACACCAGACCTCACAGCTTCCGATCCCCGTGGGAAAAGCCAAAAGCCAAGCCCGTCTCTGCTCAGCCTCCCTGAGGCGATGGTGGTACCCAGCCTCTTCCTCCCAGATTCCATCACTTGTTGATGCTTCTTACTAAGAAAAGAAAGTCACACACACACACACACACACACACACACACACACAGAACAAGGCCAGCAGGATAAGCCTAGAACACGTCGGCCTCCAAGTCCTCAGAGTCGGCTGTATCGGCCTGGGTGCTTCTCTTGGGCCCACAGCACACCGTGATGTGAAGTGGGGTGACCAGCAGGACAGCTCCGGTCCTGGGAGCCTCCTCAGTCCCAGGCTGACTGGCACAGGGACCCGGGGTCAGGCTAACGCTGGCTCGAGGCTCACCCTTTATCTGCATGAGAGGACTAAGGGGAAAAGGGCCAGGGGCAGAGGAACATGGCAGGAACCATGAGACAGGGAAGGAGGCAGTGCCCCGGGCTCCGCTAACGGGACTGGCTGGTCACCTTCCCCTCCCTACCAGCAGGGGCGTCCTTTTCTGATCACCCCTCCTGCCCTCGCCCTCAGAAAGGCCCAGGAACAGGGGGCTTCTTTGGCACTTCAGAATGATCACAAGTAATTTGCCATTTTATTCATATAGAACAAAATTTACAAAGTCATTCATACAGGTTTTGTTTTGTTTTTTTTTACTGACTTCGAAAATTGGGAATATTCAAAATACACTTTTACCCCACTCCATTCTGTCATTATTTACACGTATATACAAGAAAAATGAAAGAGTCTCTGTGTGTGTGTGTGTGTGTGTATGTGTGTGTGTGCACACGCAGGCGCGCGTGGTTTGTGGTGTTGTTTTCCGGTATTAAAAAGCTCTGCTGGTCGGGTGGGTGGATGGGCGGGCAGGAGGGCAGGCGGCGCGGTCAGATGGAGGTGCCGTGGGAGGTGTCCAAGGCCTCCGGAAGGACGCCTCCAGGCACGGGCTGGAAGGACATGGGGATGGGGGTCTTCACGGGGCTCTGGCGGAACAGCCCCCCGTTGGGCGATCTGTGTTTACACTGCATGGACGGCATGGTGGCCGCGCTGCTCAGAGGCAGAGGCAGGCTGCTGCCGGGCCCTGACGAGAGTGTCCGGCCGGCGCCGTGGCTGCTTTGCTCCGGCAGGAAGGTGCTGACCGAGAGCTGCGTGTTCTGGTACTCTCGCGTGGGCTCCAAGGCCTGGCTGGGAGCCAGGCCCCCCATCTCCAGGGCCGAGAGCTCAATGGACGCTGGGGAAATCTGCTTGTGAGCAATGTCTTCATCCATGAGACTATTCATGCGCCGATGGACCTGCTCCAGATTCACTTCTTTGTCCTGAGGGAGAGCACAGGAGGAGGGTCAGGCCAAGCCCTCACGGGAGCCCCAGCTGGTTTTCTACAAACTTTGGGAGGCTGGAGACTGCAGCTTGCTGGGCAGTCCAGCAAGTCCCACCTGCCCCCAGCTGCATGGCCAGCCCTCCTTACCTGGGATACTGGTAGCCTAGGACACTGCTCCCAGGTAGCAAGGACCCAGCAAGAAGGGCTTTGCACACTTGCCCCCAAATGCACTCTGCTCAGGACCAATCACACCCAGAGGCAACCCTTGGGAGAAGATGCTTTGAACAACTGGCAGAAGGAATGGAAGAAAGGAGTCCCATGGAAATAAAAAGGTGTGGTCCTTGAGCCCCTGGTATGCCCCATGGATTTGCAATTTAGTGTTTACAGTGCTCAAAAGACCTGGTTTGATCATCCCCACTGTACACAAGGAGGCTAGGGTTCAGGAAGGCCAATAACCCCAGTGAGCAGCAGAGGCAGCATGGGAAGCCTGGAGTACATGAAATCTCCAAAGATGCTGGGGAGGGGGCCTGTCCCTTTTGGAAGCTCCTGTGGCTGGGGGCCTGGATGAGGATGGGGCATGGGATGGTGAGGAAAGGGAATTCCCCAGGATCAGCTGTCATTCCTGATATTGTAAAGGTTTGAGGCTGCCGAGCTGGGTGACCCTCAAAGCTGATTCTCCATGTAGTGAATTGCACACCTGACTCTTTCATCATAAGGGAGATGGTATCAAGGAAAATATTGTGTTTGTTCAATTATTTATTAGCTTAAGAAACAGAAGAAATATCACTGGTATTTTGTCTTCAATGTCAGAATAAGTCAAAGAGGCCAAACTACTTGAAAGCTCCTTAAAGAATAATCTACTTCCTCAGTTTCTCCCCAGTGACTTGGGGTACAAAACCAGATTTCTGTGGAAGAGCCATACCAACCCCTCAATGAGGTATTAGAAGCTGCAGTCCTACCTTCAGGCAGCATTAGGGTCTATGTGTCAGGCAAGGTTAATCCCTCCACCTATGCGGCCCTGGTATCAAACTCCAAGACAAGTACCATGTCGAAGCTTTGCTCCAAAACAGGACATCACAGGCTGTCTAACTCCAGTTTGCATACAGCAGAGAGAGGAACCTTTCCCCTGCTGACCCTTAGGCTCATTAGGAATAACCGTGAAAGGTAAAAGTCCTGAATATGATTTCAAATGAAGAGAGAAGGAACCACACAAATCCAAGGGCCCGTTCAGTGAGTCTCTGGGCTCCTCTAAGGCTGGTTCCCCAGGAAGAGGCAACCCTGAGTAACTGGCATGATCTCCCTTCTCAGAGGAGGGCCCGTGGGGCTAACCCCACGAAGCCTCACCCCAGGTCTCCTCAGACAAGGAAGCCGCCTTTGCCGTCCACTCTGTGCCCCCAGTGCCCCCTGGCCTGGAGGAGGCAGAGAAATTGCCCTCTCTACCACCTTGCTGAGGTCATGACCAGCACACAGGGCTTGGCTTCTGGGGGGAGATCTGCTACCTTCCCCAGAACAAGAAACCTGACAACACTCAAACAATAATGAGGAGCTCATTCCAGGCCACGAAAAAGACAGAGGATACAGAAAGCCAGCAGGTGTGACGGTGAAGGTACGGTGGTGAGGAGACCACACTGTAGATAGAATTTACAGCAGAAATCACTGACATGGTCCCATCGGCAGAGCCAGGATTCCAGGGAGTTGAAGCCCCACATAGCAGAGCTCAGCTTACTCGTGCTGGCAGACCAACTCCAAGTATAGGACACGTCCGGGTGGCAAATGGGTGAACTGGGGGAAGGGTACTAGGGCTTTACTTAGACTAAATATGGTACATACAATGTCTTTCACGGACTCCTTCAACAGTTTGTAAAATGTTAACAAACCAAACCCAAGTTCACTTCTTAATTAAGTTATAGCATGGTTAATCCAGCTCTGTGCTATCTTGGTCTTTCCCTGTGTTGTCTATATGCTTTGTTTCCATTTTTGAGTATTTGAGCAAACTCTGGGAGACACTGAAGGACAGGAAGCCTGGCATGCTGCAGTGCGTGGAGTTGCAGAGTCGGACACAATCTGGCAACTGAACGACAACAAACTGTTATGTTAGACACTGGCTGTTTGCCTGCCATCAAGCATCAGTTCTCCCTTCCCAAGAAGACCTTATTTAGTTTTGTCTCATTTTGGGGAACCATTTTTTCCCCACTGGATAACACTGTGACTGTTCCCTGTCTACCTGTAGCCAAAAAGCAGGACCATGACCCAGGTAAGGACAAGAGAACTGGAACTGAGTTCTGAACAAAGAGATAAAGAGACGGAAGATGTTTGATGGTCCATGATGGAGACAGTTCAACAAACTTTGCACTCCCTGATCCCCCTCCTGGATCTTGCCTCCAAGCTCTCCAGACCAGCCTGGACTTCTGCGCATCGCCGGGCAGGCTTCCCCAGCCTTCTCTTGGCTGCTCTGAGCTCCTGAGGAGCTCCTGACACAGCGTGTTCGTGTGTGGCAGCCAGTGCCACAGCTGTGTTGGTAAATGTTTGTATCTACAGGCTATTTTCACTTCAAAACAAATGAAGGACACAAGACAGGTACCAGCAAGCCTGGAAGCTGGAGAAATTGAAGGAGAGTTTCAGATATTTCTGAAGTTGAATAATACAGACTTCCCTTCTCCCTGCAGCCAGCAAAGCTAGGAGAATGAACAAGCCAAGTGTCTTGGCTGGCAGAGCCTTTAACTGATGAAGGAGACTGAAGACCAGATAAGTGGTCTTGGGATGACTGGAAGAACTAGTTAGGTGCATAATCTTGCCCTTACTTCCTTTCTATGTTCTTTTCGGGGCTTTAGGAATCCTTTGAGGATGGAAATAAGTAGTTTAAAAGTGGACTAATTTGGAGCAGGAGGAAAACGTCTTGGTCCCAGCTGTGTTCACTCTGGAATCTGGCCTTAGAGAAGAGCTGGCGGCGGTTTAGGCACTAAGTCGTGTTCGATCTTGCGACCCCGTTGGACAGTAGCCGCCAGGCTCCTCTGTCCATGGGATTCTCCAGGCAAGAATACTGGAGTGGATTGACATTTCCTACTTCAGAGAATCTTCTCGACCCAGGACTCGAACCCAGGGATCCGGCACTGCAGGCAGATGCCTTACTGACTGAGCTATAAGGGAAGCCCCCCCTCTCTCTTAGAGAAGAGAGCTTGGCCCTTCTTTTCATAGTCAATGGAACACTCAGCCAAGACAAGTGTTCAGGAGATGTTCCTCACGGTGTTGGGGTCTGTAGGCAGAGAAGGGATAACTTCCTGCCAAAGCAAGCCAGAGGGAGACAGAATTGAGAACAGGGGAGCCCTCTTACCTACTGCCAGGGAAGCAGAGGAAAGGAGAGCTCCGCGGGGAGACAAACCAACCAACATCTTCCAAAGAAACATCTGTGAACAAACGAGGTCTCTAAGATGAAAGCCTTTAGCAGTGAAAGACAAGGGAGAGGAGGTTTGGTGGGCAGTGTTATAAAAGACGTAGGTCACAGGCACGAGTCTAGCATAATAATCACAGCTCTGAGGGGTCGGCCAGGTAACAGCAACGCATCTAGACCAGCAGTCCCCAACCTTTTTAGCACCAGGGACTGGCTTTGTGGAAGACAATTTTTCCCTGGACCAGGGCATGGGGGATGGTTTTGGAATGATTCAAGTGCATTATATTTACTGTACACATTATTTCTATTATTATTACATCAGCACCACCTCAGATCATTAGGCATTAGATCCTGGAGGTCGGGACCCCTGATCTAGACCACAGTGTGGATGTGGAGAAAATCCAATTACCCTAGAGTCAGGATTTTGGAAAGAAAGCACTTGAATAAGTAGTCTTTTTAAATCCATATTTTTTCCTGCCTCCAATTAAGGACAAATGAAGCAGTTTCAAGGAGGCTGCAAAGCTGTGCAGCGGGTCTCGTTTCCATCGAGGTTATTCATTAGCCTATAACCCCTCCACATCAAGACACAGAGAAAACGTCCACTCCGATTGAACAGACTTTCCAAGCCGACCTTCCTACTCCAAATGGCAGTCGAGAAATCCATTCCCTCCACACAAGTGGGACCTCATTCTATTCAAAGTCTATTACTGCGGGTAGTGCCTGCTCAGTCACTCAGCCGCGACCAATTCTTTGCAACCCCATGGACTATAGCCCACCAGGCTCCTCCCTCCTTGGGATTCCCCAAGCAAGAATACTGGAGTGGGTTGCCATTTCCTACTCCAGGGGATCTTTCTGACCCAGGGATGGAACATGCGTCTCCTGCGTGTGCCTCCTGCATCGGCAGGAAGATTCTATGCCGGTGCACTCCCTAGGAAGCCCATTACTGTTGGCAGACCCAACACAAAGTCACACCTGGAAGAAGTGGGTGCCATCTTGAGCTGCCTATGTTGGATGTTTAACTGGGCTGGAAAATGAGTAGGCTTCCCTCAGACAGTAAAGAATCTGCCTGCAATGTGGGAGACCCGGACTCGAGCCCTGGGTAGGGAAGATATCCTGGAGAAGGAAACGGCACCCCACTCCCGTATCCTTGTCAGGAGAATCCCATGGACAGAGGAGTCTGGTGGGCTACAGGCTACAGGCTACAGTCCACCAAAGAGTCAGACGCGACTGAGAGACTAACACACACAAGGCAAATATCTCCCTGGAAAACACCTGTGGCCCATTTCCGAGTCTCCCAATATGTTCCATCAGGCATCTGCTTAGGAGGCCAGAAGGGAAGTGCAGACAACAGGAGAAAACCGCCTTCTTTGGAAACTCTGAAAACACTGTCTTCTTGGACCAGATTGAGCCCACATGAAGTCATTTCTGGTGCCCTCCTGGCCAAGGCAATAGGAGGCACACATAATCTGCCTGCTCAAGGAAAGAGGCAGGAGTGATTTGAATAATTATCTACATTTTACACAAAATGGGGCATTCTATTATGTTATGCAAATTCAAATAATGGACATTTTTATGTGCACGACATCAGTTTACATCCTCATTATCTCAAGGTTTCGGTGTTCAACCAGGTAATGACAGCTGTGGAAAGAGACTCGGAAGCTTGCTGCTGTATCCACTAATTTACTGTAGGTAACTGACCCAGTCAAACAACCCCGAACAGGACATAAAATTCACTGACGGCATTTATTCATGAATCCTGCTGAATTCCAACTCTGTGCTGGAATTAAACACAATTGCACATGCACCAGCAGAGGTTACTGGGGACCCTCTCGCAGGCATTGTCTTGAAGAGAGAGAAAGTTCTGTAATTGAGCCGCTGTTCACCAATGTGGAAATAAAACACTGTACTGGAAAGCAGTAATTAACTAAACTATCATCTATGTAACAGCAGGTTACATGTGGGACTCATTAGAACCGACTTTGTTTGGAGTCCAATGGCTCCCACTTTAAGTTAGGCAGGAACAGAATGGGACTGGGGACTTCCCACTTGACCAGGATGGTTACAGGAGGCGATCTCCTGTTACTGCAGACCAATCAGGTGGTAAATAAGACTCAACTGACTGGGAGAAACACCATCAATGTGATCTTCTTAAGTATTGCTCCAAAGAATTGCTCAAGCCCAAAGGACTGGCTGGAAGCCTGAGAGTAATGACTGGGTAAAAGCAAAGAAGCTGGGCTTTAAGTCCGTGAAGTGGCCACAGGGTATGACGGGCAGTCCCTAACTTTTTCGGCACCAGGGTCTGGTTTTGTGAAAGTCAGTTTTTCCATGGATCTGCAGGGAAGCGTTTCAGGATGATTCAAGCTCATTACATTTATTGTGCAGTTTATTTCTATTATTTCTACATTAGCCCCACCTCAGAACATCAGGCCTTAGATCCCAGAGGTTGGGGACCCCTGTTTCAGAATGTTGTAGGAAAGAATTCTGGTGAGCTTCATTGCAGGTTTTGTAGAGAAGGACCGTCACAGGAGGGCGTCAATAGACACCTCCCATCATATGTAGTAGCAGCAGGTACACGTGGTGTGAAGGGACTTATTGAGGATACACAATTCTACAATAAATGGAGCACCGGGATGAGTCCCACGTGTGCCTGGTTCCAAAACCTGAGCCCTTTTCCGCCCAACTTCCCCTTGGCATGGCAGTGTAGAGCAGTAGTTTTCCTCCTTGGCAGAAGCACATGGGGAGCTTCTAGAAATTACAGTTCTCCTCAACTGCCTAATACAACCCTTTGGAGAATGAAGCCCCGGTATCTGTATTTCTAAAAAGCTCCAGGATGGATCACCTCTGATGTGCAGCCAGAACTGAAAGCCATTGATCCAGGTGCAATGACTCTACAACAAGTTAACATTAATAACGTTCTCTTTATAGGATCTCAGACTGGTTCAGTCATTCAGTAAACACTTTGGAGCTCCTACTACCAGAGGAGCTAATGTTCCTCGTGAAGCATCCATCTTGGCCCCTGGCACATAGAATTTGCTCGATATTTTATATTCACGACCCCTTAATGAGAGGTCTCACTGTTCCAGAGACTGAGCAAAGTGATGGGAATGCAGCGGTGGAGAAGTGCCAACAGACTTGAAGCAGAGACAGGCAGGTAAAGCGTCAGTTGTAATTTGGAATCACACCCAAGGTGAGTGTATATGCAGGGAGGTAAGGAGGCCCGTGGTGATGGGCGAGGGGAGGTTTTACAGAGAGGAGTGATGTGTGAGTTGGTTCTGATATACATACTGGTATGGTAAGTGTTCAGTGACCTCTTGCTAAAAGGCACACACACTCACTTTCTTACCCTCACGCCAAGAGATCCGATTAGTAGCAGCGTAGCCATTGGGCCAGGCTCAACAGTCAGAAGCTCTGAACCCTTCTGGAATGGGGCTAAACCTAATCCCTCTGGGGTTCAGAGGATGTAAATACCTAGCTAGGAGTCAGGATCCTGGCTTAGGAAGTGATCTCAGCTACACCCTTCATCCCCAAACCATCTGGAAAAGCCAGGTAGGAACCCTTGCTCCTGCACACTCCCAATGCCTATTCCAGTTCTGCCCCTACTACTTCTGAGTCCTATTTCTCCGGGGACATGGACGCCTTCCTGAACTGTTGTGGAAGAGAAAAAGGAGTGAAGAAGATAACATGGGGACCTGAGACTCATGCTGGGGGCTTGGGGAAAAAAAGACCCAGGTTCAGCTTTGAATCCATGGAGTGGGACCTGGGAGTCCATATTTCTAACAATGCCACAGAGGCAGATCCCAAGTCTGGTTTGGGAAGGCTTCTTAGCCTCTCCCCATCTGAGAGGCAACAACGGTGACGTCAGTGAGGACTATGACAGGGACGATGGACAGACCAGCTGCCAGGCTGTGAGCCGTCCTAAGGGGAGGCCCGTGTGCAAACCTGCTGGTGCTGACCTCCAGCCAACACCCAGTGAGGACATGAAGCCTTCAGCCCTATGGCCCACAAGGAAACGAACCCTGTCCACAACCGTGTGAGTGAGCTTGGAAGTGGATCTGTCCCCAGGAGAGCCTTCCGATGAGACCCCAGCCCTGCTCAACAACTTGATTACATCAAGTGAGAGACCTTGAGACAGAAGACCCAGCTAAACTGCACTTGGGTTCCTGACCCACAAAAACTCTGAAATAAGCATTTCAGGATTTAATCCAATACAATACTTTTCCTGGCATAGAGAAGGTACCCTAAGATGTGAGTCCTCTTCCTCACAGCCCTTTCTGCCTATCACAGGGTCCTTGAGAGGGAGCAACCACTTGGGCACCATCCACCAAGCACATTCCCATGGGCCAGATGCTGCTTACGGAAACTTATACACCATCCCTCGCTGAACCTCAGAGCAACACTGTGAGGCTGGCATAAAGGAAGAGGGCAGAGACGCAGGAGAGGACGTCTCTACATGCAGCTGAAGAAGCATTCGAGGATGGAGGTGGGGAAAGGGTTCATTCAGGGGAATGTCCCCAGCAGCGAATCTCCCCCGGAGAGCAGGAGTGCACTGTGGGAGTCTGCAGATAAAAGCCAGCCCGCTGGCCAGGACAGAGGAGCCTGGCTGCTGCTCCACCCTCACTGCCTGCCCCCTGCCCTGCCTCTGTCAGCCCCTGTCTGCAGTGGAAGCAGGGCCTGGGGGAGAGCAGACACAGCCAGAAGCGACAAGAATTCCAAGCTCCCAGCCCAGTGACAGACGATTCATTCCCCCCACTTCTCATGTCATCTCTCATTTGTGCAGTTCTCATCTTTATTTCATGAATATTTTATTCTCAGAGCAATGGCTCCACTTCCCCCATAAATCTACAGGGTGGCTCTTGACTGCATCTGCGGAGCGGGGTGCACTCACCTGCACTGGATAACTACATAATCGTCTGATTCCTTAGAAAAAAATATGACCTCAAATCCACATGAATATTAAGAGGCTGAACGTACATCACCACTCTTCTCCAAGTAGGTGTCTTAGCTCTGAAGACGTCGCGGCATAAGCTGTTAAATACGGCTAGGACTCCACCCAAAGACAGGTTTCTGGCTTTTAAGAAATATGGCCAATGGCCCAAAACGAAGCATTCTAAGCTCAAGCAAACACTCTCACCTAATTGCAAACGCTGCTCCATAAAATACAGGCAAGCAGTAACATAAAGTAGTTCTGGAATAAATACCACCATTATTTGTCAAAGGTTTTAAATATACGCCTCTAAAATCTGTTGTCTCAACCCCTCTCCTGGCTCCTGTTCCCTGAGATGGGCTATAAAGCCTTTGGCCTGGCATCTAGTCCTTTAGGGCGAGTCTCTGCTTTGCACCCTAGCCTCCTCTACTCGAATTTCCTTGCTGGTGCCCCAGAGCTCCGGGAGGTGGGATGACTCGGCCTGCCCCATGCTGGTCACCCTACCCCAAAGGCTCCATCTCTGCTTCAGCTTGAGGATCAGTGCCGATCCTTTGTCTAACTCAATTCTAACAACCCCAAGCCCAAGGAACTCTTCACTAACCAGCATCACTACCCTCTGTAACCCTACCATGTCCCATCTGGGCTGGGTGCCCCGGAGCCCTGGATGGAACCTGTAGTTCAGCCCAGGATGGCCCTGATCAATGGACAATGGAAACCACTTGGCTGACCTCTGCCACATCCGCCCACACGGAGGTAAGCCCCCTAAGGACAGAGACTGTGTCCTTATAGGCATACTTATCAAAGGAAGAAGGAGAGAGGAAGGCAGAAATTTCATTTGAAAACCAGAAACTCATAGTTCAGGGGACAACTGGAACATTCCCTCCTTTTGCCATGTAACACCCAAATGGGCTGGAGGAAAGGGAGCCGTGTCTCATTCATCCGCTCTCTTTCCTATCTGGAGCAGGCTAGCATCTCTGCGCAGAAAGTTTCACGTTTTCTACGTTCTGTGTCCTCTCGGGTCTGAGACCGGGGCTTGTGTAGAAGCCAAACAGGAAGACGGGATACTTTTCAGACAAGAGAGGAGCTGTGCCTCTCAGCTAGCTCATCTCACACTGTCCCTGGCCTTCCCGTCCTTTTGCCTCTGCCTTCTATGTCTCTCAAGTAACCCCCCCACCTGCCTCCCTACCCCCCAACCCCCCGTCACCTCTCTCTCACAGTCACAATTCATCTGGGTTGTCCAGGCTGGACCCGGCACTAGATCCTGAACCAGGGGATGCGAAGAGACGTGACTGGAAGCAGACAAAATTGCCTCTCACAGTACCTGCCTCACAGGGGACATTCTGGAGGAGTGGGCCTGTGTCTTCTGGGCTCCACACTGCCTGCCATATCCTAGCACGGTGCTGCCATGACAACACGTTGCTCAACCGACTGGAAAACCTGTCCTCCACCCCTAACCAAAGGGACATTTGCTATAAACTTCACTGAAAACTTTCCAGTAGCAAAAGAAGCTCAGGACAGAATCATTAACTGTTCCTTTCAGTGGGCTTTCCTCAAATACTTCCTTCCTTCTCTCTTATGGCCCAGGAGTGACAGGGGAGCTCTGAGTCTGTGGGAAATCTAGCTTGCATTCCTTACACGGAGGTTTACAGGTGATGTGAGAGAAAGATGGATGTCCTCAGAACATTTCAGACATGCTGAATCAAACAGCAAGCTCTTTCCAGGAAAATCTAAGTATGACAGCAAAGAGCTCACTGCCTGCTATGAATGGTGGGTCTGCCCTACTCCCAGCCGTGCCAGGGACTCTGTTACAGACTGATGGATGGGGCCACGACCAGTCAGCCTTTCGAGGCTGCAGAGATGGTGTCCATGGTGATGCTGCCTCTTTGAACGGGATGCTGGTTACTTCATTGCTCCTTGTTTGAAATCTACACCTGCTTGTGTCAGCATCGTTTATAAGGAAAGCTGTGATTCAAGAAGTAGCTGAGATGTATGTGTCAGGTAATGACGGTGCCGCACTGGGGTGGCTGGGCTCGTGCCACAGCGCCTGCGTGTAGTTTCAGCCAGGAGAGCATCATTACCAAATGATGCTCCTTGCCACCCTCCCTTAGGGGCTGTGGCTCCAAGAGAACTTCCATGAGGACTTTATAGTCTACCCTCCCCACCCCCACCACCCCATCCCCCCAAAATATTGAGCTTGAAAACGCGCAAAACCCCACAAGAAGGCAGTGTGAAGGGCAAAATCAGCTGTGGCTGGCACACACAGGGAAGGAAATGTGCCCAGAAGCTGGAATCGGAACAAAGCCACAGCGGTCCCTGTGCTGGGTGTCCCTGGAGGGAGAGAGGCAAGGCTGGGCCCTGCAAGGAGGAAGAGAGGGGGAAGGGATGATGAGGGGACGGGAGCCGATCCCCTCAACATGCTGGGAGAGCAGGGCTCGTGCCCTGGTGAACTAGGAGAGCCAGGAAGAAATGCAGTTTCCTCTCTTACCCTACAGCTGGTCTCTCCAGGCCAGGGTGGAGGCACATGGGCGGGGCAGGGTGGGGAAGGGCTCTCTGGCGCTGCCCATGCGGTACCCGCTCTACAGATAGACACACGATTTAGTGGCCAGGCCTGCTGCCTCGGCATTTTGTTCAAGCATGAAAACACCCCCTTCATTTGTTCTGCGGCTTTCAGTACAAAATAAAACACTGTCACCATTCCCCAGTATAAAGCACTGCTGTGCGCAGACAAGTGGTTTGGGCAAATACTATCTGGAAGAGAACCACCCCCCAAGTCGCCCAGAGGGCCTTTCCTGCCTCTCGGCTGCAGAAAGGAGAAGCAGGGCCCAGGAAACGGACCTCTTTGGGGGTCTCCTGGTGGCACCGGTTGCTGTTCCACCACAGCTCCAGGGCAGCCACCAGGCAGGCGAGGAGGAGGCCGATGGCCAAGATGCAGAAGACTCCAGCGAAGCTCTGCAGCTTGAGCGACTTGCCGTCCGCCTGGGCGCTGGCGTGGCTGGTGAGGTCGCAGCGGCCCGTGTGTGGCCACCACTTCTGCTTGAGCACATCCAGGTCTCCAGTGTCCTGAAGCTCCAGGATCCTGCAAGATACACCCCATGTGAGCCACAGCGCTGGCCTCATGCACCCAAGCTTGGGGCCCTGGTCCCTTCCCCACCCTGCCGGCCCCTCCACAGACAACGCTGAACCATCAGAGTGGCTCTCCGTCTCAGCTTTTCACCTTCCAATCCATTCTCCACTCTGCTGTCAAAGCACAGTTCTCAAAGCACTTAGCAGATTTTATCATTCTCCTCCTCAAAGCTTCACGTCCTCTCCCACCCTGTCCCACTGCCCAAGGACAGAGTCCAATAGCAAACCATGTAAGGGTCCTTCATGTGGGAGCCTGCGGCAAACTCTGAGGATAAAATCAGGAAATTGCAGAAATGGATGATGCAAACCCTCAGACTGTGGACCTACTAAAAGGCTCTCTTTCAAATGTCAATTCACTACATCCTAAGTCTCTCCTACTAGAATCCAACAAACCATTCATTTGTTGATTTGAGGAGCATCTGGTTTGTGCCAAGTACAACATCCAACGCTGCTGAGAACACAGTCTACACACAGCTACTTGGACACTGAAACAATCAGATGAATCAATGTAGAGACAGAAGCTGTGATCAGTGCAACAAAATTAAAGTACAGGTGTGAAGACAGGGTGCAATGGGAGGATGGCCTGGACTGGGGCGTGCGGCGAGACCTCATCAAGGAGCCAACCGTTCACATGAGTTTCGCATGCCTATGTGCCAGGAAATCTCCTAAGTGCTTGACAAACTGTTTAATTCTCATGTCAACCCTTTGAGAAGGCTACTTCCATGTTCCCATTATTACAGAGAAAATGAAGACATGGAAAAGTGAAATCTGGGGCCATATTGACCCTCAGCCCTATCCATGAGCCGCCTTTTATTAAGAACATAGTAGGAATCATTTTATATTGCTTTAATCGCCTTTTATTGGGAACATAGTAGGGATCGTTTTATATTGCTTTAATCCTCATAATAGCCTGCAAATCAGTTTCCAGGTTTACAGATCAGAGTCCTGAGGCTCGGAATCTAGATAACTTGCCCCCAGTTGCAATCAGCAAGGGGTAAGGCTTCTGTTCAGAGCTGGATCACACTGACCCAAGGGGCCATGGTCTTTCCAGAATGCCAGGCTGCTAAATGCAGTCAGCCTGCTCTCCTCTCCAAGAGTCGGTTCCGGCCTAGGGCATGCGAGCCTGACCAGAGAGGGGCCGTAGGGCTGGTTTCCTGCTCCTCCACTCACTAACTGAGATTTCAGGCAGGCAGCTTCGCTCTGCTGACGCTTCCCTTCTTCCTGCTCTTTATAACTGTATGCATTTTTATGCCCAATATTATTCCAAGAAAAATGTAAGGCAATGTATAGGAAAACAAAGAATAAAAGAAAAACAAGCAGATTCAAAGGAAAATTTAAATATGTAAGCAACAGAGGAAAGATAAAACAAGCCATGGGCACAGAATGACTCCTGGGACAAGGCTAAACTAACGCACACCATAATAATCTCTACTTCTGCCTGTGAGTAAACCAGAGTGATAATAGCCACTTCCTGAAGCCAGTCCTTCTATTTTCCAGACAGATATAACTGCAGGTGCTTTCCTGCAGTCAATAGCCGTGGAGCTCGCTACACAGTAGGTGCTCCATAAATGGCTAGTAAGTTGCTAAATATTCGCTGAATGCCTACTCTGCACGCCATGGTCCACAAAAGGGCTACAGCACTCAACCCCAGTCACACACACACACACACCCACACACACACACACACACACACACACACACGCTGTAGCCTAAAGACCAGTCCTCTACCAAAGCAAGGCAACACACATTGGTATTCAAGAAAATAGCTTAGTTCTTAGGACTCAGGGAAGGAAGGCTACAGAAATTCCAGGGAAGGCTGGGATCTGCTACTTCCGCAGGACCCTCTTCCTGTCAATGGCATGGAGTGTTTTCTGAACCTGCCATCTTCTTCCTCTCAGGCATGACCCACAGAGGGGTGGCTCACCATTCTGCCTGAATCATATAATGGGGCCTCTTAAAGAATCACTGGCAGCAGTAAGTTGGAAACCTGAAGTCCTGAGTGTTTCTTCCAAGTACAAACTCATCTTCCCAGGTAAGGGAAGTGGGGGATGTTTCCAGCCCAAGAAGGACAATACTTCAGGGGCCAGCACAGCCCACTGGGGACATTTGCTTAAGTCACCGAGCACATGGCCTTCTGATGAAGCAGGGAGTAATTAACCACTTCCTGCTAAAATACCACAGGAACCAGACTAGCCACTGTTGTTCACGTCCACTGAACAATCTAGTTGAGAACCAAGCTTTCTCCTCTCCGGTGAGTCAGTGTTCACTTCAGTAGACTTCCGAGGATCTCTGAGCAGTTTGAGTGCGTGGGGACTGTAAGCCTTCTGCAGTGGGGCCCCTGCACGTCTGTGAGCACTCTCGGGGGCACATTAGCTGTCTTGGTGGTGCTGATGCCATTGTGCTGGTCCGACAAGTCCCCTTACCATCTGCTTCAGAGGGGTGATCACAGGTAGATGGCCTGGGGAATTCCCTGACCAGCCCCTCTCAGAAAACCAAATTGGGCAAACCTGGAGAACGCCATTGTCTTGGAGGAAAGCCATCGTTTCTTTGCGCCTTTAATCCAGGCAATCGATAAACCACTGCTCCTCCTCCTCTCATACGTCATCCTTCTCTGCTCCGGGGAGCAAAGGGAGGCGGAGGATACACACTTGATTAAATTCTAGAGAAAACCCGAAAGCCGCCTTGAATTTAGTTGGCTCTACCCTCTTTCCCAGTTTTGCAAACAAGCCACTGGATGAATGAGCTGCAGGCCCTCCTCGGCTCTCCCGTGATGGGCTTTAGGCTTGGGTGCTCAGGGTCAGAAGGGCCCAGTCGACATCTAGGAGGTAGGAGGAGGTAGTAAGTCTCAGAGATCTGACGCACAAGGGCACAGCACTGGGGCTTAAGGACCTGCTTCCTCCTCTCAACTTTGCCAGTAGCTGCCTGAGCCGCCCTCAGCACGTTACCCCTCTGAGCTTCAGGATGTTAAATGAGTGGACTTTAGCAACTCTGGCCCCTCCAAATGGATGCTCTCCAATTCTGGAAAGCATGTGTTCACTAGGCAACTGGGGGCTGTCCCTAAACCCCAGTGCCTTCCTGGCCTTTCCACCTGGATGCTTTAGCCACAGTCTGGATTTTGGTAAATCAAGGCAGAGCTCTTGTTCTGGTCCTTCGCTGGCCAGGATGTCACCCCCCACACAGATGTGAGTGGTGGGCTTAGACAACCCTGAGGACAAGAGCCCCTGTTAGCAGGCTGGCTCCTTGGAAAGGGCCACCAAGCCCACCCATGCTCTTCACCTACACCTTCTCGGTGGGACCAGGCAACCTGGTCGAAGACTAAGGACAGTTCCTACGGGGAAGCGAGAAGTGGATGACAAGCGACTGCCTTCCTCGGGGAGGCCTGCCAGCTGTCCAGACCAAGCGCCTGGAAAGCTGATCACACCCAAGAACCCAGAGAAGATTAAGCTCAAGGGGTGGACTTGCACCGGAAAAATCTAAAGAGGAAGTAAAGAGGCCAGTGCACACTAGATCTGCACATTCGTTGCCGGTGGACGAGGTCTGCGGGCCTTTGCTTAGTCCAGAACACTCCTGTGTACGGCGTTGTGCCCCCCCCCCTTTCCCCAGTACGCCCACCATTGCTAGTGTTAATTACCAGGAAGCTGATCTGGACAGGATGGGGAGGAGGCAGGCAATTGAGGGCCAGGTCCCTCTCCTGCCACGGAAGGTAGCACCTGCTCCCTCAGCCCCTGTGCAGGTGGATATGGAGTCAATTTGCTTCTCTGGCCCCACTTGTGTTCACACCTCTATACCAACCTGTCCCACTTCACATTTATCTTAAGAAGTTATCATTGGGACCTTGCCAGATCCAACTAATCTTTCATTTAATTTTAAATTACTAGCTATCTCCAGCTAACTCCTATTCAGCCTTCAGGCCTCAGGTGCCACCTCCTCCGGGAAGTCCTCCCTGGTCTTCTGGGTCTGGTCAGATGCCCTCCTCTACCCTCCTCCACCCCCAGAATATCCTCTCTGTCTCACTGACTGCCCTGTTCCAGCATCGCCTGCTTACAGCTCAGCGCTCACGAAGACTATGCAGCCTCACGGGAAGGCAACATACACTTCCTCTTTTTACTCTAGGACCTGGCCCAGGATGATTTGGGGGTGTGCTGTGGGGAGGAGCGTGCGTTGGCGCACAGTCGGCGCTGAAGAAAACGGAACGAATCACCCAGCTTGTGCTGGCTCTCATGCCCTGGAAGCTTACACCCCACCCTGCACGGGCGCCGTGGGCATCTCCTCACTGACCACGCCTACCTCTGCGAGAAGAGATCCCTGTAGGGACTGCCGTGCTGCAGGGCGATGCCGTAGCCCTTGCTGCTCACACTGTTGGCAATGACGGTCACGGAGCAGTCATCGTCGGTCAGGGCTGCGTATTCCACCACGGCCACATCCCACAGGAAGGCGTAGTTCCCCTTCTTTGCCTGAAGGACCAAGATCACCTTGCGGTTAGGCAGGCCTGGCCTCCCGTGTCAGTTTGGAGCAGTGAGAACCCTCAACGGTGGGGTTGGGGGCCCCTCCTGAACGGTCCTCCTGCCCCGTCAGCTGGCACAGCAAACGCTCCTACTTTCGAATCTGCAGAGTCCACCCCTGGTTGATGCCACTCACTGTGGTTAGACATACAAGGATGGGATGCTGTCTCTGCACATCTCCAGAGAGACGAGGGTAAGGTGAGCTACGCGTGGGCTCTAAGCCAGCCCCTGGGTGCAGTGGCATGGACCTCAGATTAGGAAGCTCACCTTGGAGACTGCACAAAGTCTGACCCCAGGGAACTGAAATTTCTTGATGGGCGATTTAGAGGGCTGCACAATAGTATTCACTTAATTTCCACTTAGAACTTGACTGAACCCTGCCTTAGGTCAACAAGGGAGACAGCCCTAGGATGTGTCCCTGAGTAGCTGCAACCTGGTGTCTAAGTCACAGACTTGCTCTGCCTGGGGAAGAATCCATTAAGGACCGGGTCTTGACTGTTATGGCGCCACAAGAGTGCACACACACACACACACTCACCTGTCGGTTCACATTCACACACAAGAACAGATTTCTGGTGTATCTCTATATCCACACAACAATGGCAGATTATTCCATCAGGAACTTGCCTTCGGCCACAGCTCAGGTCCTTTGCCATCACACCCATCCATAGCAGACTTTAAATTCTCTGCAAGTGTGCTACATTGCTTCAGTCGTGTCAACTCTTTGCGACCCTATGGACTGTAACCTGCCAGGTTCCTCTGTCCATGGGATTCTCCAGGCAAGAATACCGAGAGGGTTGCCATGCCCTTCTCCAGGGGATCTTCCCAACCCAGGGATCGAACCCTTGTCTCTTACATCTCCTGAACTGGCAGGTTGGTTCTTCACCACTAGCGCCACGTCCTGAGCCATAATCCTGACTTGGCCTGGAGTTTGGGCACTCACAAGGAATGCGAGCTGCTTGCCTTGTGGAAGAGAAGACAAGCTGGGCACTGTCACTTGGCCAGCTTAAAATAGAGCACCAGGCTCCTAGTGAAGGAAAGAGCCTGGTTTTAATTCTCTAGTGAACAGACTTGTGCCCTCTTCTTTCCTACTCTGGCTCATACTGGACGCTAGAAGATCCCAGTCTGGGGTGGTGATGGGGCTGAAACACTGCAGGTCAAGCTGGGAAGCCACAGGCCTCGTGACACTGTCAGGGGCATTATTCCACTTCCCTGCTTTTGTTCAGTTGAGTCTTCATGTCCACTGAGATTTTCCGGAGAATGCCATAGCTGCTTAGATGAAGTGTGCCAGAAGTTTGCTTCTTTGGGGACCCTAAGTGCCCACGGGCCAGGGGGCATGTGTGCTCAGTTGTGTCTGACTCTCTGTGACCTGACGGACTGTAGCCCACCAGGCTTCTCTGTGCATGGAATTCTCCAAGCAAGAATACTGGAGTGCGTCACCATTTCCTTCTCCAGGGGATCTTCCTGACCCAGGGACTGAACCCACATCTCTTAAATCTCCTGCATGGGCAAGCGGTTTCTTTATCAGTTGAGCCACCAGGGATGATGGCTTATTTTCTCCTCAGGAATTTTCTGTCTGANAAGAATACTGGAGTGCGTCACCATTTCCTTCTCCAGGGGATCTTCCTGACCCAGGGACTGAACCCACATCTCTTAAATCTCCTGCATGGGCAAGCGGTTTCTTTATCAGTTGAGCCACCAGGGATGATGGCTTATTTTCTCCTCAGGAATTTTCTGTCTGAAGGATCTGTGGACAGAGTGTGGTGGCCTCCCTTTGCCAGGAATAGCCATTCACACAATTGTGCCTGACGACCTTGTAAGAAATGACCACGCCACGCCACCCATTGATGTTCACCTCAGGGAACAATCCAAATACTACCTCAGCGCCTCTTTCCTTGGCCAAGTTAATTTCAGGAGTCCCTAAAGGGCGTTGACCCAGGTTGCAAAATTACACTCATCTCTCTCCTTCCACATGGGAAGATAACAGTCTTTGAAATTTTTTTCCTGCTGGCAAACACGTTTTCTCATGAAAAGATACACATTTTCCACCTCTTAGTAACCGAGTTTCTCAACAAATGTTGACTTATGACCTAATATTTGGCTTCCACCCAACCCTGGAGCATTTCATAACCCATGCTCACAATTCAGCATGACAATCAGACGTGGCTATTTGCATGATTTCAGAAGGGCATGTCACGCTGAAGGAAGAATTAAGATCAAGTTCGATTCTGTGTTTCAAGTGATGTCCCAAGAAGGAGAAAGAAATAAGCTGGCCCAGCTCGAGTGGAAACTAACTCTGACAAAAGCCTGTTATGGCCATTTTAATGGGCCACTTGGATCCGCCAAGCCACGTGCATCTGTGGTTCCAGTTTGGTCTAGGAGACAGGTGAGCACAGATGCCTGAAGGAAGCTGCCTCTATAGCCCTGCTGCCTAAGCTGACAACGCAGAAAACATATGGGAGGGACGCTCACAGTGTCTCAGCTACAAATCCCTGCTAACCGGGAAGGCAGTCAGGGCAAGAAAATAGAAGTCCTCCTTCTTGAGTTTCCGAATGACCACAGACACCCACTCTCCCTGTTTGGAAACAGGGTCGACATTTGCTACCATATAACTTCCTCGAGAAGCATGCGGCCCGTTCCTAACCTATAGGATGGCACCAGAACAGGGAGGACCTGGAGACCCTCAGGTGCCACATCTTATATGTGGGCCAACTCAGACGCCGCAGTTGCAATGGGGCTTTATCCTTCTAAAATACTCTTCATCTCCAACATCGCTTCCTCAGCATCCCAGAGCTTCCCGGGTCCTCCTTTCCTGGCCCCAGTCTCATGCTGTGTTAAATGCACCACCAAAACCTTCCCTGAGCTTCCCAAGTCCATCAGTTTCCAGGACAACTTCCCGGACCTTGCTGACAGCTCCCCAGGCTTCCTGGTGTGTCACACCCCCTGTACGAGACAGGAGGCTTCTTAGGTACGACCATACTCTCAGATTCACTTTGAACACCAGCTATAAGAAGCCCAAAACATGCCATCCATCACGGCATATCCCCTATATATAAACCCGCTTCTTGTTCCACGCAGAATGAATGCCCCATAACCTCCCTAAGACTCTCCCTTTAGGATCAGAATCAGTTTTCCAGGTGGCCCTTAGTAATTATGTATCCATCTTTTTACTCTGTGCTGCTTATCCAAAATTTCTAGCTTCTCCATATGTGGAGTTCATCAAATACATCAAAAATCTGCCTGCGAGAGACCCAAGAGTTTCCTCGTTTTTCCCTCCCCTCCTATCGCAGGCTCATCTGCTTTTCTTAAGTCTGAGCATCTCTACTCATGCTACTCACGGTCCCTCCTCTGCAGCTCAGCCCCTTATCTCACCGCCACTACCACTGCGAAGGCATTTCTGCCAGTCTCCCTCCACCCTGCAGCCTCCTTCTCCCCAGCTCCATGCCAGGCCTCCCACACTGTGGGACAGGTGTCGTTTCCTGTTTATATTAGCTACTTCTTCCTGTTGAGGACTGCCCTCCAGTCTCTTGGGGGGACAGACAGAGTACTGGCAGGAATCTAGTCTCTTCTCAACTGTGTGCCATCGGCTGTTCCTCTGAGAGAAAGAAAAGGGCGAACCAGACACCTTCCTGCAGGAGCCTGGGAGTCCCCTGGCTACACGGAGCAATACTTCTACAGGGTGGCTCTTCTGCTACTTCCCGCTCATACGAACTCATCCTTTCCTGTGTCTCCAGGCTCTGTCCTTCCCCTACTTCCCAGGGGGCTGTGGGGAGTTAACAGGAATGTTATCCGAGATTAGGAGTAATAGGCAATGTTGTTGTTCAGTTGCTAAGTTGCGTCCAGCTCTTTGTGACCCTATGGACTGCAGAACACCCGACTTGCCTGTGCTTCACTGTCACCTGGCGTTGGCTCAATAGGCAGTGAGCTCCTTACATATAGATTATTGAACTTCATCTTATCAAGCTTCGGAAAGATGAAAGTGGTACCACAGATTTGTATTTTGCATTAAAACCAAACAGAAACAAATCCTAGATGAAATTTTTTTAATGAGTTAGATTACCTCTGGCTGGCCTATTTAAAATATCAAGTGTATTCCTCATTTCTAATTACTGGCTGTTTTGCATGCATGTGAAAGGTAATATGTTAAAAGATGGACAGGAATGTTACAGAATGGAGTGGGATTAGTGATGATCCTTAGGACAAGTTGATGGAAATATTTTCTTTAATCTTGTGACACAATCTACGCTATCACACACTACATAGGAACCCGAGTCTGTCTCCATTTTCCTGTGCGCTCCCAGAGGCGCCTTTGCCTCTCCAGAGAACACAAAGGTCTGCCAGAGCTCTCCAGTTTCTCGGGCCACTAGCTCCCTGACACGACCCAGACACCTGGGAAAGGCTCCCTCATATTCCTGACCTGCATCTAAACATTTGGCTTCATTTCACTCTTTTCTTTCCCTACAAGAAAAAGAAAAGGCATTTGGCTCACACATACAAGAACAGACGTGAGGACTCTGGGGAAAAGAGGAGAGAACATTCTTTGACACTGGAGAAAGTCAAGGGCATCTGGGCTTTCATTCCCAGGATGCCAGGACAGCAGCAGCTACACAGACCGCCCCTAGTTTGTCTCTCGGGAAGCATCTCAGCAAACAGGATCCAAGAGCATCCCTGAAGTCCACTTCCTCCACCCACACACTGGTGCACTGCTACAAATGAGCGGGGACTCAGACCATGGGGCTATCTGACCCCAGTGCTTAGAGCATCCTCCCTACATTTGTGGGCATGATCAGCCTGTTTTGCTGGAGGAAGGCTGGGCACCATATACAGAGCCACAGGTGAGCTGGGATATTGGCTGACTCATCTCCAAGGCTGCACACTGGAAATAAAATGAGACTGCATCGCCCTTCATTGCACCACTGATCCGGCCCTTCCCAGAACCCCCCTGGGGCACAAACTTTCTGAGACCACAGCCTTGGAGGCAAGAACTCCACAACATTCTTCTACTCCATCCTAACTGCATTTGGAAAGGGACAAGCAAACACATTATCCCCCCAAACAAGAATGCAGGTGCTACAAACATCAAACGCAAATGCTCTCAACAAAGAAGTGCTGAAGGAAATCAGGCATCTGCGCTGCCAGGTCCAGGGTAGGTATGAAGTACCTGCTGGATGCTGGGTTGTCAGAAACCTGATTCCTTTTCCATGGTATAATTCTGAGGGGCTGAACACGAACCCCAGTTTACAGATGAGGGAACTGAGACTCAGAAAAATGAAATGACTTGTCGCAAATAAACCCAGAGAGTGAGTGGTGGAGCCAGGACAAAGGCTGTCATTGCCACTCCCGTGAGTTCTGTCACCAGCAGCATTCCCCTGGGAAGTGCTTAGAGGACCAGGCACCGTAGCAGCCTCCCCAGTCCTCCGTTTACACATCTGAGCAGGGCAGAGAGCAGAGAATACGTTTCCTTGGCCCCAGGAACTGTTTCCCTCCAGCGTTAGAGGTGGTCTGTGGCATGGCTGACAGCTGTGAGGCAGGACAAAGGAGCCTGTGCTGTCCGCGGATGCGGGTGTGAGGGTGTGAGGGACGCCTTGGAAAGCTGATGCAGACTCATGGGCAGTAACCGTCCAGTGATACGTTATCCGCCCTTGACCCTCACAAAGCAGAGCTCGGCGTCCCAAATTTTAGCTCCTACGGTCATGTTCACAAAATGACAACACGTCGCCACAGGTAGCCTGAATCCTGGCTACGGCGATCCATTATTATGCACTAGGCCAAATCACAAGGTGCAACAGCAAAATCTAGACTATCTGTGGAGAAAAGGACAATTTTACAGTCTGCTGGTAGGAACGTGGCTGGCATATTTCTGGAACGGCAGTGCGGTGGGGAGAGTCAAGTGCTTTTAAAATGTGCATATGGAGCAAACCTACCCCTAGGGATTCACTCTAAGGAATTAGTTTCAGAAAAGATGTTTGTACAAAGAGTCTCAGGGCACTGTTTAAACTAGCAAGAATTGGAAACAGTTTAAATGCTCAGCAATTGAGAATCAGCTAGGTAAATGATGTGTTAGATGATGGAATATTATGTTACCGTTACTATGCTGCTTTAAAAGAACATACCCTGCTAGGAAAAACAACTGCCCACGGTGAAGAAGAACCAGCTTGGGTTCTGGACTCCAACCGTATGGATACGAATACCGACTCCACTTTTGCTGGCTGTGTGAGTGCCAATAAGATGCTTAACATCTCTGAACTTCAGTTCCCCTGGATGGAAAATGGTCCATACTTCAGAGTTAGGATGATGGTTAAATCCATCAGTAAATGCAACATGCTTAGGGTTTTACCTGGCAGAAATGGTAACCAGTATTATATTGTTTGGTGGAAAAGAATCTGTGCAATAGAGTACTTAGATTGTGATATNCACGAGACAGTGAAAAGAGCGGGATTCTGGGTGCAGACACATCCCAGCTCTTTGGTGAACCTACAGTGTGTGCGTGTTAGCTGTTCAGTCATGTCCAGCTCTATGCAACAACATGAACTGAGTTTTCCAGGCAAGAATACTGGACTGGATTGCCAAGCCCTCCTCCAGGGGATCTTCCTGACCCAAGGATTGAACCTAGGTTTCTTGCATTGCAGGTGGACTCCACCATCTGAGCCGGATGGGGAGCCTGGTAAACCTATAGACCTGGCGCTAATAATCACTTCCTAGAGGACTATCCTGAGGATGAAATTACAGGCCACAATGCANCAAGCCCTCCTCCAGGGGATCTTCCTGACCCAAGGATTGAACCTAGGTTTCTTGCATTGCAGGTGGACTCCACCATCTGAGCCGGATGGGGAGCCTGGTAAACCTATAGACCTGGCGCTAATAATCACTTCCTAGAGGACTATCCTGAGGATGAAATTACAGGCCACAATGCACTGTGGCTGGCACACACAGAGGGGCCAACACAAGCTCCTCCTTCTCCTCTGGCCGCCCCCAGCTCGATGCTGCAGATCAGTCCATCGACTGTCATTAACACATCTTTCCTCCCACCTCCACGCCTCCTGCCAATCATTCCTCTACCTTGACTAAGTCAGCAGCATGCTCTGCGTGGGGTGTGTGGGGTGTGTGTGTGTATGACAGTGAGGATGTCTGTGCACGGACATATGCACGTGTGGAAGTTTGTGTGCACACACACGAGTGTGCATGTGAGCACCACAGACCCTAGGGAAGCAGCAGAGAGCTGAACTCAGATAGAGAGTTCAGCACCTAGAGACCAAACGGAGTCTAGAAGAAGGAGATCTTCCGCTGGAGACATCTCGATGGTCTCTCAGCACAGAAGAAAGAGGCCTCCAGAATGATGTGAAAATGTAAGGCAGACACTCAGCGGGACCCTATAAAGTGTTCCCAAGCCCTCCTCAGGAGGTTGCAAGGAAACCTGCTATCCAAGAAGCGAAAGATAATGACTCTTCACCTGGATCGGCCCTGGAGCAGAACCAACAGGCAAAGGAGGGCAGGTTCAGTGGAGAGGAGGGGTGGGGTGGGAGGAGACTGCAGCTGGGTTCTCCCATGATTCACGCCATGGCCGCTTTCCTAAAGCGTCCACAGGGTACAAAGTCAGTTCAGCTCTTGGCTTCAGGCCAGAGTGAACAGGATGGAGCTGACAAGGAGATAACGCAATGCAAGGGGCAGCAAGAGCACCTGCNAGCCCTGGAGCAGAACCAACAGGCAAAGGAGGGCAGGTTCAGTGGAGAGGAGGGGTGGGGTGGGAGGAGACGGCAGCTGGGTTCTCCCACGATTCACGCCATGGCCGCTTTCCTAAAGCGTCCACAGGGTACAAAGTCAATTCAGCTCTTGGCTTCAGGCCAGAGTGAACAGGATGGAGCTGACAAGGAGATAACGCAACGCAAGGGGCAGCAAGAGCACCTGGTGGGGAGACATCTTGCGTGTGCATGTTTGTGTGGCCACGAGCACAGGCCTGAGCCCTGAGGTTTTGCCTTGGTGGTTGGTCAAGTGAGGCTGCCCCTTACCTGGGTGAGAGGACCAAGATGCCAGAGCCACGCCAGGGCACTCGCAGCAGAACACAGTTTCTGATGGCTAGGCAGGAGGCCTGCAAAGTGACTTCTGCCAACGCTTACCTTCCTGCTTCTTGCACTCCTGTGCTCCAGAGTAACACAGGATAGTGAGGAGCAGATCTAGTGGTGCAGAGAAGGCCAAGTCCTTCCTCAGGCCATCAGCGCTCCCACCACAGCATTGCCTTCTCTTGGATTCCTAAACTTCCTTTACAGAATCTTCAACTCCTTTTCATAGAAAGCGTGACATGGAATGTGGGTGAGAGCAAGGGTCTGGAGATGAGCGGAGCAGGCCCTTCTTCTAGTGTCCTTGGCCAGGCCTCTGAACCCTCTTTGTCTGAGTCACCTCTTCCGGGAGACAGGAATAGCAATCCCCACCTTCTCACACGAAGAGACAGCACAAAAAGCGTCTGAGGCAAAGGAACTTGAACAATAAGACACTATCCTTGTGATTACGAAAATCATCACCGGCATCAGCCTTACAACTTAAAGTTTGGATTCTCATTTAAATGCAGTTTGGGGAAAATAACATTTGAAATTGTCCTCAGTCACCAGCCTGGTAAATAAGAAAACCNAACAATAAGACACTATCCTTGTGATTACGAAAATCATCACCGGCATCAGCCTTACAACTTAAAGTTTGGATTCTCATTTAAATGCAGTTTGGGGAAAATAACATTTGAAATTGTCCTCAGTCACCAGCCTGGTAAATAAGAAAACCTGTAAGATGGGGGTCCCAATCTTACTAATTCACTATCAATTTTTAAAACTGGAAAATGAATCCAGACAGTCCTTAAGACCTTCTTCAGCTTTAACATCCTCCAAGTTTATAATACAGACCAGTGGTTCTCAGAGAGTGTTCCCTAGACCAAAGCTTCAGCATCACCAGAGAAATGTAAATTCCCAGACTCTATTCCAGACCCACTGAATCAAAGACCCTAGGAGTGGGGACTACCAGTCTGTCTTCATAATCTCTCCAGGTGACCCTGATGTGTGCTAAAATTGGGATCCAATGATAGAAACCTCAGTGAAGTGAATTTCTGATCTTCTCTTGAGAGTAGGTTTAAGAAGGAAAAGAAGATCACGGCTCTAGGGTCTTGAGCCAGGGCCCAGAATGGGAGAGGGAAGTGCACAGAGTTGAGACCAAGATTACTCAAAGCAAACTTTAAAGGAGAGGCACACTTTACACCTTCTTCCAGAAAATCATTCTGCTTGATGCCTTCCCATCCATTCTCTTCCAAAATAGCTCAGGATAAACTCCCACAGTACAGACTGTGTCCATTTCTCAAGGAAATCAAGACTCAGAAAAGACTCCCCAAGACTTTAGAACCAGCCACTGTGGCACAGCATCATCCCAGGTCTCCGTGGCCACAAGTGGCCTTCCCTTATCCCACATCAAAAGTTCATCAGTAGCCCAAGAGCTCCCTGAGCAGCTGGCTCCTATCAGATTGCCAGATTCTGGACAAACTTTGCTAATGATGTCCACCTTCAGCACCTGAGCATATGTAAGCCTTGTAGCTGTTTTCCCTTTTAGGGCCTTTAGCACTCTAGGGAGAAAGAACCTTAGTGAACCAAGTACTGTCTCAGTGGGAGAGGTTTCTCACATCTCCCAGGGAGGAGAAGCTAGTTTGGTACCAAAGGAAAAAAAGAAAAGCCCTAATATGGAAGAATCAATAGCTCCTTCTGCAGAAGTCTGAAGTTGTACACCATCAGCAAAACTGGGGTCATAAACAACCTTCTCAGCAGGCCAAAGGGGACACATCGATTTTCAGTGGTTTTTCAAAACTTTAAATTGTCCCAACACCATGGTAAACAACAATCTAATCCGAGTTATTCCATGGGAAAGATTAAGAATGATCTAAAGAAAGAGTAATTTGGTTTGCTTAGATATTGAACAGATTAGGAAGAGACAAGAATACAGAATAAGAAAGGCTCAGGAAGAACGGGAAACAAACCCAGGAATGCATGAGCCCATGCAGCCCAGAGAACAGGCGTCCATGAGGTCAGATAGCCCGTGGAGAAGCCCAGAGACAGGGCCCTGAGATACTCCCTACGTGCACACAGGCATGAGCACACACACACGGGAGGATGCGAGCCCCTTGGCCATGCGTGTGCTTTTCACTGCCCTAGCTTAATGTCTGGGGTACAGTTGGTGCCAAATAAGCATGTGTACAGTGATAAACGCAGAATCTGAAGGCATGCCTACTAGAATCTGAGAAGCCTGGGTGCTTAAAGCAGGCTGCATCGGCTATGTCCTGGCTGCCCCTCCCAGTCTGCCCTCCACCCTTCCTTCTCCTGCAACAACTTTCAGAGGCTGATTTCATGGATAGTATCAGTGGTCACCTTGGCTTCTGGCTAAGAGTCACTTCCTAAGATTCAAGAATAAGGCAAATACTGAGACAGAAACAACAATCATGCCAGTAAGTACTGTTCATTCAGGCATATGTTCTCAGACTTGAGAGGGCCTGAGAATCCCCTCAAAGGCGTGTTCAAATATAGATGACTAGCCTCCCCTCAACATCCTTTCTCCAGCTTCTGATTCATTAGGTCTAAAGTAGGGACCATGAATTTCATTTCTACATGTTCCTGGATGAAGCTGATGCTAAAAGCCCAAAGAACACCCTGGAAAACTACTGTGTTAAAACTCACTCTACATCCATTCACACTACCTCTGGACTTTACAATAAATCTGGGAAGACCCAGTATCATTATTCCTACTTTTTCCAGATGAGATAACTTTGTTCAGAAGTTAGTTAACTTAGCCAAGATCTCATCTCTGGCACAAACCCAGTTCTCATTAACTCAAACAGCACACTCTATTCACTGGATGCTATGTGGTCTTAACTGAGCACTTGACTCCACCGAGACAAAGTGCCAGTGAGACTCATGAAGCTACACCCTGAGGCCAGCTTTCATTTGCTGCCTGCAGTCACATCTTGGCGTTTCTTTAGCCATAAAGGGTCTTTGGGAACTGGCAACTCAGACTATAAAGGACGAAGAGAGAAGCAGTAAAATTGTATGTGATCACGATTCATATTAAAAACTATCCTTTAATTGGTTCAGAGACCATCCCCGCAGGGCTTATGTTGAAGAGTTGTCTCATTCTCTAATCCCATTTGTAGCTAAGGATTCCTTTATGGCCTTTGCTAAAATGTCAGCCTTGAGGGAGAGAGAGAGAGAAAGGCTCTCGCAACAGCCTCTCACACTTTGAGGAGCCACAAAAGAGGTCACATCACATCCTGAGTGAAAAGATCCAAGTGGACTCCCCTCCCTCACAGACCCAGCTCTAAGCTCTACCTATCAGGAGGTACAGCTTCGTAAAGTCAAAGACTCAGATGAACCACCAGAGGGGCTTGCAGGGGCAGAGCCCTGACAGAGGACACCTGCATGGTCCAGGGACGCGGAGCACGCACTCCAAAGGGTAGCAATGCCTGCGCATCACACCCCCACATCACCAGCTAAGGTCTGAGACCTGGGCTGCAGGGAGAGCTTCACGACTCCTTCCAAGTGAAGATTCTTCAAATATCAGAAATACCAAATTTCACTGCTGAGAGTGCCCTTTCCCAGGCTCCTCACCACTCCTGTTTCCTCTGTCTGAGCCTTGGGAGGCATGCTCTTCTGAGCTCTTACTGTTATCACTCTTCCTGATTTGAGTCAATCCACCTCTCATTTCTCTCTCTGCCTCTCCTTGTCCGCTTCTGTTTCTGTGTGTCACACACACACACACACACACACACAGTCACACACTAAAATTTTTTAAAGTTAAGCTTCAAAGCCAATCTTAGTATCTCTATGTCAGAGAGTCAAGAGACTCCATCAGAGGTTCCCATCACAGTGGAAACAACTGCTTATCCCCAAAAAGGTTTTGTGTTGTGTTTTAATTTTGTTTTTTAAACTGAAGAATAGTTGATTTGAATGCCGTTAGTTTTGAGTGTACAGCATCGTGACTTGGTCTTTTGTTTGCTTTTTGAAGATTTATATTCCGTTGCAGTTTATTACAAGATATTGGGGGTAATTGGTATAGTCCCTGTACTATACAGTAAATCCTTGCTGCTTACCTATTTTATGCAGAGTACTTTGTATCTGTTAACCCCATACTCCTAATTTGTCCCTCCCCGACTCTTTCTCCCCTTTGGCGACCATGTTTGTTTATGTCTGGGAATCTATTTCAGTTCTGCACATACATTCATTTGTATTTTTTTAAACATCACACATAAATGATATCATACAGTATTTGCTTCTCTCTGACTTATTTCACTACGCATAATATTCTCTAGGTCCCTCCATATTGCTATAAGTGGCAATATTCCATTCTTTTTATGGCTGAGTAATATTCTATTATATATGTAAATACATGGAGGTAGAAAGAGTGCAATAATCTTCAGGCAAATTGTTTAAACTTTGAGTTTTACGTTCCTTATTTTCAAAATGGAAATATCAGAAGATGCCCTCAATGGTGAAAACAAAGTGTATGAACATAATACCACACACAGTAATTTCTTAATAAATGCTATTTTCCCTCTCCTCTTCTCTTTCTTTGTTCTTGGACAAACAACATTACACCAAGAAAATGGAAATAAAGATAAGGTAAACAAAAACTGCCAACAATTTGACTGACACAATAAATCAAAATTGTTCTCACCAGCTACTGCTTCTGGATTTTAATGTAACCAAAAACAAAACAATTCAGTTCAAAATACAAAAACTTAAGTCATAAAACTCAAAGCCATAATATTCAGTGGAACACACAGAATGGAATCAGCCCACATTTATAGCTAGCACTAAGGTGAAGTGTATGAGACCTGGGTACAAAGCAAATTACGGGGCAGAGGAAATCTGAAGAATAAAATCAGGCTTAGGTGGAGTGAACATCCTCCCACCCTTCTAATGAGGAGTTTGAAGATAATCAGCGTTAGCATGATGGCACGGATATTGGTTTGATTCCAGAGCTTGCCCTACCAAATTATAACAATCGCAAAAGAAAGTAATTGAAGAATTCATAACGAGATTTGCTTGGCAATGTTCAAAATCCAAAGCAAAGTCATTTTCTAAAGGAGGCACGGAGGGGGCTTTCCTCGATCTTTGCACTGTCTTATCCCAAACCAATCATCATCAAACAAAATTAAGCCGCAGGGCATTACGAGGGGCACAACTTAGTCAACTGCATGGAAACCTGCTTCAGGAGACTGACTGAACACCTGCCCTCCCCACCTTTCCTCAGCCCTTTTTGCTCTCCCTGCAACTAGATCCCAGCAGTCCTGCTCTTTCTTCTTGAAGAAAGATGCCCATGGGTGTATTTCCGAGTACTATCATTTCTTTTTCACTTACTGATTTTTTATTTTGCTTGATTTTTAAGAAGAGAAGCATTTGGATGCCCACGTGTGTCGCCCCTGCACCCACCTCTACTCTCGGCCCTGGGACAACACATGAGTAAGAGGCCCGACGCGATGGAGGCTCAGAGTCCAGACAGGATGCGACAGAGCAGGGCTATGAGGATGGGGCGGCATCTGATGAGCCCGGACTCTGGGAGGCACAGGGTGCTGGGAGCCCCTGACCCTGCCCTGAGAAAGGAGCAGCTTCGGTGGGGGNGGACAACACACGAGTAAGAGGCCCGACGCGATGGAGGCTCAGAGTCCAGACAGGATGCGACAGAGCAGGGCTATGAGGATGGGGCGGCATCTGATGAGCCCGGACTCTGGGAGGCACAGGGTGCTGGGAGCCCCTGACCCTGCCCTGAGAAAGGAGCAGCTTCGGTGGGGGTCAGGAAGAGCAAATGCTCCTGCTGAGGCCAGGGAGATAGCAAGAGTCAGCTTGGCCAACAGGGAAAGGGAAGGCTTTCCAAGCAGGAGGATCCTGGGTGTGTAGAGCAGGGGAGAGGGGAAGAAACCGCTCAGGCTTCCAGTGATGAAGACGCTAGGTAAGTGTGAGTGGGAGCTAAGGCTTCACTCTGATCACGCATCGCTTCTGTTTTTTGTAGCGTGTCACCAGGTAACAACGCAGCGTGAGAAAAGTACTGAGTTCAAACCCCGGGTTCGATATTGACTCAAACTTGATTTTCAGAAGGTCCCTTGCCCTCTTTAAACCCTAGTTTCCTAATTAATAAACAAGTTGTCTAGAAGTCCAGTTCAGCTAATTTAATGGCTGGAAAAAACTTAAATTCCCACCCTTGATCCATCCCAGGCCTCTTTAATGGCAGCCATTACTATTAAAGTAACCTTCTGATCACACACTGATGCAAGGCCCCAAAGGAAGGAAGGAAACTCTGGGTTAAATAAGAAAGGAAACACATATTTTTGAAATAACATACCGTACAAACCAGCCTTTGTTAAACCTAACTCAGTTTAAAGAGGAAAGCAGCAAGCACACTTACATATTAACTCAGCTCAGCACTACTAAATGAGTTGCTGCTGCTGAGTCGCTTCAGTCGAGTCCGACTCTGTACGACCCCAGAGGCGGCAGCCCACCAGGCTCCCCCGCCCCTGGGATTCTCCAGGCAAGAACCCTGGAGTGGGTTGCCATTGCCTTCTCCAATGCATGAAAGTGAAAAGTGAAAGTGAAGTCGCTCAGTCGTGTCCAACCCTCAGAGACCCCATGGACTGCAGCCGCCCAGGCTCCCCCGTCCATGGGATTTTCCAGGCATGAATAAATGAATGAATGGAAAGCTCAAACGTTTAAAGAGCAAGCCACTGTGTACTCATGTTTTTATGTTCATCAATTCTGATGAACAAAGGTAGGTATCTAACCATCTATTCAGTTTCCTCGAACGCACCAAAATTCATGAATTTTGCCTAATGTAGGCCAAGGAAAAAGTGAGTTGAAGAAAAAGTGATTTCTTTTCCATTCAGTCCCCAGAACAATAAAGCAAAATAAAATCAAAATACATATATACCTATATGAAGAGAAAGAGAAAGAAATTTTTATAAATCACAATAAAGGATTTTAGAAAGGCAGAAAAATACCAATTTATAAAAAGACTTTTCCTACTAAAGATAAATCCACAAGGATTTAATGGGAAAAAAAAAACCACTGAAGCCTGTATTCTTTTGATCCCCAAGATAGAATGTAATTTATTCAAAGCTGTGCTTCTGGCAATACTCAGTAATATTTTGTCGAGAGCTTTAAATGTTTATATCCTTTTTTGACACCATGTTTCCACTTTTGCGAATTTGACTTCAGGAAATAAATATAGTAACTGAACAACCATTAGGCAATAAGGTGCTTATTATAGTGTTATTTGTAATTTGTGAAAAATTGTAATAGACCCAAATAATATTCAAGAAGGAAATGTTTAATTTTACACATATTTGATGAAATATTAAGTAGCCACTACAATGGCTTTTAAAGTTTTACAACAGTGTTAGAAAGTGCAGGATAAAATATATTTTCTCTAACATCATAATTATCCAAAATATTTATAGAGATTTGAAAAGACTTCCCAGAAATACAAGAGTTCCTAGAGCTTTGTTTAGGTGGTTGAAAAAATATACATTTGATTGGTTCTTTTCTGTTTATTTTTAGAAATATTCTAACCTTTTAAAAATGGTGATATTTAAATGATATATATTTTCAAATTATAAATCTATAATCTAATTTTCCTTTCAAAACCTCTTATTTTAAGTGTTGGCATGGATTGGGGGATATTTAATCTAAGTGCCCTTGGAATTGGGTTGGACCACAGCTTTAAAGGGGCTTCCCTTGTGGCTCAGCCAGTAAAGAATCCTCCTGCAATGCGGGAGATCTGGGTTGGATCCCTGGGTTGAGAAGATCTCCTGGAGAAGAGAATNCAGGCTCTGAGTCCAGTTACTTGCCTTGCCTCTCAATCCCATCAGCACTAACCCTGAGGGCCCTCTGTTAGTTAGCTGGCCTCTCTGAGCCTCAGTTTCCAAATTCTTAAATAAAAAACAAAACAACACACACAGAGACACAAACACCAGGGTTAGGAGTAGAGGCCACAGCAGAGGCTGCTGTGAAGATGAAATGAGGTGATGGGTGTTCAGTTCTTAGAGCAGCGACTGATGTAAACTCAGTGGCCAGTAACTGGCAGCAGGCATTATTACAGGTCGGGGTCCTCAGTATGTGTGTGTTTTGTCAGTCAATCATGCCAGACACTTTGCAACCCTTTGTACTGTAGCCCATCAGGCCCCTTTGTCCGTGGGATTTTAAGAATACTGAAGTGGGTTGCCATTTCCTCCTCCAGAGGTTCTTCCTGACCCAGGGATCAAGCCTGTGTCTCCTGGATTGCAGGCGGAGTCTTCACCTGCTGCGCCATTAGGGGTCCTCAGCAGACAGAGCCAAAGCAGCTCCGTATCTGCATCCTCAGCACTAGACCCAGGGCTGCAGCCAGCCTGCCCAGCCTGCGCACAGAGGAGCCAGCAACGCAGCTAGCTTTCTCCTGTTCTGGAGAGACCCTCCATGGAATTCCTTCAGGCCCTGCTACATGGCCCAGAAACAGAGTTCTGTGTTCGTTTCAATACATTACAGATGAAAGAAAACATAAAATAACAAATTCGATGAAGAAATCTCTCTAATTATTGTTCATTATTTATATCTAATTGAAGCAAGATGTTCCTTTGCTTGAAGGGCCCCAAGGGTTGTAACTCTGCCGTAATTTGCCTGTAATGAAAGGAAGGGGGATCTTTTTTCCCCGCAGTTTTTATTTTTCTCATGGTAATACAAACAAACACAAGTCTTTGATGAATGGGAAACATCAGGATGAATTACACAGTTGATTCTAAATACTGGAACTGTTCTAAATTACTGCAGTTTCCATGAGCCTAGAATGGATGTGTAACTGCCAAGGAGTTCAGCACTACTGTTTCATCCCCACTTTTGAAATGGAGATTTCCTCTCTCCTCTTGGTATTTATTCATGACGGTGCCCCTTGTCAGAGGCTCAGGGAGCAGTTCTGGAATACAACCAGGCAGCCCCAACGCTAATGGCTTCATGTCCACTTCTGTCCTGGTAGAGGTCATTGCTGTCATCCCCAAAACACCACTGCTATCTTTGCTGAACCAGACCCATGGCTTCCATCCCTCACCACTCATAGCCATGGGTCTGTGTACAGGGATCTATTGCTCAGCTTTACAGATCTTTAATGAACATTCCCTCTTTCAAGGAAAATTTCCAAGCTCACTAACACATGGGAGGTACTACCATCATATTTCAGAGTGAATAAACCTATCTAAGGCTCTTTGGCGGAGAAGGCAATGGCACTCCATTCCCGTACTCTTGCCTGGAAAATCGCATGGGTGGAGGAGCCTGGTAGGCTGCAGTCCATGGGGTCACTAAGAGTTGGACGCGACTGAACAACTTCACTTTCACTTTTCACTTTCATGTATTGGAGAAGAAAATGGCAGCCCATTCCAGTGTTCGTACCTGGAAAATCCCAGGGACGGGGGAGCCTGGGGGGCTGCCATCTACGGGGTCACACAGAGTTGGACACAACTGAAGCGACTTAGCAGCAGCAAAAGCAAGGCTCTTTGGAGGCTTGCAAGAGGGCCCAACTAATCATGGAACCAAACTGTCATCACCCGGGGGCACTGACCCTCTTGTCCAAGGGCACAGCTTTGGAAGGGACACGGAAGGAAAGAACAAAGAAGAGCCAGCCAGCCAGGGTCCAAGTCAACAGTCAGCAAAAGTCAGATGTTCATATCCAATAGGACTCCCATTCAAACTAGCAAGGGAGGCTTAACCTGGAGAAGGCTCCAGGAGCAACACACTCGATCTAGCATGCTTCCCAAATTAGGCTCTTGAGCCACAACTGCTAGAAAGTGTCCGAGCACCCCCACCACAGAGAGATGAAGGAGATCTTCCTTTCACAGGTGGTGTCTCTCTAAACCCAAATCATGAATGATGCAACTGGCTGAAGTCATTCAACCACATGCCCCATCCACAGTTAACTAATTAGTTAGTGGGTACTCGGTAAAGCACAGAGGCAAGGCAAGTACATGGGCATCTTCAAGGGGTTCACAGTGATGGGTGATGAGTGGTGAGAAAAGTAAACCAATAGTAACTAAACAATGTGAGAAGTACTAGGAGAAAGCTGCTGCATGAGGGGTCTTGGAAGCAAAGGGGGGCAGCACCTAGCTCATTGGCCAGAGCTAAAGAAAGCATTTCTAGAAGAGTANGCATCTTCAAGGGGTTCACAGTGATGGGTGATGAGTGGTGAGAAAAGTAAACCAATAGTAACTAAACAATGTGAGAAGTACTAGGAGAAAGCTGCTGCATGAGGGGTCTTGGAAGCAAAGGGGGGCAGCACCTAGCTCATTGGCCAGAGCTAAAGAAAGCATTTCTAGAAGAGTAAGTTTGCCTGGGCACGCACTGACTAAGTGTCCCATGGAGGCATGCACATTTAAGCAGCTGAGCCTCAGCTCTGTGCTTGGCTGTCTGTCTCCTTACTTCACCTTTTTATTCATGATGAGGGTTATAATCTTCCCTTGGCAGAGTTTAGCCTCTCTTCCGTCTTTCCATTGAGCCAGTATCTTTTACCCTACTGAAGATCCCCCGGAGAAGGAAATGACAACCCACTCCAGTATTCTTGCCTGGGAAATCCCATGGGCAGAGGAGCCTGGCAGGCTACACAGCCACGGGGTTGCAAAGAATCAAGACAACTTAGCAACTAAACAACAAAACCTTATTGAAACTGGCAGGTGGCACCCACAGAGCTGCTCCTCTGTCCTGGACTGCTAGTTTGGGGGTCTTCTCCAGCTGCAAGCAGAGCTGACTCCCATGAGCACATCAGGCTGTCTTTCAGAAGCACTCTGTCAGCATCCCTTGCCTCTGAGAGCAGTTTCCTCCAATTGAACAGGCACCTCCTGAAGGCCCCACATCGTCTCCTTCAGCTGTGGCCAAGGACAGTCTACCCAGCCCAGCAGCACCTCCCTCCCGCCCCTCACCTTTCTCATAAATCAGTCTTACTATTTCCCAGATACATTTTCATTAACAAAGAGATAAATGTGTTTGCAGCATGAGAAAAATCAATAATACAGAATGTATAAATACAACTTTGCATGTTACAGAAATATTTACATTGGCAATGGAGATAAATACACTCACAACAAGAGGAGAATCAATATACAGTATGTGTAGAACAGATCTCAGCAACGACGAGGTTGCCATCATCACAGGCCTGATAAATCTCCTCCTTAAGGAGAAGAGGAAGGGGACTTCCCTGGCAGTCCAGACTGCAGCAGGCACAGGTTCCATCCCTGGGAGGGAACTAAGACCCCGTATGCCACAATTCAGCCAAAAAGCAAAAGAGACAGATAGAAAGAAAAGGAAGTGATGGAGTGGCCCCAAAGGCACAGGAGGGTGAGAAGGCCCATTCTTGTCATCTGGCGCTGTCGTAACGACAGCCTGCAGGAGCCTCTCCCATCGTTCCAGCAGCCCTGCTTTTTCTCTCTCATTTCTGACTCTACCAAAGAGGAGGCTGCACAAATCAGCTGGGAGTGCACGGTCAGGCTTCCACAGCCAGCCTCCAGGTCCTTCAGCAGTGGTGCTGCCCATTTCCCTGCCCTGCCTGAGTTTCTTCCCCAGGGCACCCCCATGCTTTGGGAGTCTCTGATCCTTCTCCTGTGCAGAGACGCCCACTGAGGCTCTGCCACATTTCCCATTCTCTCCACCCCAACCCTGGGTACTTCAAGGTGAACAGGACTTCGGGGAAGGCGAAGACACTCCAAGATGCTTCTCGACCTTGGGCTCTGAAAGGCATCGCAAGGTCCTTAGTCTTTCATTCATACAATGGGAAAAAAATAACCTATTTCCTGAGCATATGCTTCTATCAAGCATTGTTGTAGGTCTAAAGCTGCGAGCAGCACAAAGTCCCCCCTCGCATGGAGGCTGCACGAAGGAGGCAGGGAGAGAGAGCAGCACACATACGAACAGCCAACACAAACACCAACCATTATGAAAGGCGGGGCCAGCAAGCTTTCCGCGAAGGGACTCAGTGCAGGCACGCAGGCAAGAAGGGCCACACACCACTCTGCTGCACAGCCCTTGGTTTTGTGGGGGTTTTTTTGGAACACTATAAAAAAATGTTTCAAAAAAACAAAAACAATCTTAGCCTGCAGGCTGCAGGAAAATAGGCTGCCAGCCAGATGTGGCCCATGGGGGTGTAATCAGCCGACCCCCACTGTCACGTTTCCAGTGATGAAAAGTGCTATGAAGAGTCATAAAGCAGAGTAAGGATTAGAGAAAACGACGGAGGAGGTGATTATGTGCAGCAGGCGGGGGCTGTTTTAGCCATCGGAGCTGACATCGAGGGCGCCTGTTCCTGTTACCTTTTCTTGGGCTGGTCTGGGAGGAGGTGCGAGGAGAGACTGCTGAGGGCAGGGCTGAGACCTGGAGAAGCTGTGCCTTCTGAGAAGCAGAGACCGGCAGGCTCGGAGCTTATCAGCATCTCTTCCCTGGAGACCAGGGATCATCTGGGCCCCTCTGAGAGGCTGGAGCAGGCAATGCTGGCTATTGCATGGGGCTCCTTGGAGAAAGGCTGTGGTCTGAGTGGCTGCAGGTCAGTGCCCCAGCTCAGGAAACTGTCAGTTTAACACCAATGAGGACACTCAGTGACCCACCAGGACAGGAGCCGTGCAGGAAAGGCATCCCTGCAGGACGCAGGAGGCCGAGAGAGGGTCTGGGAAGGGGGGTGAGGATGGGCGGACTGGGCACTCACTGACGTGCGCTCACTCCCTCCTGCAATCTTCCTCCACATTCTCTTTTCTCTAATCCCATTTCTTTGATTACAATTGAAATTCAAAGAAAGAAAAAAAAACTTGATGCTTTTGTATACAGTATATTTCCATTCTTGTCAAAAGTTACCATTAAAAAAGGAGGTTAAAAAAAAAAAAGGAGGTAAGCATCAGGACGAGAACAGGAGGGAAGAGGTACTGAACAAAGGGAGATTTCCGTCTTTACAAATTTTTTCTGTAAAGTCTGCATTTTTTATGATGCAAAAATATAATAAACATGCGTGATCTGTTTAACAGATCCTCCTGCTGCCAAGTGTCAGTTCTGAGACTTGGAAATCAGCTGTGTGCTATCCTGTGTCCTCCATGTCCACTCACTCTGCCAACTGCAGCCACAGCCAAGATCCACTTGGAAGAGAGGGGCCTCTCTCCTGCCCTTGAACGCAGGCCCTGCAGGCTTTAGGGAGCAGGCTCCCAGGGGCTCTGGGAGTTGAATCTTCCATCCCCAGAGTTAAGACCAACATGCCAGGCTTAACCCCATGGAGTCTGAGCCATCCTGGGCATCCAGGGCCCATCAGAACCAAAGTGGGCTGGAATTTCCCTTATTTGCACACCTTCTATTTGGATTCTCCCAAGCCCAGTTTCCCTTGGCTGCCAAATCCGACCGCGGTGGCCAGACAAGTTTTTGAAAGAAGGGTATATGCCTCTTATGCGCTTCCCATGTCTACAAGAAACACCCCAAATCCTCACATATCCTGAAAGATCACACATGGTCTGGACCCAAGAGCTTGCTCTCACCACATGGGCTGCCCTGCCTTCCTGCCTTGGGGGCTTGCAGCTGTGTATTACGCTCTTCCTTCACAT
>SJYA01003065.1:325540-363805 GCA_006410615.1 Neotragus moschatus | reverse complement strand
CCGTATGCCACAATTCAGCCAAAAAGCAAAAGAGACAGATAGAAAGAAAAGGAAGTGATGGAGTGGCCCCAAAGGCACAGGAGGGTGAGAAGGCCCATTCTTGTCATCTGGCGCTGTCGTAACGACAGCCTGCAGGAGCCTCTCCCATCGTTCCAGCAGCCCTGCTTTTTCTCTCTCATTTCTGACTCTACCAAAGAGGAGGCTGCACAAATCAGCTGGGAGTGCACGGTCAGGCTTCCACAGCCAGCCTCCAGGTCCTTCAGCAGTGGTGCTGCCCATTTCCCTGCCCTGCCTGAGTTTCTTCCCCAGGGCACCCCCATGCTTTGGGAGTCTCTGATCCTTCTCCTGTGCAGAGACGCCCACTGAGGCTCTGCCACATTTCCCATTCTCTCCACCCCAACCCTGGGTACTTCAAGGTGAACAGGACTTCGGGGAAGGCGAAGACACTCCAAGATGCTTCTCGACCTTGGGCTCTGAAAGGCATCGCAAGGTCCTTAGTCTTTCATTCATACAATGGGAAAAAAATAACCTATTTCCTGAGCATATGCTTCTATCAAGCATTGTTGTAGGTCTAAAGCTGCGAGCAGCACAAAGTCCCCCCTCGCATGGAGGCTGCATGAAGGAGGCAGGGAGAGAGAGCAGCACACATACGGACAGCCAACACAAACACCAACCATTACGAAAGGCGGGGCCAGCAAGCTTTCCACGAAGGGACTCAGTGCAGGCACGCAGGCAAGAAGGGCCACACACCACTCTGCTGCACAGCCCTTGGTTTTGTGGGGGTTTTTTTGGAACACTATAAAAAAATGTTTCAAAAAAACAAAAACAATCTTAGCCTGCAGGCTGCAGGAAAATAGGCTGCCAGCCAGATGTGGCCCATGGGGGTGTAATCAGCCGACCCCCACTGTCACGTTTCCAGTGATGAAAAGTGCTATGAAGAGTCATAAAGCAGAGTAAGGATTAGAGAAAACGACGGAGGAGGTGATTATGTGCAGCAGGCGGGGGCTGTTTTAGCCCTCGGAGCTGACATCGAGGGCGCCTGTTCCTCTGTTACCTTTTCTTGGGCTGGTCTGGGAGGAGGTGCGAGGAGAGACTGCTGAGGGCAGGGCTGAGACCTGGAGAAGCTGTGCCTTCTGAGAAGCAGAGACCGGCAGGCTCGGAGCTTATCAGCATCTCTTCCCTGGAGACCAGGGATCATCTGGGCCCCTCTGAGAGGCTGGAGCAGGCAATGCTGGCTATTGCATGGGGCTCCTTGGAGAAAGGCTGTGGTCTGAGTGGCTGCAGGTCAGTGCCCCAGCTCAGGAAACTGTCAGTTTAACACCAATGAGGACACTCAGTGACCCACCAGGACAGGAGCCGTGCAGGAAAGGCATCCCTGCAGGACGCAGGAGGCCGAGAGAGGGTCTGGGAAGGGGGGTGAGGATGGGCGGACTGGGCACTCACTGACGTGCGCTCACTCCCTCCTGCAATCTTCCTCCACATTCTCTTTTCTCTAATCCCATTTCTTTGATTACAATTGAAATTCAAAGAAAGAAAAAAAAACTTGATGCTTTTGTATACAGTATATTTCCATTCTTGTCAAAAGTTACCATTAAAAAAGGAGGTTAAAAAAAAAAAANGCACTCACTGACGTGCGCTCACTCCCTCCTGCAATCTTCCTCCACATTCTCTTTTCTCTAATCCCATTTCTTTGATTACAATTGAAATTCAAAGAAAGAAAAAAAAACTTGATGCTTTTGTATACAGTATATTTCCATTCTTGTCAAAAGTTACCATTAAAAAAGGAGGTTAAAAAAAAAAAAGGAGGTAAGCATCAGGACGAGAACAGGAGGGAAGAGGTACTGAACAAAGGGAGATTTCCGTCTTTACAAATTTTTTCTGTAAAGTCTGCATTTTTTATGATGCAAAAATATAATAAACATGCGTGATCTGTTTAACAGATCCTCCTGCTGCCAAGTGTCAGTTCTGAGACTTGGAAATCAGCTGTGTGCTATCCTGTGTCCTCCATGTCCACTCACTCTGCCAACTGCAGCCACAGCCAAGATCCACTTGGAAGAGAGGGGCCTCTCTCCTGCCCTTGAACGCAGGCCCTGCAGGCTTTAGGGAGCAGGCTCCCAGGGGCTCTGGGAGTTGAATCTTCCATCCCCAGAGTTAAGACCAACATGCCAGGCTTAACCCCATGGAGTCTGAGCCATCCTGGGCATCCAGGGCCCATCAGAACCAAAGTGGGCTGGAATTTCCCTTATTTGCACACCTTCTATTTGGATTCTCCCAAGCCCAGTTTCCCTTGGCTGCCAAATCCGACCGCGGTGGCCAGACAAGTTTTTGAAAGAAGGGTATATGCCTCTTATGCGCTTCCCATGTCTACAAGAAACACCCCAAATCCTCACATATCCTGAAAGATCACACATGGTCTGGACCCAAGAGCTTGNCTTGAGAGGCCCCTGGACAGCAAGGAGATCCAACCAGTTCATCCTAAAGGAGATCAGTCCTGAGTGTTCATTGGAAGGACTGATGTTAAAGCTGAAACTCCAATACTTTGGCCACTTGATGTGAAGAACTGACTCATTTGAAAAGACCCTGATGCTGGGAAAGATTGAGAGCAGGAGAAGGAGGGGACGAGACAGGATAAGATTGGCATCACCGACTCAATGGACACGAGTTTGGGCAAACTCAGGGAGTTGGTGATGGACAGGCAGGCCTGATGTGCTGTGGTCCATGGGGCCACAAACAGTCAGACAGGATTGAGCAACTGAACTGAGTATAATGGAATACAAGTGCAAAAATGACAGTGTTCTCTGGACAATGATAGGGTGCGAGTATGTGTGAGATGAGCAGTTGGGCACGTCTGTACATGGGCAGGGTGGAGGATACCGAAGAAAGCTGTCACACTTCTTTTCGAAGGCAGGGCTGAGAGGCCGCAGCGAGGCCATGTGCTTGCATGCAAGTGTGCACGCATGTCTACGCCTGTGTGTTCAGGGCCTGGGAATGTGCACGCGTGAGGCTTCCCTGATGGCTTAGTGGTAAAGAATTGTCTGCCAATACAGGAGATGCAGGTTCAATCCCTGGGTCGGGAAGATCCCCTGGAGAAGGAAATAGCAACCCAGTCCAGTATTCTTGCCTGGAAAATCCCATGGACAGAGGCCTGGCAGGTTACAGTCCGTGGAGTCTCAAAAGTCAAATGCGACCTAAAGACTAAACAACAACAAGAAACAAGCATGCATGCATGTACAAGGAAGACCCCCCAAGACAGAAGGAAGACAGGAAGGGGCAGAAGGTGTGACTGGAGGGCCGGGAGACTCAAGAGCCACTTGCTATGACAAAAGCAGCAGTGGAACGGCGACCTCACAGGAGGAAGATGTGGATGAGGAGGAAACTAACCACAGCAGCTCCTGCAGGGATCACAGCGCGTGAGACCCTTGCCCACTCGAGCACGCCGACGGGCCGTGGTGGCCAGCACTCCTCGTGCAAGAAAGCGGAGACTCGGGCCTTTCCCACGTGGGAAAACCGGAGAGGAAACCCTAGCACATGTGAGTCTGCTGTTGAACACAAACCCAGCCGTAATTAACCACGAAGTGACGAGATGCTAGTCATTCTGCATCAGTCTGTAGAACGATCACTTTAACAAGGCTATGAACTCTGATGANAGACTCGGGCCTTTCCCACGTGGGAAAACCGGAGAGGAAACCCTAGCACATGCGAGTCTGCTATTGAACACAAACCCAGCCGTAATTAACCACGAAGTGACGAGATGCTAGTCATTCTGCATCAGTCTGTAGAACGATCACTTTAACAAGGCTATGAACTCTGATGAAGAGGTTGAGGAAGGGGAGCTGGGAGGACAAAGGAATTACATGTTCTGATATTGACGAGGCTTCCGTGGCTCAGGGATGAATGAGGCTCCACTTTGTGCCAAGTGCTGTGTGAGAGCTGACTCGTTTCATCTCTGGAATCACCCATTGTGGTAAGTTATTTGGCCCCTTCCTCGATGAGGAGATGATGAGGTTTTGAGGGCTGACCCCATTCCAGGGCCCGGCTGGGCTTGCTGGTCTGTGCGATGCTGAGCTTCCCCAGGCCTGTAGCTCGGAGACACCGGAGAGCTCCTCCCACATCAGCTCCAACTGCAGATGATGCCCCTGCTGGGCACCGTTCAATCGCAGCTGGTCCTCCCGAGCCAAAGGCTCTTCTAGCTCCATTAGCAAGGCCAGGTGCCAGCCACACCACCCAGAAGACCCACGAGCCAAATGGCCCCAACCCGGCACTCTCTCTAGCTGGTGACAGACTGTCTGCTTCACTCCCCAGGTGGATGCCATCGGAAGCCACCTGTGCCTGTCCAGAGGAACAGCGCCCACCGCTGCAGCTCTGGGATGCTGGCAGAGCTCCGCCGTGGTCCGGCTTCTTGTTCTCTAAGATAATCATTCATCCTGTTAACTTCTTAGGGTTTGGGCAAGATACTCGGGACAGATCTCCAGCGTCCAACATGAGACTATGGGATGGGAGCAAAACACCCAGCTGGGGAACACTAGATAAAGCACCAAGGAGGAATTCTGGAATTCTGTGGTTTCTACAGGCAGGTGGACAAAGAGAAGGATGCTGGCACTTAGGGAGGCACCCAAGTACGTGCACCCTTTCCTGGTGCTATTGTCTCCTCTTCCACGGGGTCCTCCTAGTCCTGGGTGGAAGTCATCTCAGTCCTCACTCTCAGGACCCTGAAAGGTGAACTAACGTCCCTAAGAATTAAAGACTCACACCAACTTACCCATGGTCACGCGGCATCAGCACTAGAGCTGCGTATGTACATTTGTCTGTTCTGGCTGCAAAGCCTGCCTCTACACCTTGCCTGATGCCTCCTGAGAAATGGGAGCAAATCAGGGAAGCACCATGGGCCAGTTTGGTGCTATTATATAACCTGGGAGTCTGGGCCTGGGCCCTGGGTCTTGCCCAGAGGACATGGAATCTCCTTGCTCTGAGGAGGCACCCTTACCGGTGTGACCCCACAGTGCAGCGGTCCAGGGCTTCAGGGCGGTTGTCAGACTGTGGTTGTATCACACTGCCCTGCTAGCTCTGTGACCCTGGATAAGATGCTCAGCTTCTCTGTGCATTGGTTTCCTCATCTATCCAACAGCGGTGCTCACAGGACTGAGTGGATTCAGGCAAAGCCCTGAGGATGGTGCTGACCCTGGGAGAAAAGCAACGCTTGCCCCAGTTACCCAACTGTGGCTGCTTAGCGGCTAAATCATGTCCAGCTCTTTGGCAACCCCATGGGCTGTAGACCCTCTCTCCTGGGCTATAGGCTCCTCTCTCTGTGGGATTTTCCAGGCAGGAATCCTGGAGGGGGTTGCCATTTCCCCCTCTAGGGGATCTTCCCGACCCAGGATCGAACCTGCGTCCGCTGCGTTGGTGGGTGGATTCTCTCCCACTGAGCCACCTAGGAAGCCCCAGTGACTCAACTATTCTATATGAAATTAGGCTGTGTCGTGGTTATAAACTGTCATCCTCAGGACAGGCCCAGAAGTGGCTGGTTTAGCTAGCATGATGTTCGTGTCGAATTTGAAATTTTTTATTACTTTTTTTTATTTAATTGCAAGATGATTGCTTTACAGAATTTTGTGGTTTTCTGTCATACATCAACAAGAGTCGGCCAAAGGCACACCCATGTCCCCCACTTCCCACTCCTCCCTTCCATAATGAGGACCTGTGACTTCTGGGTTGTCACATGCTCCAGTGGTCTCCTTGCTCTTAGACCCACCCGGACACTCTCTGCCTTGCTCTGTAAGCAGCTATGATTGAAACCCCTGGACAAGACGATATCTCAGGTCTCCCCGACTCTGACGTTTCACAAACCTGTGGCCTGGGCTGGAACTCAAAACCTTGCCTTACTTAGGATTCTCTCTTCTGACAAAGTAGTGGCACCATGGACTGTTTGCTCTGAAACATGAATATTTTGTCTGAAAACTGGATTCTCATTTTGCAGTGTCTACAGGGACTCAGGACTACCATGGGGAGGATCCCACAAAGAAGAGGCTTCTAGCAATTAAAAACCCAGTTTGACTGGATGCCGGAAGCTTTGCCCCTGTGGGAAGCCAGCAGCCACCTTCCCAGAAGCAGGGACTGTGGGAGTTGGTCTCCAAGTCACACCAAGGCTGAGGCCAGAACCTACTCAGTGGAGCAAAGCAAATTAACCACCTTCAATGTCATTCACTCAGGCCTCTGTGGGCTTCCCTGACTCTTAGCAGCATAATATTGTCCCCACGGTGCCTTGGGATAAAAGAAAGTGCACAAAAAACAGCCACAAACCCAAAGGGAACCCAACTCCTTCTTCAGTGGAACAGGGAGAGTGGATGGTGAATTTTAGGAGGATGGTGGCTGTCATCTTCAAGAGAAAAAGCATTTCCTGGGAACCCTCAAAGGACTGTGTTGTTCAAAGCTGGGGTGCCCTGTGCCTGCCACCGCTTCAGATTTCCATGTCTGCCAAAATCAAGGCTCTGTCTGAAATGCTCCCCTCCTGCCATGTTCAGAAGCCGTCCACATTCACAGCTACTTCCTGTGTTTCCTGGGAGTCAGACCCTAGAGTTCCAGGATCAGGCTGTGCCTAGATCTCTACACCCAGATTGCAAGAGTCACTCAGGAGACAGGGCCCCTCCGCTTGGCTGAGTGGATGACTGATGTTTAAGCACACATCTTTGCTGCCACAACCATGCCTCTCTCTCCTTCTATTCCAGATACACTGATCAGGTAAACAAGAGGATTCTTGCACCTCTCTCTAAAGGCATTTCTGAAAACATCCTCCGTGGATTTGATCATCCAGGCNGCAAGAGTCACTCAGGAGACAGGGCCCCTCCGCTTGGCTGAGTGGATGACTGATGTTTAAGCACACATCTTTGCTGCCACAACCATGCCTCTCTCTCCTTCTATTCCAGATACACTGATCAGGTAAACAAGAGGATTCTTGCACCTCTCTCTAAAGGCATTTCTGAAAACATCCTCCGTGGATTTGATCATCCAGGCTGGAAGGAGCAAAAGGAGAAGGGCTGAAAGGACACTGGCAGGAGGGGAGGTAGGAAAGGGCTTGGATGCAAGGGCGAGGGACTTCACAAGCCAAGCGATGGTGTGAAAAGACCAGCGACTGAGCAGAGGGAAAAGCTGGTCATCCTGCGGAGCCCCAGCTCTCTCCCAGCCCCACGCATTGCTGCCCATCACTTTCCCAAATCTCCTCCCGCCCCGTACATCCAATGCTAATCTCCTAAACCACTGGACTGGTCCCCCGAGGAAGAGGGCACATCTTCCTGTGCCCGAATGGAGCCCTGGGCAGCACTGTTCTGTGGTCAGTCCTGGTGGGAAAACTGGGCTGACCACCCAGAGCTGGACCTTGCACTGTGGGCAGCCTGCTCCCTGCTATACCAGGTGACAAGGTTCTAGCAGGAGGCTGTGATGAGTTCTGACTATGCTGCTGTCTGGACAGAACTCCCTGGCTAACCATTCTCCTCAGAACCAAGTGACCCCTTGTAAACATGACTCTGTGCTTTGTGGGACCGTGTCCACCTAGTCCTCCAGCCACCATCCCTACATTTTATGTCCCCAAAGTGGGTTCTCAAGCCCACCCCACTTTCCTTCACTTCTAACCCTTCCTGTTTGCCACATGGAACACATCTCCTTCCGAAACACACAGGCGCCTTCTCATATTCTGGGTCTTGGGTTATATATCACTACATCCAGGCTTCAGTCTAAGACATCCCCCCCACATCACAGGCTGAATGGTGCCCCCTGCCCCCAAATAGATATTTTGGAGTCATAATTCCCAGTACCTCGGAATATAACCTTACGTGGAGACAGGGTCTTTGCAGCCGTAACCAAGTTAAATGAGGTCATTAGGGGGAGCCCCAACCCAATGGCTTCCTGGGTGGCTCCGTGGTAAAGAGTCCGTCTGCCAGTACAAGAGATGCAAGTTCGACCCCCGGGTCGGGAAGATCCCCTGGAGAAGAAGATGGCAACCCACTCCAGTCTTCATGCCTGGAGAATCCCACGGACAGAGAAGCCTGGCGGACTACAGTCCATGGGATCGCAAAGAGTCAGACACAACTAACCTCACTCAACAACAACCTAACTCAACATGACTGGCGTCCTTATAAAAAGGGGAAATTTGGACACAGAAAGTCACACACACGAGCGGAACGCCTTGGGAAATGAAGCAGACATCAGAGGAGTGCCTCTGCAAGCCAAGAAATGGCAAAGATTGCCAACAGACCACCAGAAACAAGGAGAGACGCATGAAACAGACCCCCACACGCAGCCCTCAGAAGGGACCACTTCTGCCATCACCTTGGACTTCTAGCCTCCAGAACTGTGAAGACAAAAAAATCTCTGCTGTTTAAGCCACCCAGCTCATAGCACTTTGTGATGGCAGGCCCGAGAGACTAACAAACCTCCTCCCCACGTGCTCTGACAATCACCACCCTTCCTATCCTGGCACTTGTCCCACCATCCTGAGTCCCTGGTCTGCCTGCCCCTCTGAATTGCCAACTGCCACTCCATGAAGGTGGAGACCACGTGTCTGTCACTCAGAAGTTTAGTCTTTAGAGCTTAACACAGCACCAGGCACATATAGCATAAATGAGCTCTCTGGTGCAGGAATGTATGCAGCAACAAATGAGCGAGGAACGGGGTGAATAAATGACTTAATAAGTGAGTGACTGAAGAAAGGAGTGAGTGAGTGAAGAGGACGACCTCTGGTTATGGGCAACTCTTGCAAAATGGCGGTTGTGTCAGCTGCGTGGAGACAGTACGGCAGCCGTGTCACTCCGCCGACGCCCAGCCCAGTCTGGGTACCACACATGCTCAATGGCTGCTAGGTGGATGAATAAACGCATCAATTAGCCTATGAAGAGACTGGGGATTTCACAAAATGTAGAAGGCACTTTCCTCTGTGAGTTCACTCCTGGTGTCACATTCATTGTGATGAACTTAACCACATGGAACAGTCACTTGAATTTGACTTGACAGAGGTCAATTCTCAGCAAGGAGCTCCTAATGGGAAGTCAAGGAGCAGAGTCTGAGAGCCCACACGTAAAAGCCTCCAACAAGAGGAATCGTACTGTTTAAAGAACACCTACTATGTGTCAAGCACCTGTCAAATCCCCAGGAAACTCAAGACAAATATGAACATCTCAATTTTCCTCTGAAGAAGCCAAGGCATACGAAATAGGGGATTTATCTGCGGCCTTGCAGCCAGTAGGGGTGTGAGTAAAGATTTCCTCCTAGAGGTGTCTGCTGACTCCAAAATGTCCTTCCCTTGGAATCAAAGGATTACGTTGAGGCTGTTCTTAGACTCAGGCCTCCCAGGGGGCTCAGAGGTAAAGAATCCACCTGCCAGTGCAGGAGACCTGGGTTTGATCCCTGGGTCAGAAAGATCTCCTGGAGAAGTAAATGGCAACCCACTCCAGTATTCTTGCTGGGATAATCCCGTGGACAGAGTGGCCTGGCAGGTAATGTCCATTTGGTCCCAAAGAGTCGGACACAACTGAGCATACATTTGTGTAGATGTAGACTCACAATCTGTTTTCAGTTTTTAATTTCTTGTAATGCCTGAATGTATTCATGTTTTATCATCCTGCATGGGCTGATGAATCATTTTCAAGTCCCAGCCAAACTTAACTGTGCCTGGGGACCCAAGGGATGAGCTCAGTCTCTTTGCTTAGAACTGAGCTTGAAGCTACAGCCTTGGGTATCTTGGAGATGGTGGTGGCAGAGATAATAGACTCTGAGGTTTCATTTCCCCAGAGGAAATGAAAATCAGGAGGGGATATCAGGTCCCCTCTCAGCTTGAAGACTTTCACTTTTCTAGCATAAATATCCTTTTAAATGATGTACAGCAGTGAAAAGCTTTGACTTTGGTTCAAACAAGCTTATGTTTGAATCTAGTCCCAGCTGCCCACCAGTTGTGTGGACTGGTTCTCTGCCTCAGTTTCCTCATCTATAATAACAGTTCAACAGGGTAACAATTAAATGATAAAAGTTATGTAAAGCACTTAGGCAACTTCTAGCACATACCTAGACTTTTTAACTCTTTCTCCAATAAATAATATGCAGCAATGTTATCATTATAATTATTACTATCATTATTATTATTTGGTGTTGCTGTGGAAGTAATTTCCCTTACAGAGTAAGGGGAATGGGTGATTGATATTCAGGAGACTCCTCTCTTGGGCTCATACACTATAGTTTCCCTTCCATACAATCAAAGCCCTCAATGGGCTTCTCTTGTGGCTCAGCTGGTAAAGAATCTGCCTGCAATGCAGGGGAGCTGGGTTTGATCCCTGGATTGGGAAGAGCCCCTGGAGAAGGGAAAGGCTACCCATGCCAGTATTCTGGCCTGGAGAATCCCATGGACTGTATAGTCCTTGGGGTTGCAAAGAGTCGGACGTGACTGAGAGACTTTCACTTCACAAGGCTCTCCAGTCCCAGGGTCACACCTGGGCTGTAACCCAAGACATGCACGCACAGCCCTGGGCTCAGGATGAAGAACATCAAGAACACTAACATACAGATCCAAAGGCCTCGAAAGAAAGCCCCTGTTCCACATTGCCACTCTCCTCCGCTTTTTCTCGTGATCACAAAGGGTTAACGTGGTGAAGAAAGCATGAAATCCTCGTTCTTATGATATTAATTAAATTGAAAACTGCAGATGGTGTTTAATAACAATTTAGTCCCCGCAGGATCCAGGCACTTTACCTAAATCAAACATATCATAAAGTTGGCATGAGAGTCACAGAGCCTGGCCTTGCCACATCTGGCCAGGGACACGTCCTCACCGAGAATGAAAGTAACAAACCAGCTCTACCACTTATGCAGATGTGGCCTTAAATGGCTTGACAGTCAGATTCCACCCCCCCACCTTCTGGAGCCAAAAATAAAGGAGTATTGATTGCAAAGATTAATAACGGAGCTCAAGAAGGAAAATGGTGCAAAACACCTTTTTCTCTCCCTTCGTGATATAAACGCCTGCCACCCCTGCAACCTAATTTTGTCACCCAGCACACGGGAGTGTATTAATTAAAGTGACACCAAGGACAGGAAAATCTGAGCTCTTGGGTGATGACTAGAAATACATAAATATGCATCTCCAGGCTGTCTCGAGGAGAGAGGCACGTTGCCAGGCAAGATCAGCATAATTCCACCAAGGGGAGGGGGGAGAGGAGTGCACACAGCTTACCCTGGAGGTCACGGCTGTGGTTTTTGCAAATAGCTCCCCAAACCAGACAGAGAAACTAGACCAACAGCGACTAGCTGCTATCCCACGTCTACAGAAAACTAGGCCATCACTTTTGTAAATGTCCCCTGATATGGCCTGCGAATTTAGCTCAGACGCTAAAGACTCTCCCTGCCAATGCAGGAGATCCAGGTTTGATCCCTGGGTTGGGAAGATGTTCCAGATAAGGGAATGGCAACCCACTCCAATATTCTTGCCTGGAGAATTCCATGGACAGAGGAGCCTGGTGGGCTAAAAGTCAGTCCATGGGGCTGCAAGGAGTCAGTCATGACTGTGCAAATAATACACACCTGATATGGCCTGGGGAGTAGCTCATATTTAATGGGAAAATCATGCTCTCAATTTTCACAAGATACTGACACAGAGTGGCATCATCCTGGATGAAGAAACTGAGGCTCAGGATGGCTAGTCTATGGCTCAGCAGAATTCAAGACCATGCTTGATTTAAATCACTGCCTGGCAATGTTTTGATCAAATGGGAGGCATCCAAAGCCAAGGAATAAAGAGAAGATTTTGTCCAGGGGACCAGTCCTGTGACAGCCCTTCTGACTGGACGTCCCTCCAGGTCAGAGCTTCCTTCTGCAAGCCTGTGGCCTGTGGCCGCCCCTCCCCACAGCAGAGGTTNATTTAAATCACTGCCTGGCAATGTTTTGATCAAATGGGAGGCATCCAAAGCCAAGGAATAAAGAGAAGATTTTGTCCAGGGGACCAGTCCTGTGACAGCCCTTCTGACTGGACGTCCCTCCAGGTCAGAGCTTCCTTCTGCAAGCCTGTGGCCTGTGGCCGCCCCTCCCAACAGCAGAGGTTGCACTAAGACTTAGACGTCGTAGCCAGGGAAGCTCTTCTCCCTAGAGAGCGGCTGGCACCAGCAACTCTATGGAGAAGAACTAGAGTTAGCTGGGGTTAACTTGTAAGGCATGAGTAGATGAGACTGGTGGATGACGGTAGAGACTCCACATTTACACTGCTTTATTTAGGTCAATTTCACTGTAGTCAGTAAACCAGTTTTAACAGCCAGTGGTGCTGTGTGTCCTGATTTCAGCTCCTATAGAAGGTGGGACCTTACCTCATCCTGAGCTCCCTCACTGTCATTACCTGTTAGGCGTCTCCACCGGGACATCCATGAGCATCTAAAACTTATCTGGTCTCAACTGCTCCTCCACTGCACACCTCATGTCAGGTCAGGCATCACCAGCCACCCAAGCCCTGAAGCCAGGACCTGGGCTGCCCTGCATCCTCCTTCCAGCTCTTCTCCCATCTGTCATATCCCAAGAGGCATGATCAAGTTGACCTCCTCGATCTTTCTCAGACTTCCCTCCCCCTCCAACAGCATGGCTGCCCTAGTTCAGGAAAACACAGAGCATGTTCACTGGGCTGTAAGGAGAAGAGAACTAAGCAGAAGTGGAGAGGAGCAGACAGAATCAGCTTCGCTAGTCTCATTAAGAGCAGGAAAGCAGAGTAGATTCCACCCAGCATCCTTCTGTGGCCCTCATGTCACAGGGGCAGGAATTCTGACATGTAACATTTCTTCTTTAATTAAAGTCTTGTATTATATGTCTCATATTAGCTTGCTTCTTCCCCTAATAAGCAAATAAGAGGAGATTATTAGTGAGTGGTTACTATGCATAGAGTACTGTTGTGAGTATCTGCAGAATGACTCTTTCAGGTAGAGCCTATTATTATTCTCAATCTACAGTTACTTCAGTTACCCAAAGTCATTTCTCCATTAAATATTGGATCTCCAGTGTGAGTTCAAGCAATCTGGCTTCCTAGCCTGCATTCCTTCCAGGCTTTAAGTGCCATGAAAATGTTCCACAGGTCAGCCTTCTTCCCCAGTAGGTCCTAGAACTGACGCAGTGCCTGGAGCACACAGGTGATCAGTAAAGAACTGGAGAGCGGATGAGCCCAGATGCTCCTATGGCAGTGTGTGCCATCACTGGAAGCCCTGGTAATGGCTCCGAAACACTCTGTTCCTCACCTCCGTGATGTGGCTTCCCTGTCCTGCAAGAAATGGCCCCTCCTCCTTCCCCACCTTTCCATCCACTCGGGCCGAACCAGCACTCTCCCTGGGAGGGCATGCCCCATCCCCACAGTCCCCCAAGCAACAGGCAAGGGCCAGCTGTCCAGAAATCACACCATCTCACCAGCCAAGTTCCCCACCCATCCCTGCCATGTTCAGCGGAAAAGCCTGTGCCAACCTGCTGTGTGTCTGGACCATCATTAGTATGAGATAAAGCACACTAGCCACACAAGGGCATCAAGCACACGTCCACATCCCACAGCCCGTCAGACACGGGAGTCAGGAACACCCTGACAAAGAAGCACCAAGAGGAACCCTAAAGCAAGAAAGGAGCCACCAGCCCTGTCCCTCTCAGCCAAGAGCAGGGAGGAGAGTAGGAGAGAGCAGTTCACAAGGAGACCAGGCACCCTGCCGGGGATGGGCAATGGGCTGTATGGCTCTGGAGTGTGTGTGTGTGTGTGTGTGTGTGTGTGTGCGCGCGTGCGTGCGGTGTGTGTGCGCGCGTGCGGTGTGTGTGCACACGTGCGGTGTGTGTGTGTGTGTATCTGTGTGTGTCTACCTGTGTGGCCACCTCTGGGTGGGTGTGTGTGAGCTGACATGTGTCCTCCAGGTGTGAAGCTCTGCAGTGGATGGAAGAAGACGTGTCTGTTCTTGACCCTTGTCTGAAGCCTGCTTTGCTTAGCGGGCTGGGCCAAGAGAAGCCACTTCCAAGATCCCCTACAGAAACTACTGTGTCAGACCAGGCTTAGGGCTAAGTTGTTGATAAGCCTGCAAACTCTTGGAGTGGGAAGAAACTTCAGAAATCTTGTAAAATTCCCCTATTTTATAACTAAAGTGAGGTGTAGGAAGGACACTTTCCCAAGGACACACAGCTGTTAAGTTTGCCAGGACTCCCAGAACCCTACTCATAGACACTGCCCAGCACCTGCGGGGCTGCCACAGAAACGGCTGTTGCTTAAAGGTAGACTTTGTCCCATGTTTCAGTAGTGGAGTAGGATAAGGCTCCTAAAGAAAGGCCACCAATACTCACACTCAGTGTGGCACATTCAGGTCTCATTGGCCAGTGTCTTGTCAAGCGCTCAGGACTCTTCCTGAGAACACAGAAGCCGAGTCACGACGATGGAGTGTGGTCTAAGGGGCTCAGGGCTCGAGAGGCTGGAAGGGAAGAGGTGGCCCTGAGGACACGTGGAGAGCCACTGTGGATCTGCACGGATGAAGCTGGGTGTCTGGAGAGCATCATCCAAGGTAGGAAGCCTCTCAATCACCCCAGAAAATGACGCATGCTTCATCACAGGACTCCCCACTCCAGCCCAAGCTTGCATGTGACCCTAGCCAGCTCAGCCTGTTGTCCCTGGTCAACGCGTACTCCATGGCCATGGCCCGAAGCCTGGGCACTGTCTTCTCCTATGGCTGTAGGTGGGGCTGTGGGGTGAAGTGAAGGATGGGATGAAGTAGAAGTGGAGGATGATGGGAGATATATTGACTGAGGACCCCCATGCGCTACACACTATGCCGAGCCCTTTGCTGATGGAATCTCTTTTCACAATCACAGCACTTGGGAAGTCAGTGCTGTCTCGTGGAGGAGGGAACTGGGGTTCTGAGAAGACTCCCAGTGCTTCTCTTGGGGACATGAGGAAAGGCACGAAAGCCAAATGATTTCCAATACGGTCCAGTTGGTTGTGGAATATAAAAAGCAAAACACATTCGCAGAGAGCAATGCTCACACTTCCCTAAGCCTCCAGCTTCACCCTCCATACCCCTAACCCTCTGGTATGGCTCCTGACCCAGCTTTCTTCCTGCATTTCCAGTGTGACCCCCTAGCCTTACCCCTCTGGCATCCTGCCTCAGTCCTCTTGGTAGGTCCTGAGGACCTTGGTAGACCCATGAATCCAGTTTTAATTCATGCTTAGATCAAGTTGCCTAAGGTAAGGCTGCTGTCTCCCCCTCCTAGAACATACTCTGCGGTGTTTCAGCTTACACCAAGAGACACCGGCAAAACTGTGTCATAAAAAATGGATTATGTTTCCTGTAAAAATGGGATGAAATATTTTTATCAAGTTAGCTTATTGAATTCTCTTCCTCATCTTCTTTTAGGAAATAAATATTTTTTATTTTTTTAAAAAAACAAAATTCATTAGTAGAAAACATTGGGGAAATGTTGAACACTGTGGCTCTCTCCTGGAGATTTATGAAGCATGATNAAATGGGATGAAATATTTTTATCAAGTTAGCTTATTGAATTCTCTTCCTCATCTTCTTTTAGGAAATAAATATTTTTTATTTTTTTAAAAAAACAAAATTCATTAGTAGAAAACATTGGGGAAATGTTGAACACTGTGGCTCTCTCCTGGAGATTTATGAAGCACGATAACACAGTAAAGACTCTGAGAAGTCCTCTAAAAGAAAACTTTTAACTTTATTTAGCCCAGATTGTTCTATCTTACGAAAATAGGATCACTNGCTGGGAGGAATTGGGGGCAGGAGGAGAAGGGGACGACAGAGGATGAGATGGCTGGATGGCATCACTGACTCGATGGACATGAGTTTGGGTGAACTCCGAGAGTTGGTGATGGACAGGGAGGCCTGGCATGCTGCGACTCATGGGGTCGCAAAGAGTCAGACATGACTGAGCAACTGAACTGAACTGATTTGCCTCAGACCAGGAGGTGTACATTTCCAGCTATTCCTCAATCCATTCTAGGGGAATCTGAGAAGACTTCCTGGAGGGGGTAACAACTGAACTGAGTCTTCAGGGACAGATACAGATATAAGTTCCTTGGAGAAGCAGGAGAGCAGCGTGTTTCAGGCAGAAGGGGAAGGATGCAGAATAGGGGGCACAGAGCCAGGGAGCCCCCAGTCTGCTAGGGAAACGTGTCACTGATGGGGGTAGGGAAGTGCACAAGGCCAAACGCTTCCATAGAAATGGCAGCCAGGCTAGCTGAAAAGAGACTGAAAGAGTGTCTACGAACATTAGCAAGGCAGAAAGGGTCCATAGACTAATTTCAGGATATGATGGCAACGCATTGGCAAGAGCCATTACGGTGACATTCACGCTCGTCAGGTCCTGTCGCTGAGGCAGCCCTGCTGCCTGTAAAGAGCTGCAGAAGGGTGTGAGCAGGCACTGCTCAGATGCTGACAGCCGAGGGAGGGAGAACGGGTCAGTGTGGGTGTTTCGGAAGGTGTCGCGTGGCCCTGGGACGGTACCTTGGGTTGTGCTGCGTCTGTCCTCACCGTGACCATCTCAGGCCAGGTGACGGCCTCCACCACCAGCCCAGTCCTCCTTCTATGCCCAAACCTGCTCCTCTGGCCATTCCACGGAAGCCCCAGAATAATACTGAAGGGTCACGGTGGGAGAGTGGGCAGAGAATGGGAGGAAGGTGCAGAGCATGAGAAGGGAACTAGGTGGCGGGAAGATCCCGAAAGGCCAAGCTTGTTCTCTCGCCTCCTCTTCAGGCCGTGCCCACCGGCACCCACATTCCACCAGACATCCTCCGCTGCACCTTCTGCCACTGCTGCTTCTCCCACTCAGGTTGCCCATGGAAACACCCTCACCCTCCGCCTTAGCCCAGGGGCGCACGACTCCTTTCTCCTGTATAGTCACACAAACACATCTCCCAAGGTGTCTGTCACCACGATCACGGCCGATTCCTGATTGAAACCCTCATTCTCCATGCCATTAGCAGTAAAAATTCTTGATCTCCATCCAAGAGCCTGGCCCAACCTCTGGCCCCAGTTTATTCCCCTGGTTCCCCTATGTGCCCTGTTCTCCACCTAATCTGAACCCAGGAAGAAAGAAAAGGAGCACTTCACACAGCTCGTTGGGGTCCAGCCGCACATAAAAAAATCCAAACAACCCTCATAATTCGTGTTTTCAGTTATTTCTGGAAAAGAAAAGTTAACCTTGCTTAAGTTGAGCAAGGTTCATTCATTTCCAGACCAAGGACTCAGGCCTGTGTCTGCCAGTCCCTCACTGATGCCCCTTTCACTGCAACCCGACGCTTCCCCAGAATCCTCTCTGAATTCCCACCTCGGCTTTTACCCAGCATGCACTGCCTCTTTACCTGGAATGCCCCACGCACCATCACTTTCTAAGTCTTACACCTCCTTCACAGCCCAGCTCCTCTCCTGCCACCTCGGCTGAGAATAAGTATTCCCTCCACACTGCCTTTGGCCCCCGCATCTGACACATCCCTCTGGGTTGTTCTGCTGGCATTTCTGCTTCTCTTTTATTTCTCATGTCAAGCAGCCGCCGCTCTGTCCTTTCCAGGGACGACAGCCCATGCCCTGCTCTGCCCACACACGCCGAGCTGACGCTCGACTAGAGCTGAATGAATGTCGGGATTCCCAGGCATCTCATTCAAAGGCATCCTCCCAGTGTACCTGCTGCAAGAGCTCACGCGTGAGCAGACATGGGGAAAGCATCTCATGCCCTGTCTTATCATGGACTGGAGCGTTTCTTACATGAAAGCAGAAGTAGAGAGCAACAGGTCCTGGATGATAACAGGACAGACAGACTTGCCTTCTCAGAACCAGAGGGCTTCTGGCTAGCAAGAGATAAGGCTTGCAACTGAGGCCTTGAAGACAGCGATAGGGGTGATGAGTCAATAAGAGAGGGTGTGGGATGAAGCTCAGGAACACAGAGCTTTGATGAGCTGTCAGGTAACAGTAAGCAAGGCTCTTAATATCCCAGATCCCCTATTTCCACTTCAGGGAGGTGGGAATAAATTGGTACCCACCTCCTAGAAAGCTGGGATGATAATGAGGTTATGAACCATAATAGCATTATATTTATAATACATTTACTAGAGGGTTTAGCACATAGTAGTTTTACAGCATTTATGGACTATGGTCAGTAGAAACAATGTCCAACAACAGACTCTGAAAGAATAAGCAAGTAAATAAATCTTTTTTAAGAAAAAAGCCTTGAATTGTAGAGTTTTCCAATTTCTATGATATGTTACCCCCTCCTTGGCCAGTTTCAAGCTAGCAACATGATGTCACCAGACTATGACTTCATCAAGTCTAACATATCCCTGCTTATAGCTCTCTCTCTCTCTCTCTCTCTCTCTCTCTCACACACACACACACACACACACACACACGTTAATTCCATGTGCCACACTCTCCACCTCCCTGTAAACACAGGTAGACTTTTCTGCCAGGTGGAAAAAGAAACAACTGTGACTTTCAGTTGGGGTATGGAGAAAAGACTGGGACCTCAGGCACCCTTCCCAGAGTGTGAGCAGCCCGAGTCTGCCTGCTTGCCCTCAGAGCACAGACTTGAATGGGCGGAGCCACTGCGCCTGGGGTGGCCAAGATCACGGAATGCAGGCACTTAGAATCACGAGCTGGCCTATTCTGAGGATTCTCTCACATGTACATTCTTCTCCAGGGAAGATGGCCTATAGCTAGACAACTTTTCAGTTGTGGTCATTTTTCAATTTCTAAGGCTATAAAGCGCATCCTGCTTTTTTTTCATGGTTAATATCTGTCTCAATTTGCCTCAGTCACTCTGGTAAAGCAACCTCTTCTTATAATCGGAACTTAAGTGATACTCAGTTCCTATGGCAACATATTGGACTAGCAGCCCTCCCATTCAGCTCACCACCACTCCCCAATAAACAGCAGTTCCAAGAGAGATCCTGCTTATCTCTTCCTGAAACCTACTCAACGTCAGAGACCTCGCTTCACCGAAAATCCTAGAGGTGTGCTGTAGGCATGAAGAAGAAAAACAGGGAAATGAACTTTCCCTGGACAAAAGTGAAAAATGCTTATCTACAGAGATACTTTTGATGTGTAAGTGCCAAAGTAGATAGGGTGAGTTCCAAGGCTCTTGATGACAACATACAAATCTGATCGGAGAGGTGATCTCTAGACCTTAAGAGAGGGAATTTTAAAAGTTTTGCTGACAAAATATGAATCTTCTTAACACTGTTTTAGAGCCCTTAATGAAGACTGGACAATGGGCATAAGAAGTGTCCTAAGGACTGGTAATCTGAGACATGATGTCATAGACCACACTAAGGCCATGGCATCCACTCTAAAGCAAACATGTTTCCGCCTTTCCTCATTACAAGCAGCAAAAAAATTACCATGTAATTCTTGGGATTCCAGCTTTTTATGGTCATTTTAGTCATGAATAAATGCTTGAAAATATAATACTCATGAATTCTAGCAAAATCAATACGAGAATAAAATTTTTTAAATTTAAATAGTCCTATAAATATCAGTGAAACTAAATCCATATTTTGAAAACTTTCTGCATTAAAAACACTTGGCCCAGTTAGCTTCACTAATGTGCTGCTGAATATTGACGAACTAAATAGTCCCCATCTACAACAAACTCTTGCAGAGAACAGCCAATGAAAGCTTCTCCTTGTAATCATCAGTGTCTAAATACTCATTAAACCTGCTTCCTCTTACTGGACACAGTGGAAAACTACATTTTCTAACCTTCCTGGAAATTAGATGGGACCATGTACTAGATTAAAATCAACAATATATGGGCATAAATTATGTATAAAAATTGTAGACCAAACCATAAACCCTGAGTCTTTCGCCTTCCATGACAATCTCAGAAAACTACACATTTAAGATGAGATGATGGACCCTTAATCACCCCATGCCAGAAAGAGGCCCCTAAACTAGTCTAGGCTATAATCCGCCTAAAATGAATCGCATTGACACATTCTGGCATTTGTTGTCACGATACATAGATTAACCTGACAGATATCAATATCCCCACATTTTGTCAGTGCTCAAGCTCAATTTAGAAAAGAGGAACCAGAGATCAAATTGCCAACATCCGTTGGATCATTGAGAAAGCAAGAGAATTCCAGAAAAACATCTACTTCTGCTTCATTGACTACACTAAATCCTTTGATTGTGTGGATCACAACAAACTGTGGAAAATTCCGAAAGAGATGGGAATTCCAGACTACCTTACCTGCCTCCTGAGAAACCTGTATACAGGTCAAGAAGCAACAGTTAGAACTGGACACGGAACAATGGACTGGTGCAAAATGGGAAGGGAGCACATCAAGGCTGTATATTGTCACCCTGCTTATGTAACTTCTATGCAGAGTACAACATGAGAAATGCTGGACTGGAAGAAGCACAAGATGGAATTAACATCGCCAGGAGAAATATCAATAACGTCAGATATGCAGATGACACCTCCCTTATGGCAAAAAGTGAAGAGGAACTAAAGAGCCTCTTGATGAAGGTGAGAAAAGAGAGTGAAAAAGTTGGCTTGAAACTCAACATTCAGAAAACTAAGATCATGGCATCTGGCCCCATCATTTCATGGGAAATAGATAAAGAAACAATGGAAACAGTGAGAGATTATTTTGGGGGGCTCCAAAATCACTGCAAATGGTGACTGCAGCCATGAAATTAAAAGAAGCTTGCTTCTTGGAAGAAAAGTTATGATCAACCTAGACAGTATATTAAAAAGCAGAGACATTACTTTGCCAACAGAGGTCTATCAAGCCAAGGCTATGTTTTTTTTCAGTACTCATGTATGGATGTGAGAGTTGGATTATAAAGAAAGCTGAGCACCGAAGAACTGATGCTTTTGAACTGTGGTGCTGGAGAAGACTCTTGAAAGTCCCTTGGACTGCAAGGAGATCAAACCAGTCCATGCTAAAGGAAATCAATCCTGAATATTCATTGGAAGAACTAAGGCTGAAGCTGAAACTCCAATACTGTGGCCACTTGAGGCAAAGAAGTGACTCATTGGAAAAGACCCTGATGCTAAAAGGTTGAAGGCGGGAGGAGAAGGGGATGACAGAGAATGAGAGTGTTGGATGGCATTACCTACTCAATGGACATGAGCTTGAGCAAGCTCCGGGAGTTGGTGATGGACAGGGAAGCCTGGCGTGCTACAGTCCATGGGGTTGCAGAGTCAAGACCGTACTGAGCGACTGAACTGAACTGATCAATACCCCAATCCAAATGATGAAACTAAACATAACTTTTATTTGAAATCTGACAAAGACAGAAGGAGAATGGAAAATGACAGACCAATCACAAATATAGATATAGAAATCCTAAACAAAATACCAGGAAAATGAATATAAGAATATATATCTTGAAAGATAGACATCGTGACCTAACTGGGTTTGTTTCAGAAATGCAACATTGGTTTAGCATTAGAAATATCAATGTAATTTACCATGTTAATATAATAAAGCAGGAAAATAAAACTTATGATCACCTTCATGGACATGGAAGAAGTATCAAATAAAAATGCAATGTCCATTCATCTGAAGAGAAAGCTTAGCTTCGTAAGAATGAAGGAATTTCTCAATAATGGTTATCTGTAAAACATATCAAACATCATTCTATACAGCAAAATACTGAAAGCTTTCCCCTTGAGACAAGAAACAAGATGAGTAGGCTTCCATAACAAAAATACCAAAGACTGGTGGTTGTAACAACAGAAATATATTTTTTCACAGTTTTGGAGGCTGGAAGTTTGAGATCATGGTGGAGTTCTGGAGGACTGGCAGGGCACAGTTAAGTATGTAGCACTCCATTTTTGGCCTGCCACAATTCATGTCCTTCAGTTCAGTTCAGTTCAGTCACTCAGTCGTGTCTGACTCTTTGCGACCCCATGAATCGCAGCACGCCGGGCCTCCCTGTCCATCACCAACTCCCAGAGTTCACTCAGACTCACGCCCATCGAGTCAGTGATGCCATCCAGACATCTCATCCTCTGTTGTCCCCTTCTCTTCCTGGCCCCGATCCCTCCCAGCGTCAGAGTCTTTTCCAATGAGTCAACTCTTCGCATGAGGTGGCCAGAGTACCAGAGCTTCAGCTTTAGCATCATTCCTTCCAAAGAAGTCCCAGGGCTGATCTCCTTCAGAATGGACTGGTTGGATCTCCTTGCAGTCCAAGGGACTCTCAAGAGTCTTCTCCAACACCACAGTTCAAAAGCATCGATTCTTCGGCGCTCAGCCTTCTTCACAGTCCAACTCGCACATCCACACATGACCACTGGAAAAACCATAGCCTTGACTAGACAGACCTTAGTCGGCAAAGTAATGTCTCTGCTTTTGAATATGCTATCTAGGTGGGTCATAACTTTTCTTCCAAGGAGTAAGCGTCTTTTGATTTCATGGCTGCAGTCACCATCTGCAGTGATTTTGGAGCCCAAAAAAATAAAGTCTGACATTGTTTTCACTGTTTCCCCATCTATTTCCCATGAAGTGATGGGACCAGAAGCCATGATCTTCATTTTCTGAATGTTGAGCTTTAAGCCAACTTTTTCACTCTCCTCTTTCACTTCCATCAAGAGGCTTTTTAGTTCCTCTTCACTTTCTGCCATAAAGGTGGTGTCATCTGCATATCTGAGGTGATTGATATTTCTCCCGGCAATCTTGATTCCAGCTTGTGTTTCTTCCAGCCCAGCATTTTTCATGATGTATTCTGCATAGAAGTTAAATAAGCAGGGTGACAATATACAGCCTTGACATACTTCTTTTCCTATTTGGAACCAGTCTGTTGTTCCATGTCCAGTTCTAACTGTTGCTTCCTGACCTGCATACAGATTTCTCAAGAGGCAGGTTAGGTGGTCTGGTATTCCCATCTCTTTCATAATTGTCCACAGTTTATTGTGATCCACACAGTCAAAGGCTTTGGCATAGTCAATAAAGCAGAAATAGATGTTTTTCTGGAACTCTCTTGCTTTTTCCATGATCCAGCGGAGGTTGTATCACAGTCCAAATAAATTTTATTCCATCCTGATAGACAAGTCTTATCCATTTCAGTATCAAGTCCAAAGTCTTATGTAAATTTGTAAATTAGACGTGGGTGATAATTGTGATACAATTCATCCTGAGGCAAAATTTGTCTCCAACTTGAAACCTATGAAACCAAACATGTTATGTGTTTCCAAGGTACGAATGATGGCGGACTCTTCCCTAGTGGTCCAGTGTGTAACTCTGTGCTCCCAATGCAGGGGGCCCAGGTCCGATCCCTGGTCAGGGAACTGGATCCCACATGTTGCAACTAAGTGTTCTCATGCTGCAGCTGAGACCCAGTGCAGCCAAATAAATACATTTATTTTTAAAAGATAAAGGGTAGGGCAGGCGAAGGACAGACACTCTTGCTCTAAAGTAAGAGACTGGAAGGGAGGCAGGAACGGCAGGTCCCGAACAAGCTCAAAACATAGCTAAGGTCCATTAGGTCTTAAGACTGGAAAATCATACTCTTTGGTCAATACCCTACCCTCTACTGGGGTTGCCACCCTCAAGGCTCTATAGGGCCACTCTCCCCGTTGGCTCTCCGAGGGCCCTGCACATGAGGCTCTCTGAAGAGAGTAACTCCACCCCTGAGGCACTAGGGTGAGATTCTATCCCACTGAAACCATAGAGGTGGGCTTTACCTTCTGCAATCAGAGCAAAATTGACCTTGCCCTTGGGTCTATGGTGGGAGTGGCAGCCCTGAAGATAGCTGAATCAGCTACCCAGTCATTCTCCCCTTTCCTTGAAAAATAGCATATGCTCACAGTCAAAGAAATCTCTGCTCCAGGCCTATCGAATCCAAGAGGTTTCCGGTGGCTTCCTGCCTTCCATCCCACTTTGTCTCCTTTAGTTCAAGCTGGCAATGCTTTATTTGCTGTTAATCCCAGTCTACTCCCGGATTTTCCAGAGATGGCTGATTAGGTCCACGAGGCACGCCTGGGTTCCCTTTATTAAATGACTGCTCTTTATTAAATGGTTGTTCTGCCAAACCCTTACTGTGAGGCTGAGGATTTTCCAAATTTTCAAGTTCTGTTTCCTTTTTGCTTAACAGTTCCTCCTTCAGTTCATCTCTGCTTTCACATTTGACCATAATGAGTCAGGAGAAACCAAACTGCTCCATTGACCCTTTGCCTGGAAATCTCCTCAGCTAGATATCTAAGTGCCTTGGCTGCAAGTTCTACCTTCCACAAACTCCTAACATAGGTCAGTCATGTTCTCGACCACTTTATAGTAAAGACTGTACTCTGACACTTTCCAGAAACATGTTCGTGTTTCCATCAGAGACCTCACTAAAATCTCCCTCAGTATCCATATTACTAGCACAGATCTCAAAACTCGCCAGTCTCTATCTATTACCAGTTCCACAGCTGCTTCCACAAGCTTAGATATCTGTTAGAGTAGCACACTGCTTTGTATCAAAATCTGCATTAGCTCAGACTATCCAAATCCACGTGCTTGCGTGCTCAGTCATGTCTGAGTCTTTGCAACCACATGGACCGTAGCACTCCAGGCTCCTCTGTTGCATGGCATTTCCCAGGCAAGAATACTGGAGTGGGTTGCCGTTTTCTTCTCCAGGGGATCTACCTGGCCCAGGGATCAAACTCATGTCTCCTGCCTTGCAGGTGGATTCTTTACCCACTGAGGCATCAAAGAGAACCTATTAGCTCAGACTACGATAACAAAATACCAAAGAATGGATAGCTTGAAAAATAGAAGCGTATTTCCCCACAGCTCTGGAGGCTGGAGGTCTGAGATCGGGGTGCCAGCCTGGTCAGGTTCTGCTAAAATATCTCCTCTGGCTTGCGGATATCACCGTCTCACTGTGCCATCACATGTCAGAAAGGTGGAGAGAGAAATCGATCTTCCTCTTCTTATAAGGCCACCGTCCTATCAGATTAGAGCCCCATCCTATGATCACAGGTATCGTACCACCCTCTAGAGACCCAGTCTTCAGATACAGTCACTTCAGAGGTTAGAACTTCAATATATTAATTTGGGGGAGACACATTTCAGTCCAAAAGAATTCATTAACACTGTTTTTATTCCACATTATTTTGGAATTCCTGTTTAGTGCATTAAATGAAACGAGGATTAATGGTAAGGAATGGAACAAAGAAACAAAACCCTGGATTTTCACAAATGATGACTGTGTACATAGAAATTCAAAAAAATGTATAGTTAAATTACTAAAATTAATAAGACTGCTCTGAAAAGCAATTACATTTAAATAAAGAAACTAAATAAACAACTTTTCTACATATAGCCAATGTTCAAAATAAAGTTACAAATTATAAAGTTAAAATTGTTAAAGGGTGTCAAAATTTCAAATGCTTAACAAACGGTGTTCATGTCTTTGTCACAAAAGCATCACGGAGAGAAATTAAACCGAAAGAAAGAATACTTAGATAGATGGAGAGACTACCATTTACCTGGGTTGGACTATTCAATATTGAAGAAAAAATCAAAATAAATAATAGATGGAAAAGAGGTGCACTATATTCTTAAGAAGACAGACTCATGCCAAGTAGGGGCCAATTATCCCTGAATGCATCTACAAATATATCAGTTTTGTTTCTGTGAAATATCAGGAGCTTATTTTAAAATGTGTGAAAGAATGAACAATGCTTCAAGACAGCTCTAGAGAAGAAAAACAAAGATGAGTGTGGCAATTACAAAAGAATACAGCACACAGGGGCAGACAAATGGATTATTCAAAGAAAAAGAAAGCCCAGACACAGTCTTAAGGACATACAAAGCCTGCTTATGGGACAGAAAAGGCTCTGGCAACAGGGGCGCAGAGGCACTTACCCAAGCCCACAGCCCTTTCCAGGACAAAGAGTGAAGGAATATAAATTATGTAAATGGTGATGCAGGAATCTAACTGTAACACAAATGTATCTCATAACCTCTGAAAGGTAAAGGGGAGAAGGTATGTGTGTGTTTAGTCACTTGGTTGTTTCTGACTCTTTGTGAACCCCATGGACTGTAGCCCACCAGGCTCCACTGGATTTTCCCAGCAAGAACACTGGAATGGGTTGCCATTTCCTCGTCTGGGGGGTCTTTCTGACCCAGGGATTGAACCTGCATCTCCTGCATTGCAGGAAGATTCTTTAGGCAAACAATGTGAAAAGTAAAAGGGTAAGAACAAAAGGCAATGTCCATAAATGCTGTGTTCTAGTTGGCACATTTGTCTCTCATGGAATAAGGGTATCAATTCTGAAACTGGTTCGTGTATAAGTAAATAAGTAAATGGAAGGCAGACAGTGGGACCCAGATTTCTGCCTGTTGGAAAGGGAGATTACAGAGAAGCAAAGGAGAAAACTAGACAGTAATACGTGACACTGGATTAGAATAAGAGACAATACTATGGACTCATGGGTTAGTTAGTAAAGAAACAGACAAGGAAACAATTATATTAATAGACACACGGGTTAGCAGATGGATGGATGGAAAGACAGATAGATAAATAATTTTCTAGTTCTAACCTCTGAGAGAATCTAGAAACAGTGATGTCCCAGTAGTAATGAGCACAGCTAGAACCTGCATGTTAGATTCCCATACCATTCTTAAACAAAAGGAGCTAAGCTCCTTGGAGAAATGGCTGATTCTAAGGCTGGGGCAGGATATATACAAGATGATCATGGATCATCTGGTCATCTTAGAAAGCAAAGAAGTGCTAAACACAAAAAGAAAGGGGATATGCCCACCATGATCAAGTTGGGTTTATTCCAGGGATGCAAGGATTCTTCAATATATGCAAATATATGGTGTAATGTGATACACCATATTAACAAACTGAAAGATAAAAAACATATGATCACCTCAATAGATGCATAAAAAGCCTTTGACAAAATTCAGCACCCATTTATGACTGAAACTCTTCAAAAATTGGGCATAGAAGGAACCTACCTCAACATACTAAAGGCTGTATATGATAAGCCTACAGCAAACATTATTCTCAATGCTGAAAAACTGAAAGTATTCCCCCTAAGATCAGGAACAAGACAAAGGTGTCCACTTTCACCACTAGTATTCAATATAGTTCTCGAAGTCCTAGCTCCAGCAAGCAGAGAAGAAAAAGAAGAAGTAATGCTCTCACTGTTTGCAGATGACAGGATACTGTACATAGAAAACCCTAAAGATAGTATCGGAAAATTACTAGAGCTAATCAGTGAATTTAGCAAAATTGCAGGATACAAAATCAATACACAGAAATCACTTGCATTTCTATATACTAACAATGAAAAATCAGAAAGAGAAATTAAGGCATCAATCCCATTCACCATTGCAGCAAAAAGAATTAAATATCCAGGAATAAACTTACCTAAGGAGACAAAAGAACTGTACACAGAAAATGATAAGACACTAATGAAAGAAATCAAAGATGACATAAACAGATGGAGAGAGATCCCACGTTTCTGAGTAGGAAGAACCAATATTGTGAAAATGACTATACTACCAAATGCAATCTACAGATTCAGTGCAATCTCTAACAAATTACCAATGGCATTTTTCATAGAACTAGAAAAAAAATTTTCACAATTCATATGGAAACACAAAAGACCCCAAACAGCCAAAGCCATCTTGAGAAAGAAGAATGGAGCTGGAGGAATCAAAGCTTTCTGACTTCAGATTAGACTACAAAGCTACAGTCATCAAGGCAGTATGGTACTGGCACAAAAACAGAACTATAGACCAATGGAATAAGATAGAAAGCCCAGAAATAAACCTATGGACCTATGGGTACCCTATTTTTGACAAAGGAAGAAAGAATATACAATGGGGCAAAGAGAGCCTCTTCAATAAATAGTGCTGGGAAAACTGGACAGCTACAAGTAAAAGAATGAAATTTGAACACTTCTTAACACCATACACAGAGATAAACTCAAAATGGATTAAAGAACTAAATGTAAGACCAAAAACTATAAACCTCTTAGAGGAAAACATAGGCAGAACACTCAATGACATAAATCAAAGGAAGATGCTCTGTGACCCATGTCCTAGAGTAATGGGAATAAAAACAAAAGTAAACAAGCGGGACCTGATTAAACGTAAAAGCTTTCGCACAGCAAAGGAAACTGTAAGCAAGGTGAAAAGACAACCCTCAGAATGGGAGGAAATGAGAGCAAATGAAACAACTGACAGAGGATTAATTTCCAAAATATACAAGCAGCTCATACGACTCAATACCAAAAAAAACAAACAACCCAATCAAAAAGTGGGAAAAAGACCTAAACAGACATTTCTCCAGAAAAGACATACAGATGGCTAAGAAACACATGAAAAGATGCTCAACATCATTCATTATTAGAGAAATGCAAAACAAAACTACAAAGAGATATCACCTCATGCCAGTCAGAATGGCAATCATCAAAAGGTCTATAAACAATAAATGCTGGAGAGGGTGTGGAGAAAAGGGAACACTCTTGCACTGTTGGTGGAAATGTAAACTGATGCAGCCACTATGGAAGATAATATGGAGATTCCTTAAAAAACTAGGAATAAAACCACCATATGACCCAGCAATGCCACTCCTAAGCATATACCCTGAGGGAACCAAAACTGAAAAAGACACATGAATCCCACTGTTCACTGCAGAACTATCTGCAATAGCTAGAACATGGAAGCAACCTAGATGCCCACTGAAAGATGAATGAGTAAAGAAGTTGTGGTACATATATGTACATGGAATATTCAGTTCAGTTCAGTTCAATCACTCAGTCGTGTCTGACTCTTTGCGACCCCATGAACTGCAACACGCCAGGCCTCCCTGTCCATCACCAACTCCCGGAGTTTACTCACTCACGTCCATCCAGTCCGTGATGCCATCCAGCCATCTCATCCTCTGTCGTCCCCTTCTCCTCCTGCCCCCAATCCCTCCCAGCATCAGAGTCTTTTCCAGTGAGTCAACACTTTTCATGAGGTGGCCAAAGTACTGGAGCTTCAGCTTCAGCATCATTCCTTCCAAAGAACACCCAGGGCTCATCTCCTTCAGAATGGACTGGTTGGATCTCCTTGCAGTCCATGGGACTCTCAGGAGTCTTCTCCAACACCACAGTTCAAAAGTATCAATTCTTCAGCACTAAGCTTTCTTCACAGTCCAACTCTCACATCCATACATGACTACTGGAAAAACCATAGCCTTGACTAGATGGACCTTTGTTGCCAAAGTAATGTCTCTGCTTTTCAATATGCTATCTAAGTTGCTCATAACTTTTCTTCCAAGGAGAAGGCGTCTTTTAATTTCATGGCTGCAGTCACCATCTGCAGTGATTTTGGAGGCACAAAAAATAAAGTCTGAGACTGTTTCCACTGTTTCCCCATCTATTTCCCATGAAGTGATGGGACCAGAAGCCATGATCTTCGTTTTCTGAATGTTGAGCTTTAAGCCAACTTTTTCACTCTCCTCTTTCACTTTCATCAAGAGGCTTTTTAGTTCCTCTTCACTTTCTGCCATAAGGGTGATATCTTCTGCATATCTGAGGTGATTGACATTTCTCCCAGAAATATTGATTCCAGCGTGTGCTTCTTCCAGCCCAGTGTTTCTCATGATGTACTCTGCATAGAAGTTAAATAAGCAGGGTGACAAAATACAGCCTTGACGTACTCAGTCTGTTGTTCCACGTCCAGTTCTAACTGTTGCTTTCTGACCTGCATACAGATTTCTCAAGAGGCAGGTCAGGTGGTCTGGTATTCCTATCTCTTTCAGAATTTTCCACAGTTTATTGTGATCCACACAGTCAAAGGCTTTGGCACAGTCAATAAAGCAGAAAAAGATGTTTTTCTGGAACTCTCTTGCTTTTTCCATGATCCAGCAGGTGTTGCCAATTTGATCTCTGGTTCCTCTGCCTTTTCTAAAACCAGCTTGAACATCTGGAAGTTCACAGTTCACGTATTGCTGAAGCCTGGCTTGGAGCATTACTTTACTAGCGTATGAGATGAATGCAGTTGTGTGGTAGTTTGAGCATTCTTTGGCATTGCCTTTCTTTGGGATTGGAATATTACTCAGCCATAAAAAGGAATGCACTTGAATCAGTTCTAATGAGGTGTATTAACCTAGAACCTATTATATAGAGTGAAATAGTCAGAAAGAGAAAGATAAATATCATATTCTAACACATCTATATGGAATCTAGAAAAATGCTACTGAAGAATTTGTTTACAGGGCAGCAATGGAGAAACAGCCATAGAGAACAGACTTATGGACATGGGGAGAGGGGGGAGAGGGTGAGATGTATGGAAAGAGTAACAAGGAAACTTACATTACCATAAGTAAATAGATAGCCAATGGGAGTTTGCTGTATGGCTCAGGAAACTCAAACAGGGACTCTGTACCAACCTGGAGAGGTAGGATGGGGAGTGAGATAGGAGGGAGACTCCAAAGGGAGGAGATATATGTATATCTATGGCTGATTCATGTTGAGGTTTGAAAGAAAACAACAAAATTCTGCAAAGCAATTATCCTTCAATTAAAAAATAAATTAAAAAAAAGAAGAAAAGGGGTATGCCAAAGGACAAAGAAGCCAACCCAAAACAGCTCTCAGTGGCCACAGCTGAAATAACTGGAGCAACATAATAAATGCAGTAGTATTGAATTATCATCTGAAGCATAAAATATTCATGAGTCCATACTAATAAAAATTAATAGCTGAATAAATGGGGAGAAGGGATACATTTCCCTTCAAGAAAAACTTCAAATAAATTATGTAGACATTCCCTCCTCCAGGAAGTGGAACCTAATCCTTCAACCCTGACTGTAGGCAGTGCTTAATGACTCACTTCTACAGGACAGAGTATGGAAAACATGAAAAGGTAACTTAGAACTTCCCTGGCAGCCCAGTGGTTAAGACTTTACCTTCCAAATCACAGGTTGCAGGTTCAATCCCTGGTCAGGGAGCTAAGATCCCACATGCTCCTTGGCCAAAAAACCAAAATGTAAAATAGAATCAATACTGTAACTAATCAATAAAGACTATAAAGGTCCACATCAAAAAGAAAGAAAAGATAACTCCACTTTGGAGAAACCTGGCAAACACTACCTTGGCCAGATGAACAAAGTTAACATCACCAGTAGTAAGTAATGCCATCGAATGTAAACCTTATATGATGTCATGAGAAGGTGAGAAGGACGCTTCTTCTCAATGGTCTTCCTCCCAGAAACCCATGGGAAAAAAGAAAAACAAACAAGTAAACCCCAACTGAGGAACATCCCACAAAGTATCTGACCAATGCTCTTCAAAACTTCCAAGGTCATGAAAAACAAGGAAAGTCTGATCAGTCACAGACTAAGGAGAAACATGATAACTACATGTAATATGGGATTCTGGATGGAATCCTAGAATGAATGAAGGATACTGGGGAAAACTGGTAAAACCCAAATAGACTGTGGCATGTAGTTAATAGTAATTTTTAAAGTAATGGCAAATGCCGGATTTTAGTCATGACAACTATAAGATGTTAACCATAGGGGAAACTAGGGGAGAAGTATGCAGAAATGCTCTACGCTATTTGTTCAACTTTTCTGTAAATAAAAACTATTCTAAAATGAAATACTTACCTAAAAGAATCATAGGGGAAGGCATGGATTTTTCAATAAATGATGCTGTAAGAATAGTTCACTCATACACGTTAAATGATAGTATCTAAAATAAATTCATGATGGATAAAAAAAATCTATCTGTGAAAAATCAATGCCATGCAATTTTTAAGACAAATTATATGACCTGGAGTTAGGTATGATATTTTAAAATAACATACAAACAGAACAAACCCTAAAGGGATAACTGATAAAGTTGACTCTATTAATATTAAAATCTTCCTAACAATAAAAGACACTGCAAAAAAATAAAATATGAGCCCAGACAGGAAGAAAATAGTTGTCTACATGGAACAGATAAATGCAAGCTGAATAAGATTAAAACTAATAATCCAATTGAAGAAAAGCAAGAAGTATGAAAAGGAAATGTGCAAAAAAAAAAAAAAAAAGCCTAAGTGGAAATAAACTTATGGAAAAATGTTTAGCCTTACTTGTAATCAGGAAACTGCAAATTAATAGTCATAGCATATCATGTCAGACATAAGATTTTCAAAAGAGAAATGTGTGGAATCAAATATTCAGAACACTGACAAGCAATGAGTATTTTCCTTCCCAGTTATTGAGAATGTAAATTTGCTAAACCACATTAGAGAGTGTTTTGGCAGTATCTAATAAAATCAAATGGGCCTCTACCAATGAGACAGCAATTCTAGTTCAAGTGTGTATCCCAAGAAACATATCCATGTATTCATCAAATACATACAAAAACACATAAGGCAGTGCTGTCAATACTGGCAAAATATTGGAAACAACCCAATGTAGAAGTGAAAGTGGAGTCACTCAGTCGTGTCCGACTCTTTGCGACCCCATGGGCTGTAGCCTACCAGGCTCCTCTGTCCATGGGATTCTCCAGGCAATAGTCCTGGAGTGGATTGCCATTTCCTTCTCCAGGGGATCTTCCCAACCCAGGGATCAAACCCGAGATAGGTAAATATATGTTTATATAATTAAAATATCCTCTACCATATGGGTGTCTAAATAAATGGACTAAAACCTTATGCATAAAGTATTGATTGTAAAAGACAATACACAGAAGATCTCCTACTGTACACAGAATATATGCTAGAATCCTATCCATATACATTGGGAGATAATAAAAATATTATACTGAATATGTTAAATATATAGATATGAATACATTACGATATCAAATATAGGAAAATAATACTATTTTTTATTTATAGATGCATATTATAAATGATAAAATTATATATACACATACATATATCTATGTAAACTCAAAACATTCTGAATTCATGTTACAAATGCACCTGGGTAGACTAAAAGGTAATGAAACTGTGTGTTCAACTCTGTCTATAAGATTTTATTTCAAAAACATAACTTGAAAAAAACTGATTAAGTAACATTTGCTACATTTGGGTGGTGGGGCATAAGTCCTTGTCATATTATTTTTTATTTTTGTTCACAATTTAAATGTTTCATACAAAACCCAGGATAACTAATGAGGTGTGAACTAAGCTACAAATATTAAGCAAATCCTGNCTGGAAGTTCACGGTTCACGTATTGCTGAAGCCTGGCTTGGAGAATTTTGAGCATTACTTTACTAAGTGTTTAGAAAATACTCTAAATTCCTTCACAAACAATAATGTTGTTCATTAGAAACTCCTATTTTTTTCCCTTGAAAACTTTTTTTAATCATGCAAGATTTCTTAGCAATGCAACTGTCACATTATATCAAAACAGACAACTGAGATGATGGGGACTAATTTGACCTTGAAAAATGATTTCAAACGTTCTATAGTATACAATGCTATCTATTGTTAACACAGGCAAGATCCTTGCTAGTTACCTCAATCATTACTTGCTATCACTATATGATTATGAAAATAATTGAACAGTTGTACAGTTTTATAATTTATGGAGTCACTGAACTATTAATCATTTGTTTCTTGAGTTTTAAGCGAACTTTGGGCTCTACTGAATAAATAGAGCTAAACATAATGTCTCATTCTGGGGAGCTTAATATATTCAAACCTGTAAGCAACAATTCTGTTATACTTCTGTTCTCTCTTTGTGTGTGTGTGTGTGTGTGTGAATCTATTGTATGTTTTTGATTTGTGGTTGTAAGCAACAATTCTAAGTAGTAGCTTAGGAGATAATCTGAAAATAATACTATCGTTTATAGAATGTGTTGCTTTTTAACAAGAAAGATCTCTAGAGAACAATAAAATATTAATTATAGCAGTGCACTGGGGGCAGGGGTGGGGAGGGGCAGGTCCTGTGGATCTGTCTCTTGCTTCAATAGTGTTTCCATGTTAGAGACCCAGAGACGACCCTTGCTCCAACTTCCCACAACCCTCCAACATTTTTTCCAGTTCGAACCTCAAATCAGCAGCCACTTAGACATCCTTGGCGTCCAGGACCAGCCAACACCATTTTTTGAGCTTAACTCCTTTATTACCTGATCAACCATTAAGTTCCCAGACTCCTCAGAATTATTACATTAAGCTGGAGGCTGCCATCAACTGGGTCCCCTACACTTCTCTCTCTCTCTGCTGCCATTTCCACCATGGAGGATGTGGCTCTGGACATGAGGGCCACTCTTCTGCAAACTGGCCAAGTAGAAGCACAAGGGCACCCAGCGTCTCTTGAAGATACAAAACCAGCATGGGGTCGTCGTCTTCCAGGAGACACAGAAGACATCCCAGGATGAGTGGGGTAAGACCCAAGACGCTATGGAAGCCACCGTTCTCATGAAGAACCTGAGCCTGGCCCTGTGGACCTGCATGCCCTGGGTTCTGCCTGCACAGACCTTCATCCCTGTGACTTTCTGGAGAGGCACCGCTTGGATGAACAGGTGAAACTCATAAAATAGATCACAACCACTGGATCAGCCCCATTCCCCCACCCCCGCAGGCAGCCTAAATTGTGTTGGGGGCGGTGAACTGAGCCAGTAACTGAAACTCAAGTATATGGCAACCACGTGACTAACCTCCACAGGCTGGCTGGTCCCCTGGTTGGGCTGAGTGAATCTCTCTTTGAAAGGTTCACCCTCCAGCACAACCAGGAGCTTCCAGAGTCCAGATGTCTTTGAGAAGCTCCCCTGGTGTCAGGGCTGCAGCCTGAAGCCCCTCCCTGCAGCCATTAGGCAGCTTTTTAACCACCCTGGAGCCCTCTCCCAAGCCTTGCACCAAATGAAACAGTAAAGTTATTTGCAGCCAGAAAAAGGAAAAAAAAAAGATAATTTACACATGACTTTAATTCTGCTCTTTCTGAAAGGATACCTGGTTTCTGTCTTTGTTTTCCTGAGATACTGAGAATAAGACAAGTAAATTTTGGAGAAGAGGATTTCCTTAGCTGTGTCTCATTTTTTAGAAAATATCTGTTACTGACCCTATTTGTAATCTGACATAAACAAGTGAATTATTAATCTAACAGGAGCAAAGACCAGGCATCTATGGTGGAAACTAACTTTTAAAATTTCTCAAGCCAACACTCAAAGCTTACTCTTTCCTTCCAGTGTCTTATAAAAAATGTATACTCAAATATATACTGACTTGTATTTTGAGGAGTCTAAGCTAAATGAAAAAAGGACTACTTCAAGGGACTTTGGAAAGCTTATGAGAATAAGTTATGTTATTTATTACATATTGAGGCCATTGAAAGTGGAACTGGAGCTAGGAACTAGATGGCATTGAAGTCAAATGCACCACTAATTTCTAGGAAGCTGGGGAATTAAATTGGATGCAATTAGTTTTTCTCAGTGTTGTGAGCACAGATTGCACAGAGACCCCCTTTCTAAATGTGTGTCACAGACCCAAGGCAGCTATGGAAGGACAAGTCAAAGTGTATGACCTGATCATGAGCCAGTCACCTGTCCTTTCTTTGGAAGGAATGATGCTAAAGCTGAAACTCCAGTACTTTGGCCACCTCATGGGAAGAGTTGACTCACTGGAAAAGACTCTGATGCTGGAAGAGATTGGGGGCAGGAGGAGAAGGGGATGACAGAGGATGAGATGGCTGGATGGCATCACCGACTTGATGGACATGAGTTTGAGTGAACTCTGGGAGTTGGTGATGAACATGGAGGCCTGGCATGCTGCAATTCGTGGGGCTGTGAAGAGTCGGACACGAATGAGCGACTGAACTGAACTGAATGACATATAAGGACTTTCCCGGTGGCTTAGTGGTAAAGTACCCACATGCCAATGCAGGATATGCAGGTTCAGTCCCTGGGTAAGGAATATTGCCCCCTGGAGAAGGAAATAGCAACCCACTCCAGTATTCTTGCCTGGGAAATCCTATGGACAGAGAAGCCTGGTGGGCTACAGTCCATGGGGTCACAAAGCATTGGAAATGACTGAGAGATTAAACACCACCAACAGCAATGATGACACACAATGGGGTGTTTAAACATTTCTAGAAATACACAAACTGTTTAAATGTTTGCATTCAAATAATTTTAGCTAAATTCATTTTACATACTTTCTTCTTATATATGACAAAATTTACTTTCTTTTGGTAAAAAATATTACCTATATCTGCCCAATGGAAGAGAGAATATACTAGAACTTCATTGATAATGAAGAGCAGTATGTGCGTATATTCAGAATATAAATACTACCTTATATTTATTAAGTATAGTAAATAAAGGAAGGGTTTTAATAGATTCTCAATAAAAAGGCTTATCATTTTTTCTTTCTCAGAATTTTTTCTGAATGAGAATGATAATGGGTTTATCCTCCTAACATAGATGCCTAGCCTGTGCTCCTATTAGAGTAAAATACAACTTCTTAACAAGAGCCTTCCCCAATAGGTTTGACAGTACTTTCTGAACACATTTTAACAGTACTTGAAATTAATCATCCTAATTCAAAGTGACAGCTACTCTGATTTACGTTTCATCCACACATTTTTAAATTAAAAAAAAAACTTATTTATCTCTCAGAGATGCTATGAAGGAAACCAACCCCTGAAGGACCCAAATTCTATAATTATTTAAAAGATGTGTCAGTTCAGTTCAGTCACTCAGTCATGTTCAACTCTTTGCAACGCCATGAACTGCAGCACGCCAGGCCTACCTGTCCATCACTAACTCCTGGAGTTTACTCAAACTCAGGTCCATTAAGTCAGTGATGCCATCCAACCATCTCATCCTCTGTCATCCCCTTCTCCTCCTGCCCTCAATCTATCCCAGCCTCAGGGTTTTTTCAAATAAGTCAGATCTTCCCATCAGGTGGCTAAAGTATTGGAGTTTCAGCTTCAACATCAGTCCTTCCAATGAACACTCAGGACTGATCTCCTTTACGATGGACTGGTTGGATCTGCTTGCAGTCCAAGGGACTCTCAAGAGTCTTCTTTCTCCAACACCACAGTTCAAAAGCATCAANTGGCTAAAGTATTGGAGTTTCAGCTTCAACATCAGTCCTTCCAATGAACACTCAGGACTGATCTCCTTTACGATGGACTGGTTGGATCTGCTTGCAGTCCAAGGGACTCTCAAGAGTCTTCTTTCTCCAACACCACAGTTCAAAAGCATCAATACTTTTTCACTCAGCTTTCTTTATAGTCCAAATATCACATCATTACATGACCACTAGAAAAGCCATAGCCTTGACTACACAGACCTTTGTTGGCAAAGTAATGTCTCTGCTTTTCAATATGATATCTAGGTTGGTCATAACGTTCCTTCCAAGGAGTAAGTGTCTTTTAATTTCATGGCTGCAATCACCATCTTCAGTGATTTTGGAGCCCCCCAAAAATAAAGTCTGACACTGTTCCCACTGTTTCTCCATCTATTTGCCATGAAGTGGTGGGACCAGATGCCGTGATCTTAGTTTTCTGAATGTTGAGCTTTAAGCCAACTTTTTCACTCTCCTCTTTCACTTTCATCAAGAGGCTCTTTAGTTCTTCTTCACTTTCTGCCATAAGGGTGGTGTCATCTGCATATCTGAGGTTATTGATATTTCTCCCAGCAATCTTGATTCCAGCTTGTGTTTCTTCCAGCTCAGCATTTCTCATGATGTACTCTGCATGTAAGTTAAATAAGCAGGGTGACAATATACAGCCTTGATGTGCTCCTTTTCCTATTTGGAACCAGTCTGTTGTTCCATGTCCAGTTCTAAGTGTTGCTTCCTGACCTGCATACAGATTTCTCAAGAGGCAGGTCAGATGATCTGGTATTCCCATCTCTTTCAGAATTTTCCACAGTTTATTGGGATCCACACAGTCAAAGGCTTTGGCATGGTCAATAAAGCAGAAATAGATACTTTTCTGAAACTCTCTTGTTTTTTTGATGATCCAGCAGTACTGGGGTCCAGCTCCGGTTGGACCCAGGGTATCTGAAGTGTGGATGGTGAGGCAAGAGAGATATATAAATATAGAGAGAGATAAGGAAAGAATTTGAAGTTAAGAGACTAGAGGGGAGAAAGAGGCTGATATTCCTTGGTTTACACAGAAAGCCAATAGAGCCTCAGACAAGGGACTTTCTCTGTTCATGTAGGCCACAGGCACCCTCTCAGTCTCCCAAAGGAGTAAAGATGCAGAGCACCTTCCCGGTCAGATCTTAAAAGCCCAGGCGAAAAAGTGAATGCAGAGAGCCTCTGTGCTCCAAGGGATCAGCCTGAAAAGGAGAGTAAGAGAGAGATAGAAAGAATTGAAAGAAAGAACGAC